>OZ037779.1:25518793-25548793 GCA_964035525.1 Porites cylindrica | reverse complement strand
TTTATGGAGTAGCAACCGCCACGAAAAGGGAAGAAGCTGGGACTGCACGATGTTAGTTCTGTTTGGAGCAGATTACTTTAAATGAGTATCATTCTCACTTTATGGGCAGCTTTATCTCATATCTTTTTTAAAGACAGTCAATCTATTTCCTTATTAGATGTTTACAGCTATGATAATAATTCATGCGTCATCGAAATTCAAGCGTTTGTCAAAAGGACTAGCGGGGTAAAAATAGGACAGTTTGTTGTTTGCATCACCACCCGAAATTCCATGGCAAGGAAACAGTTCAAAAAGGAAAACTGTCACTGGGTTTTTGTGTTTTAAGTAATGTTTTAAGAATGATTTTAGCCTGATATACATGTAGCCATGGCTATACATGTAGCTTCGTGTCTAGAGTCAATTCTGAATTCGTGAGAATAGTTTTTCTGGAAAAAAATTTGCTAAGGCCGGAAATATTTCTGAGGAACCACAATGGCAGTTGAACCTTGAAACGTCAGGTTGCGATTGGATGTTCTCACAACTGACGTATCAGACGTAAGAAATTAGCAGCTTGGCCATGCAATTAGAATCAAGTGCAACTTGTGATTATCCATTACAGCTTAGTGATTCCACGTCGGCAGTTGGCAAAGCTCAGGTCAGAGTAGATTATTCCATTAAAAAAATGATTTACCTTTCTTACATGTATATAAATTATGCTTCAGTTTAAGAATTTGGCTCAAGACCTCGCGTTCTTCAATCTCTTGTTCAACTGGCTTTGAAAGGTTATGACAAAAGTTCCAAAAAATTAATACTCATTACTTATCGTTCTCATCTTATAATAATTTGCACAAGCTGAAAAAGAAGCTGGCCACATTTGATACTTACCAGTTTCATTACAGTTTGTCTTGATCTTCATAATTTGGTCTCTCGATAATGCCTGATCATAAATTTGTAGGCACGAAATTCTTCCGCGAAAATAGGCGGTTTGTCTTCTTGTCGCTCCAATTCTTACATCATAATGAGTAGCTAAATCCATCTTTGTTGAAATAACTCTCTTTATCACGGTACTGTTGTTGACAAAAACAGTCGCTAGACGTGTGTGATAATCGTATGAAGTTCCAACAAAATTCCAAACGTTTGCTCTTAGAATGTTCTTTTTATAAAGCACATAACTTTTGGTACCTTTCCGGTTCATATATCGCACACTAACACCCAAGTTTGACGCAAGCACCTTCATTGAGCAGCCATAATAGTTGTTCTTTTCGTACTTGAATATTAGGCCAGAGGTGTTGTCGAGATAAACCCAAGCAAAAACTCCGATGGAAAATCTGGTGTCCAAATTACCGGTATTCTTCAGTTCTACGTAGCTGTTGTTGTTACCTTTAAAGAAGAATGAACCGTTTTCGTTTCCATACGGACCCGCTGCAAACATGATGTCGTGAGATAAAGCCGAGGTCCCTCTATGTGGACTGATATCCATAGTGCCATTGACACCACTTAAGGTAAACAAGGCTAAGGGATGAGGCACAGCTACAAAATAAATCGAAAAATTCATATAGTGTGTAGTCAATGGTAAATCTGACAATGAATTTGTATGGTGCGTTTCCAAAGCGCCTAAATCGGAATCCTGATACTAGCCTCCCTCCCAGAATTGTAGGAGAGGGGTAACTGCTGAAACCCTGGAACCCTTAACCTATACCAGACCATTTGTGCTGAATTTTGCTACCCTAAACTAGACTAAAATCACCAAATCCATGCCTATCAAAGAATCGTCATTTTTCAGAAGGCTGTACCAGATAAAATTGGATGGGAGTATTAACACGTTAGATTGCTACGACGTTTGAGCAAGTTACAGTATTTCTTATACAATATAAAATGTATATCATTATAATGCAATTAAGTGGTGGTGTCCCAATTGCTATTTCTTTGCAATGTGAGTATTTTGAGTGCAAAAATGTTTCGGTCTTTTAAGTTTTGTTGTCCTACCTAATGGCTCTTCACAGATAAATCCCATACGGAAGCGGGTGCAATCTAGATCATTCCAGCGCCATCCAAACCCCTTCCAAGCGGAATCCCAACTGATAGCATTTAAAAACGAGCCGCATTTGCCATCACCACTAGGTTTTCCTGGACCCCAAAATCTGTTTGTCTCTGAGATATTTGTCCCATCCGACCAGACCCAGTTTAACCGACCACTCAACCCAAGGAATAATTCGCGATCATCTAAAGTCATTTCTTTTCTCTGATTGACTAGTTGTTTTAACATCCTGGCGTCACTGACAACTGCGAGATCGGCATCCTGTTTGTGACAAAATGACCGTGCTGAGCTCCACGTTTTGGAATACAAGAAGTAAAAAAGAAAGCAGGCATGGCCAGATTTGTACCAACCAGGTGAGCAGTTAGACGTTGATAGGTTTCCTGCAAAAGTAAACAAATCAAGGGTGCACAGCAAATTAAAGCCCCTTAAGCAACTTTCAGCTAAAACCGTCCATAACAAGTGTTCTGCATCTGTTCCTATAAACTCCCAGAACTACTACTTTTTTCATGACATGCATAAAAGTAAACCAAGTTTACTGCCACACGTAGCCTGAGAAAACGACCGACATTTCGCGACTTCACCAGTGGTTCCCGCCGAAATGACGTCTTGGGAACGAGCGCAGAAATTCTATACTGCTGCTACGCGTGATTCTTTGGTAATGCTTAGTTGAAAATTTACTTCACCCAATCAGAAGCAAAACCCAAATCTGGATAGGGACACTTCATCAGTACAGAACTTCTGCTCTCGTTCCTCAGACGTTATTTCTGGGGGAAAGAAGTGGTGGAATCGCGAAATATCGGCTGTTTTCTCAGGCTGTGTCACCCACAGGAAGGAACAACAAGCCCAAACTACAGGGTGTCCCAAAAGTTCGTTCCTCTACTTTATAAGTATGCATTTCAGTACGATTGCACTTGGTAAGCAAATCATTTAAACAGAAGTTGTGTCTTTCAATCTAATTCACTATTTTCGTACTTGCTGTGCCATCTCTTGACACGAATATTCCATTTGCGTACTTCCGCGCCAAAGGTGCGCCTGCGCGAGTATATTTTCCAGCCACAGATTTTTTGTATTTTATAGCCCGAATTGCTCGAACTCCTTCCTGGTTTTTTGTGAATATTACGAAAGATAAACCCCCTTAACGCAAAAACGTTCAGCTACGTGAGAGCATAACCATGTATACTTCGATTTACTGGCTTATCTGTTGTAGAAACTGCTAAAAAGCTGGAAAAATCCTAATGTTGTGTGGTAAAGCGATCATGGAGGAATGAAGGTTTGGAAGGCAAGAAACGAAGGGGAAGACCAAAAGCCCAGAATAAAGCAGCTAAAATAGTTTTAAAGAAGGCTAGATACAAAGGAGAAGACTCGACGAGAAAGCTCTCATATAGTTAGCAAGCCAAGTCCAGAAAGGGTCATGAAAAGCGAATGTTTAAAATTAGAGGCCCCTGAGATGGCAAAAAAACCTTCTGCTTAGGCTGCCAAGTAACGCCCAGCTCTTCTCAAATTTGTAAAGAAGTACAAAAGCCTTGCTGTGAAAGGGGGCCGGGATGATTATCTTTTTTGGATGAATGCCCAAAATATATATTTTTAGCTGCCTAAACTAAAAAAATATTGTTTGGGGGTTGAACTGGCTCCTGCGCACCAGGTGATAAAAAAAGCTCAAAATGGATCATCTGTGGGTCTACACTCCATGCCTCAACGGCTACAGAATGTGATAAAAAAAAAAACAAACAAACAAAAAGGGCATGCCAGTTACTGAAGTTCTGAATACATGTACTCGATAGAGAAATAAAGATCCTCTAGAAATTTCATGCAAAAATAAAGTTTTGATCAAAAGTTATAGTACATAAAATTAGAGGAACGAACTTTTGGGATACCCTGTAAATGCATTTCTTCTCTTTTTTCTCTTACCTGTTCTGGAAACATTATATGCGCTAAAAGAAAAAACGGCATCTTTACTGCAACAATCCACATTTTTATAGTCATCCAGGCTAAGCATAGTTCCATAACGATGCCTTTTTATCGAATAAACCTTGGTTTTATGTCGTTCGTCGCGTCCATCACTTAGAGTAACCACATCGATAGGAAAATTTCTCTGGTTAGATAGATCCAGATTTGATTCAATGAAACTGTGTCCTCTGGACTCTCGAGAGTAGATAACGTGCGCTACCTCATTTGGATTTCCCAGGGGATGTTTGAGAGTGAATCGGAATTCTTCGGAGTAGAGACTGTGTCCGTAGGGTTGTGAGGAGACTCGGTAGACCTTGCCTTCGTATGAAGAAACGTGGTAGGTGGTTTCACCTACAATTGAGCAAAAAAGTAGCTTAACAGAAGTGTATACAAAGCAAACTCGAAGTTGTCAAGAAATGTAAAATAACTAAGGATGGGTATACATGAAATCTCAACGGCAAATGCCGTGTCAGCGAATATTATATGTGACCATCACATTTTTCGTTTATTTTGCTACTGGAATAGGTTGAAGTTAGTTCGAGGATAAAAATCAGAAGAGTACAAAAATACACCACAAAACTTTGTAAAATTGGAAAGATCGTCTATATCACACACCAACGACCTATTAACTCTTTCAAACCTTTCACAAAACTACTTTTTTGAAATGCCTACCTAAAGAGGAAACCAAAGCCTCGACTGGGAAAATAAAAACTTGTCAGACAAATACGCATTAAAAGGCAATTATAATTGTTAGTTTTTTACTGTTCTGCGAGAATGATCTAAGAGATGGAATCCCCCATACATGACCCTCTTCCCATGAAAATTATTTTCAATCTATTCTTGGTTCACGTTCACGTGAAAGTAGACCACGCGAGTCACGGAAACAACAGACAAAAATAACCTTCGCAGCACGCGCGAGAACTTTAAATAGATTTTAAAAAATTATCATGGGGCACAGGGATTCGCTCTCTTAGCTCATTCTCTCTTGTGTTCTGTAAATACCTGTTTGGTTACAAGTTCCTTTTTGGAATGAAAAGTCGTCGAGTGCCGCGTCTCCACGATAATTGATACCTCTAACACCATCAACAATTATCTTAGAAAACAAAAAAACAAAATACTGACACAAATACCAAGTAAAACGGGAAAGAAATCCCTTCTTTCCAACATACATATTTAAGTAAGTGACATCATGAAGTCTGTTTTTTTGGGCAGTCTTTCTCAAATCATCACATAGGTCACAGTGAAATACCGCGTGCATTTCACTTTTTTCAGACTGCAGCGATCACAAATTCTACGATCTTTAGGAGTTTTAGGAATTGTAAATCTTCCAGTTTCGATTTTGGAGGCGACACGTTTATGTTCAGGATTCCGGAGATGATTGATGAAGTCAGAGTATTTTGTTTCATTTTTGAAGATAGAGTAGAATTTTATTTTGTTTTTTTGTGCTTATCAAATTGAGTGGGTGGTTTTTTAGTTGAAGCGACAAATTATTTTCAGCCTTTGATAGGAAAGCAGAAGGGTTTTAAAGTTAACTGATTTCTCATTAATATTAAGTTGAGTACATAAAAGATTTCTTTTATTTACCTAAACTGATTTACTTCTAAGGTCATTTTATCTCATGTTTAGCGATGTTGTCAGGGGGTTGATTTTCAAGGTGACTCCAAAATTTGAAAATATTCATTGTTATTTGTGACTTGAGAGATAATAAGTATGCAGACGTCTCCCATTAGTAAAGAGCGCACCGAAATAACCTCATTTTTGAAGTGGAATCTCATTACTTTGAAGGGTAACAGATTAACGTCAATGACGTCATAGCCTTTTGTCTTCATCTCGTGAATAACATGCGATGGATCCACTTTAAGATCAGGTCATGCATTATTTTCCGGGGATTTATCTGAGATTCCAGATCGATGAATGTCTTGCTTTTTTATTTGTTGAGTAAAAGCTAAGAAAATAATTTATCGGTTGATTAGAGTAGTCGAAGGAACAAGCGCAAACTCACCTGTGACGTAAAATCATTGAGCCATAACGTATCTAAGCAAAGTTCTATTTTCGGCCAATTTCATTGTCCATTGCTCTGGATCCAACTTTTCCCTCCACCACCACCACCACCACCACCACCACCATATTTGTGTTGTTTTCCCTCCCACACCACAACCACCACCACTTTTGTAATGTTTTACCCTTTACCACCACTACCACAACGTTTTTTTTGTTTTCTCTCCACCACCACCACCACCATCACATTCCATTATTTTTCATCGACACCTCCACCATCATTTTTATTGGTTTTCCTCCACCACCACAACCACCACAATTCTATTGCTTTTCCTGCACCACCACCACCGCATGGTAAGTTATTCATGAGGCTATGACGTCACTTGCGTAAATGCATTCTACTTAAAAAAAAAGAAATTCTACTTCAAAAATCAAGTCGTTGCGCCCCTGTACTTCTTCTCCCTGTTCCGAATACTAAGCCCGCTAGGCCCTTGCAAATTATCTATCAGAATTGAAGCACATGTATGACGTCAAGGGAAAGGTGATTTCTTTCTCTTGCCTTACATGGCGCGCAGACGTGAAAATGTTTGCGAGCTTAGTCAGCTTGAGCTAGTGAAGGCCTCGAGAAAGTATGACAGAAGCTGTTTCAACTAAGACAACAACAACAGCAACAACAAAGACGATGGCGAAACTGGTGAAAAAGAGGCCTGTGTAAAGACTGTTTAACTGTCTTAGTCTCCTTCCAAAGAAGAAATAAAAGTTCCTAGAAAGACGGGTGCAAATGTCTTCCACTGGTATTTTGGAAACGTAAAAAACCTACTACTAGGAGTTATAGATGCCAATACGTTAGGCCAGCTCTGTGTCTGTCTGGTAATGCCGAAATGTGCCATTTTATTTTTAGTTTTAGTTCCGCTATTTTGTTAATTGGACGCATAAGTATATCATACAGCAAGTGGCTTTCACAAAAGCAAATAAAATTGAAAAAAAGAAATAAACAAAACAAACAAATAAATATACAAATGTGACTCACTTGATAAACTGAAGACTCGTTGATACTTATTTGCCCTCGGATCCACAGGTCTCCACGGTTTTCCGACTTCAGCCAAAGCGGTTTCAACTTGTTTGAGTCTTGGCGTTTTGTGTATATAACAACACAGCTCATGGTATCACCATACATGTGGTAGTAGAATGTCATACATTGCGGCCCCCTCATTAGTGGGCTAACTAACCGAGCGGTGTCTCCTGCTTTTCGTGGAGCGGAAGTCTCTATGTAAATATACTGACCATTGCCTACGTAACAGAAGCAAAAGACTTGTACTACACTTGTTAGAGTTGTAATACTTGCAGTGAGATTGTGAGATCGCTCCTCTTTTTCCCATTATAGTATGACATGGTGAAGTAAAGCATTTTTACATAAATCCTCCTTGTGAAAAACTGGCTGAAAGTTTTTTTTTTCAAAGATTTTCCAATTGAGCCTTAAAAACGTACTCTTCAGCCACTTTACCATGACTCGATGCTTCAATGTTTCGGTTCTGGTGGTCATTTAAGGATTTATGCCTCAACACTCCAGAACGGGTGAAGTCACCGATATTATCTTAAATTGTTTTAAAAGCCTTGACAATGATAACCAATTAGCTTGGTTGAATATTGAAGATATCCTCCACTGCAATTTAACCACTGCGTTTTTTCTTGATCTTTAGTTTTGCTTTTTTTTTTGACAAAGTTATCTCTTCATTATCATAGAATGTAATGAAACATGACCATTTTAGAAAAGAAGAACTTTACCTGTAGTGTGATCTCTGCTTGGCCCGGTAGCTACGCTTGGTGTCTTACCATACCTTCTTGTCCATTTAAAACTGAAATTGGTGTTTGCTTTCCAAGAACACCAGTGTTTATCGAAGTTACAGTCCCCTTAGGAAAAGCAAAAAATAATAAATAAACAAAATTATGAACAACAATTTCATTGCCAATTTTATGACTGACTTCCTGGGCAGTTTAATTACTCGGTTAATTAAATTTATGACTTACCATCACACAAGCCATCGGTACACGAAACGTCATCTACAGCAATAGAAAAGCAAAAAATAAGAAATAAACAAAATTATGAACAACAATTTCATTGCCAATTTTATGACTGACATCCTGGGCAGTTTAATTACTCGGTTAATTAAATTTATGACTTACCATCACACAAGCCATCGGTAAACGAAACGTCATCTACAGCAATATGGCCTTGAAAGCTCAGTCCGACAATTGCTGTCAAAACAACCTACAGGGACATTTTATCAAAGTAGAGAAATCTAAGAATCGGTAGAAGTTGTCAATGTTGTTTTAAAACAATTGAAAATGAACAGAAGGAAACTTTTTCACTGAGATCAGTTTACACTGCTCGTCCGGAATCCTGCTGAGACCCTAGAACAAGCTGGCTCTATGATTACGGGATGCAAATAAGGCGTATAACCTCAAAACCGATCGAGCTATAACGAACAAAAACAATAGAGTGAATATGCATGTTTTTACTGCGTATGTAAGAAAAGCGATGTTTTGAAACTTTTCTTTAAGCCTGTCCACATTAAAAAGCGAAGAACGTCCATGGATACCTCCGTTTTGAAACACTGCTTAATAAAGTGTTGACGCAATAGTCCAAAAAGTCCACAATAGTCCACAAGTATTTTTTCCCATTCAATGTATTGTGCATTATTCAATTCGCCTCGTTCCTTCAACCTACCCGAAACTCGCCATTGTAAACTATATTGACACCGGCCTTCAACCATCTGTTCCCTAGTCCTCCTGATACGCTCCATAAGGTGACCAATTCACTATCCCAGTCTTTTTCTGGGACTTTATTTTGGTAAAGAGATACATCAAGGGTTCCTATATGACGTCCGTACATATGGTAAAAAAAGTGAAGACATTTTGGACCTTGCAGAAGTGGACTCAATAACCTTGCTTTATCATTTGGCCTTCTGGGAAACGAAGCTTCAATGTAGATGTAGTTTCCTCCTGCTACAAATGAGCAAATGGAGCTTAGTCGGCATTACAAAATGGCTGTTTTCAAGAATCATCATCATCATCATCTATTAGCCTTTTTGTTACAGCAAATTTTACAGGATACAGCAGGTTGTTAGGCGAGGAGACCTCAAGAAACCACCGGGCTTATAGGAGAGGCCACCTCGACACCACAATATTATAAGATATAAGGGCCGCGAAGAAGTGCGGCTAAACTAATTCAGTTCCTATTTTAACAAAAACTTTAGCGCTTTGTTCTTAAAGATAGAAAAGCTTGACTAGTTTGTAACAGATGCAGGAAGACAGTTCCAGATTCTAGGTCCTTGGTAAAGTATTGTGTATTTATTGATGTTCGTACGACAGGAATGTACTCGATAATTACTGTCTGTTCTTGTGTCATATCTATGGACTTCACTGTTTGTCATAATCAGATTGCGGAAGAGTGGAGGCAGCAGATAATTGTGGTAGCGAAACAAATTTAAAAGTATCAAGCGTATTGAATTGGAAAATATCTAGAATTTCCAATTTGGAGACTAGAGGAGCAGTATGTGCTCGATATTCTGAATTTGTAATAGCCCGCACAGCCCGCTTTTGTAGATAGTGAATTCTGTGTAAATTAGATACGTAAGTAGACGACCACGTTGAGTTACAATAGGTAATATAAGGATAAATTAATGTGTAGTACAGCATGAGTTTGGTCTTACAAGATAAGTAGAAACGCGTCCTGGATAAAATACCGATTGATTTAGCGATTTGTTTACAAACAAAGTTTATGTGATATTTCCAGGTAAGATGTTCGTCTAGGTACACCGCAAGAAACTTAGTTACATCGCTTTAAATTAGAGGTTGACCTCCAAAAGAGAGAGAAAAACTGTGATTGAGTTTCCTCTGACTCGGACTAAAGGTAACATAATTTGTTTTTTTGATATGAACTGAGAGCTTATTGCATCTTAACCATACATCAATATTTAGTAACTCATTATTAAGCACATTCTCTAAGTAGTTGGGATTAGAGTGTGAAAAAAAGATTCTCGTGTCGTCAGCAAAAAGTAGAAGCTCAGTTAATTTGGAGGCTTTAAGAATGAAGAATAAAGGGCCCAAGAAGGATCCTTAAGGAACTCCACACTTAACGGTTTGCATTGAGGAACAAGTTTGATTAATGTGGACGAATTGCTGACGGCAAGAAATGTAGCTTTTTATTCACTGAGAGCCACATCACGGATACCATAGTGCTCCAGCTTGGTGAATAAGATTTGATGATCAATAGTGTCAAAAGCTTTGGAGAGATCTAGGAACACACCTACAGTGGTTTCACGGGCGAAGAGACTCTATTTATCAGATGGATTAGAACATGGGACGTTGAATAGTTTTAACCAAATCCAAACTGGCAGCGACGAATTCAATCATGCGATTATACATTACTTTTTCAAAAAAGTTGACCACATTTGGAGGATTTTTCCCGATATTACTACAATTGACGTCAGCTGTAAAAATAACGAAAGAAAAGGGGGGCAGCGGAAGGCGGGGTGGCGTAGCAGGACAAAATGGCGTAAGATTTTATGAATTATGGGAAGAAAAAATATTCGGACCACTTCCCCCTAACACAGCAAGAATAGCAAACATACCAATCAACGGATGACAACAGCTATTTGAAGAATGTCTGACAGAATAAACACCCCTTCATACTGAAACTGCCGGGAACCCCCAATGGTACGGAGACGGTGACTTTACTTGGATCGAGGTAAGAGTGATTAAATATTAACCCTCGGACGTACAAGGGAGGGAGGGGATGCCACCCCCCATAACCTTTTTCTGACTCTTTTCCTAGAGGATAAAACATCAGTACCTAACGTTTTCAGTAGCTGTTCGTTCATCCCTCGCGCACATTTTAAGACGAGTTTAGTGATGGTCAGTTGCTATGGTTCCGAGATATGACGTCATAAGTAGCAGGTGGTCAAACCAATTTGGGGTGAAAAGACATGTTTTTTTCAACCTTTTGCAACAACAAAAGTAAATTTTCTGACTAAAATCATGCAAAGTGCTTATTTATGTGTTATGTTTCATATAGAGCACAAAAAATTGTCTTTTCTCGCGGTTTTAAGCTGATTTCTAATTCTTGGTAAAATCCAAGATGGCGGTCAAGATGGCGACCATTGTTGGTGACGTCAAAATCGTTTTAAAATACTGCATCCACCCCCCGCCTGTACCACAGTGGGGGGTATGAATTTGCGTGTACGTCCGAGGGTTAAAACAGTTATTGGATTCGACCTTGTTGATATGAAGAAGGGTTCTATTCGCCTTGATTAATGACACCCATCTCGTTCGCAAAAGTTTTCGTATTATAGTCAGCCTCGTTTCTAACTGTGATTGTCTAAAAAACGTGTTTGGAACATATTTAGGTACCAGTGTGGTCGGATCTGGGCCCAATTCCGTGGCTTGGGGTTCCGGTTTTCCCTATGGACCAATCAAACTGAGTGTCCCATGCAACTTTCCGCCATCCGCAGAAACTCTTGTTAAAGGAACAGTTTGCTGGAATAAAAATTTTAAAAAAATACTAATAAATGAATAGCACTATTAAAGTTCACAACAGAGAGGCCAGTATAAATATAGTCCCAACAACTCTTACCTTATTTTCTTGATGAAACGTAAGCCCCCGATTAAACGCATACTCAACAAAGCCTATTTGGAGTTGAACGCCCCGGCGTTTACTTGAGGTCATTTTTTTTATGATTGTAGAAATACTCTCTTGAGAAGGCTGCAAGACCTGCTCTTATTAGATGGACAGACGTAGCATGAGATAACTGCGGATTGACGAATTAAGGCACCTCTAAGATGTAGACGTAACTGTGTTGACAGAGTGCTAAAAATTATATCGGCTTGAGAAAACCTCCCAAATAAAGGTATCGAGAGAAGTACCTAAAGAGCCTTCAAGTAGTATATTGGGGATGTTTTCCCCGTTTTGGAAGGAACCTCATTAAAAAGGGCAGGAATTCATTAATCGTTAGTTTTCTTGATATCATGAATAAAAGGTGGTTTATCAAGTTTTAAAAGTTTTCTAGTTACGTTTACATCGATAATGTCATAGTTTATTTAGAGCATCCTTTTAAGACAGTAATGTCCTCAGCATTATTTTCTTCGGGGTTGGAAATATATTCCTTAACGTACTTTTACAGGATTTGGTTTAATACATGGATTTGTTGTTGAGTGGCTGTCTGAAAGAGAAACTGACCCGGATGAGCACGAAAAACAGCTTAAAAGTAAAAGAAACCACGCCGAGTCTTCAGTACGCGAGCCATGAAAAATTGACTAATCGTAGAGGCTTGCAGAGGTTTATTGATGTGTAATGGCTGCTATAGTAGCAGCGGAGGGAAAGCATTATATACGAAGAAATGTGGTGGTGTCCAGGGACCGGTTGCATAAAACCTACACTTAAGTGCCCACTTAAGGAGGTCACTTACAAACCCATTATGGGTACACTAACGGGTGTTGCATGAAACGCACTTAGCACTCCCGTAAGTTACTGTTTTACGTGGTAACTTACGGGGTCACTTAAAGGCACACGTAACTTTGATACAGTACTTTATTAATGACTCACTCTTTTTTTTAAGCTAACCATCGGTGAGTGTAAAGAAGGTTTTAAGTCGTTGCGAACACTTTTAAGCCTCTCAAAAAATGAAATTTGCATGCAATCGTTATTTTTCTTCAATGTCTCCTGAAAATGATAATTCTTCTTCTTTTTTCACAACGTTGGCTTTAAAGTGTACATCAGAGGTTAACAAAGCGCATTAGAACGAAGTACGTGAAGAAGAATTCCTTTTTTTCACTTCTCAGTAAAAGATCTCGTTAACTTTAGTAAAAACAGTAACGATACGGGACCTACATAGGTGCCGTAAATTTACGTGCTATATTTTCCGTGAAAAAAGTTTTATGCAACTCCCGCAATTTCTGTTGCTTAAACGCCACTCAAGTGAACACTTACGAGAATCGTAAGTGCAAGCACTTAAGTGAATTCCCTAAGTGGACCACTTAAGTGATTTAATGCAACTCACTTAAGTTACGAATGCTCGTACGTATACCCGAAGTTGTTACGGGCGTTTTATGCAACCGGGCCCAGGAGCGGATCCAGGATTTTTTTAGGAGGGGGTGCACTCGTCTCTTGCTCTACTTCAACACCAATAAACCAGAAAACCAGTTGTATTAGAAAACCGCAGGTCATCACGGGGGGGGGGGGGGGGGGGGTGGGGGTGCGCACCCCCTGCACACTCCCCCTAGATCCGCTCCTGGTGTCGATGGAGGAAAAGTAATAAATGTGGTGGTTGAAGTGGTGGCGGCGTTGCAAGGAACCCAATATTGATGGAGGAATGGTTAGTGTTATCAATTTGGTAGTGGTTTTGGTGGTGGCAGTTATTTGTAAGCCAATATAAATGACAAACAGATTACCTTTTCTCAGTTTGCTCACTCACTTTTTTCTCATTTTACTCGCTGTTTTGTTTGTTAGAAGTTAATATTGACATTGCATTCGGCACCTCTTTATAAGCGCCGCACTGCGATTAAACGACGGGTTGGATACGCAGGTTTTTAGATAAACGCCGAGGGCATTGAATTGCGAAGAAACAGTACGTGTACAAAATTGTTAGAGTTGTAAATTAAAGTTTTATCTCGGGAGACCTTCGCCACAGTTTGGGGAGCGATGAAAACATACCTCCAAACATTTCAGGATACAGGAGTTTCATTCCAGTACTACATGTTACGTTGCTACTGAAACTTATGTCATCGACAGCAATGTCGCCTGTGTACGAAAGACCAGCTGTACCCTCGATTATAACCTGAAATAGTTAACACATACAGAACGTACTGCATCGGTCTTCTAGTAAACAATAAAAGATTTAATATTTCAAAATGAAGCGCCTGTACACCAGCCATGTCCTATTTTCTGGGAAAAATTATAAGTATGCATTTTCCTACCATGATTCCCTGTTAGACAGAATTGGGATACAAAGTATTTTTTGTAAGTGCTGACCTATCATCAAAAATGGAGACAGCCCCAGCACATTTGTATTAGTTCGCTTTCCCAGGTAATTCAGACATTTCGGCAACTTTTAAAACTCCTTGGTGTGTACTTGATACTGAGGTCTCGACAATCCCTTAAGGTGGTGACCAGTAGCTCTTGATTAATAAACAACTTTGGCGATTGTTGTATGTTCAGTATTGTATTATATGGTTTTGATAAACATGACTAAACTTGTAGCTTGCGAGGTGGAGATCAGTAGGTCTTAAGTAATAAGTTACTTTATGTTTTTGTATTTAATGTTGAATATTGGAATTTAGAAGAACACGCGTGAACATTCTATAGAAAGTTAATAATCCAACCTGGTAGTTTCCGGAATAGTTAAAAGCGATGCATCCCTCTGTCCAGTTGCTTGTCTTAAGGTTTCCATAACGACTCCAGACTCTGGACTCACTACCGTTGACTCTAGATCTCACCAACACAGATAAGGACTCGATGGTGTCCCCATACATGGAGTAGAAAAAAGTCATCCGCTTGGCGCCTCTTATCCAAGGACTTACTAGCCAGGCTCTCTCGTTGTACTTTCGAGGGAGAGACGTTTCGATGTGGATATATGAACCGTTTCCTTGGAATTGTGGGGAAAAAATTAGCTCAAAGAAAGAAAATCTTGACATTGTTTAATGAATCAGTGCTCTAAGACCCTTTGTCCTGTACTGACCACTCCAGAAATACCATAACATACCATAATGCTCTTTGTTTGTCACCAGAAAATTTTACATAAGCAGTCTTCAGTTTCTCTTGGGAGAAAAACAAAACAAGAGAAACTGAAAAAAAATTTGGGGTGACAAACAAAGAGCATTATGGTATGTTCTGGTATTTTCTGGAGTGGTCAATTACTTGAAATGATAACGGTAATAGCCAAATTTGTGCTGAAGCATCGCAGTTATAGTTGGAGGAGTACGCGACATCTTATGCTCTCTGGGTGAAAACTGGAAATTATGAGAGCATGAATCATATCTTATGTAAATGTATAACGATCTCAATTTAGACTATAAACAGTCTTTCCTACTGGACATGGCGACCAAAACAGTGGCTTCTTGAAGCGCTGTAGGAAGTCTTTAAGCGATTAAACCAGCTTTTTATATGGCTTATTTTATCATGAGTGAAACAATAAAGGGACTTTTCTTAGGACTTAGAAACAAAGAAATAGCCCTACAGTACAACAGGTTGTTGGATTATGGGGCATGACGTTACTACAAACCTTGCCACTCCACTTAACATGGGTGATATCTTGGATTTTGCTGAAAATTCAGATACTTTTACGTTTATTTATACAAAAGGGGAGGGGGATTAAAAAAAGTACTATAGATTGTGCTTGTTTGTCTTTTCGTTGGCTAAGAGCCTATAGCTAATCTTGGAAATCAGCGCAACCTAGGCTATGTACGTGCGCAATGAATGATTTCCGATAACAATCGTGTCAATCAAGGTTCCTTGCGACGGTGTGTTTGTCGTTATTTCCTTTAAAACAGATTATTAGATTCGGTTTTGTGATATCCTAAATAATCAAGGTCTCCGTAAGTGTTATCAGCCTCGGCCTTCGGTTCGGCTGATAACACTTACCTCGACCTTAATTATTCCGGTATCACAAAAACCTCATCTAATAATTGTCTAATATATGATGAAGATAAAGTTGGAGAAGATCGGGTGCTAAAAGTCCGTGAAAACATCTCACTTGAAACCTGCACTGAAGCAGTGTTAAAAATTTGACATTTGTTTTCACCTGAATTGTCATTTGTCGGTCCTGTATTAACGCTTACAGTAGGTCCTTTTCTTATTTTCCAGTCAAAGTGATCCAGTATTTTCTCATTCCTCCAGCTGCACAGGGAATTATGATCGAAATCGCAGTCCCCTAAAAGAGATAAAAAGCACAAATAAATATTTCTGGAGCAAAAAACGAAGCATCACTTGTATCTACCAGTGTTTTCTGTTTTTGTCTTTTTTTGGCCATGTTTCCCTATTAGTTTTCAGTTACGGACTGTACTTTCTCAGGAAAAAATTTGACGTCCCATCGATGGACTCTCTTCATACAGTGCAACATTTTTTAAGAATCAACGTCAATTTTACCGCTTGACCAAGTTTTCCTCACACGTTTCGATTTCAGTTGATTACATTTACGGACAAATTAGCACGTTTCGTGTCAGTTTCATCCGTAAGAATTTACCAGCATTTACCAGCCCATTTGTCAATTTGAGAAATCGTCAACTCAACTTGCATCGGACGGTAAACGTGATTCTTAACGTCTCTTATGTCTTCGACTTAGCTTTATTTTTTCATAGTCCCATGTACTTTTAAGTTAATATGATGAGCAGATGAATATAAATATAAATATTCTCTTTACGCGTCTCGTATTGGGGCTTAGCAGACTATAATGCCAAATACCACCACTTCGTGTACCAAGTTTAGTCAGCAAAAAAAAAAAAAACACACACACACAAAGAGTGTCTTTATAAAACCACCTTTTGTCGGAATACTTTCCCGGAATACTGTGTAACCAAAGGTTCCAGAAAATGGCGCAAATACTTAGAAATGAGTTTCTTTATTTGGAAACAATGAACTTGTTGAGTTTAACAGTTTGAATGTTGGCTCCAAGTTAAAATTTTATGCTTGTGTATTTCTATATTAATGTCTTTCCAGGTCTAGATCATTCTTCATAATTTTTTTATAGGTTTACTGTTGTTATGGTAATTTCGATTTTAACTGAAACTATCCCTTGTCAAACTAAAAACCAAAACCTGGTTAGTGTTGAAACACTTGTGTCTACATATGACCTCCGAAAAGCTGAATAGAAATACGCAAAGCATTAATCAATGTCTGAAGGACCAGGTATTGCATAAATTGTAACGTCGTACATAGTTAACAGCCAAAGTCTGGCGTACATCCAAGCCAAACTCTAAATATTAATGCCATTCGTTAGAGGTTACACCATAAGTTTTAAGTAACAGCTGCCTAATAACACATTTTATCTTAGGTCGGTTATGTCCGCACAAATTTGGCACGGCAATGACCTTGGACCAGTTTGCAGTCGAAAGGAAATGTAAATACCTTATATCCGCTCCCCTGAGAGCTTTTCATTGAAAATTTACAACACAATGCTAGGGACGTTATCTGACTGCTTGTGGCGCAATGAAAAATTAATAAAGTAATTTGTTATGAATGTACCCTCCCCGCCCAGTGTCTTCCCTTTTTGTTCGCTCTGTCAGTCCAACTTCCTTGACGAACTCGCGCGGAAACGCTAGCTTTGCAGCTTACCATTTAGGCACTTTCACGTTGTAGTCGTGCAACGAAGGCAAAGAAATGTACAGAAAAGCGTGATGCACGTGCAAAGTTTTTGTTTTGCTAATCAAACCTATTCCTTTTTGCTGTTCTCGTTGCCGTCGCCGTCGTCGTTGCTTTCAGCTCCCTAATTATATTGGCGCGGGACGACCTCTCGCGACTTCGCCGCTCAGTCGGCCACTTCCTGGCCTAAAAAAAGCTCGCTCCGCTCGCCAAACTTGTGGGGTCGACTTGTAGCAAGTCTCAGTCTAAACTCAAAGCAACAATTTTTCAGGACATACTAATAAGCTTCTAACTACCCGGTTCTCGCTCTTCCGCCTTCATAAGATGGCGGATACTCCGCCTGGTATGGTAGATATCATCATGATGATCAATGCATTAACAAGCGTGTTGACCTATTTCTGTTGTACCACAATGCTGTTGATTAAATAGAATTGCTCTATATTTTACCGATGGGTACTTACGTTAACATTAAATTGCTTTTCGGTTTAAGGAAAAGTATCCATTTTTCAGTTTTAAGTTGAAAACGGAAATAGAGATGGAATTTCAAATGGTCACATCAAAGGACTTATAATAACCAGTTTTAACTTGGAATCTTTATTTGACTAATTGACTCTCGTTCGCAATTCTGGACATTTTACTTAACCCTCTATGAGAGGCTACAACTGAAAAACTGTACTTGTACAATAATAACATTCTGCTCATTTCCCCGGTTTGGTGTCCACTTTAAAGAAAAAAATAGAGAGGTTCGTGGACAGTTACCATTAAAGAAAACATAGGCACGTTCAACGTGCATGAGCTATTTTGAATGCTTCAGTGTAACTATAATACTTCGGTGTAACCTTACCAAGAGTGATGAATCTACCTTTTTCATCCTAAATGTAGATTTGGTTTTTGTGCGAAATTGGGTATTGCGCTACATACATGAAAACCCGAAACGCTCAGCTGAGTCGATCCTCAACCTATGTATTCACTTTCCTCTGTCTTTCCTAGTTACATCTGGTGCAAGTTAAACAAATTGCTAAAGTAAAATAAATTTCTACTCACCAGACGTTGATTAGAAGGAAAACTCTACGGTTTCCTCGGAGTTTCTTAAGCCAAAATGTGACTCATCGAATGCTGAATAGTTACGAAATACCAGGATTTTTATCATTGAGGTAGATGGTTGCGTCATCATAATTCACGAGGTTTTCACGTGCGATTCTACTCGGTGAAACAGTCTTTAACTCCGACAACTTATTTCTTCATGTTTTAAAAGCTATTGCCTCTTAAAAGGCAAGAGCCTTTTTTGAGGCATTGGTTACAAAACGAAACAGGTCTTCATACGTCCAAGTTACTATTTATCATTGTGAAAAGCCAATCTGCATGAGATGTACAGTTACACAGCTGGCACGTGAAAGTGTTGGACTTTGTCCCCTTTCGTGGTTCGTACGTGAGGGAATTCGAGTTATCACACAATAAACTAGTAAACAGAATTATAAAAATAACTCTTGCACACAATTTGCACGTGAAGATGTTGGTCTTTGGCCCTTTTACAATTCGTACGCTAAAAAAAAGGCAAATTGTTTTCTACAAAATTTTCTCAAGCGGTTTTAAGAAATCACCTCGGCTTCATTACAACATCTGCAATTAAATTATGTTTCATGCAACGTCAAGGTTGATAACCTAACATTTATTAACATTTGTGAGACAGTCTTTAACTCCGACAACTTATTTCTTCATGTTTTAAAAGCTATTGCTTCTTAAAAGACAAGAGCCTTTTTTAGGGCATTGGTTACTAAACGAAACAGGTCTTTATACGTTCAAGTCACTATTACTATTGTGAAAAGCCAATCTGCATGAGATGTACAGTCACACAGATGGCACGTGAAAGTGTTGGACTTTGCCCCCTTTCGTGGTTCGTACGTGAGGGAATTTGAGTTATCACACAGTAATCGAGTAAACAGAATTATAAAAATAACTCATGCACACGATTTGCATGTGAAGATGTTGGTCTTTGGCCCATTTACAATATTCGTACTTAAAAAAAACGCAAATTGTTTACTACAAAATTTTCTCAAGCGATTTTAAGAAATCACCTCGGCCTTATTACAACATCTGCAATTAAATTATGTTTCATGCAACGTCAAGGTTGATAGCCTAACATTTGTGACCCTCCACAGGATTTTAATGCTAAAGGTGAAAGCACGCGCACGACACGCTTTCACTTTAAAACAAAAGAATTTATTTTAACACGCTTTAGCACGCTTACAATCTTGCCTTATTAGCAATTTCTTTTGATTCAGAGGACACGGTTGAGACAATTAAGCGTGAGCAAGTCGAACAAAAGAGCGTGTTAAAGTTTTCAAACAAAAGCTCCGTGCGAAAAAGCACAACACGCTTTCAGTGTGCGCAAAAGCACGCAAAGCGTGTTATCTATAAGCTAAATAAATGATTATGAACGGCACCCTTTTTTGGTAACTATCGAGAAAGAAAAAGTTATACCTCAGCGATCGCAGCGATAGTATCTGATTGAAAAAACGTTGTCGCTTGAAAAGTATAACCAGTGAACGGTGTGACCTACTGGATTTATGGGTAGAACTATATTAGCATTGCAAAATCAAAGTTCTTTCCAGAAATGTTTACTGACGAAGCTGTGCAAAGGTTATCTTAACTTTCCTTAATTTAAAACACATTTGCAATTTTCTCAGAAACAGTGATCTTTCGGACTTAAGACACTTTCTTGCCGATCGCAGCAATCGCGATCAAATATAATAGAAATCATCAAGTGCCAGGATCATTAAATTGTATTTATTTCTTAGCGATTGCAAGGATCGTAGTGATCAAATGAAAACCAGCCTGCTTTTCTAGATGTACCAAAATTCCAAAACGTTTCCAACGTTGCTTAATTGATCCGGCCGACAATAACACAAAAAGCGAAACATCAGTTAATTAATGACTGTTTGACCGCTTTTTGAATAGTAAGCAAAAAATGTATTTTTTAACAGAATTCAGAAATTGTATGGTGCTTTTTTGTTTGATTCTTTGTTTTTGCCACGATAATACGGCGTGTTTAGAGTACTAAAGTTCGATCCGAGAATTAAATCTCTGTCGGTCACACACTGAGAAAAGAGAAAAAGAACTAAATTAAAAGTAGTCCGCGTGAAATTCTTGAAGGCAATCATTAATTTTTTGCTCCATAAAGTTCGGTCATTGAATTTATTCATCGAGCTCGATCTAAAGGGGTGACGGTCAAGCTACTCGAAAGTGATGTCGTTTGAAGTTATGTCGTCCAAAACCTGATAATATGAGTTTTGTCGCCCAAAATTCAAAGAAAAGTCGCCCGCAATCCTCCCTCATTCTACAGTGTTTTTAGCTTACAGATTCTTGTTTTTTTCGTCCTGTGAAGAACGAGATATAGTACACGTTTACAGCGCTTGATTCGTCTTAGCATAGCGCTTCGTTCGTCAGGGGCACCTGACGGCGATTTCCTCCTAAATGCATCCTAGCATCCTAGGACAACCTCAGTCTTTTCGAAATTACAAGGGCTTCAGCATTATTTTCCCGAAAAATTTAGCTTCCAATTGAAAGTTTTAGGAAAGTGAGAATTTTATCGTATTTTCGGTTCCGAAAATGTTAGGATTCTTTAATTCTCTACGAAAAATAGCTTAACTGGGGAATGAAATGGAAAAAATTAAACTTCAGAAAATCGTAAGGAATTTATTAGATAACCTTCGAAAATTGTACATGCATGGAACGGTCATCTAGAAATGTTTAGCCTTCCTCAACCTACAGAAAATTCTAGGCAGTTTTTGTTTCTCCGATTTAATTACCTTCGTTCGTCTCAGCATGGCTTAAAGAAATATATTAAACTAATTTATTCAACTTCATTTCTCTGTGCATTACTGCTAATAAATATTCCGGTGGCATAACTATAATTTTCAGGCGACATAACTTCAGTGCCTCGCATGCGATAGCAGGCCTCTTTGCGATTCCGGTCATTAGCCGACAGCCGGAGGAATTGGTTTACACTGATCTCGCATTAATTCCAGGCTAGACCACAATTAAGTCGTGATTTTCAAATGGCCACGGTTACTATCAAATTCCAAAACAGTCTCAACTGGTATATTTGATTCACTTCGACCAGTTATCAATGCTGATTAAATCCGCTGAAAACCCAAGCCATTTTTATCATCTTAGCGCTTTTAGTAATCAAGCGTGTTCAGCGTGTCTTACCCAAATTGCACGCTAACCGTGCTATAATTCGCGCACTTACCGTGACATATGGCACGCTACAAAAAAACAAAAGGTCTAGCGTGTTAAATTTGCCAAAACAAAGGCAAGTGTGTCCGTCTTTGTTTTTTCAGTTTAATATGCGCATATCCGTGATCTACGGCACGCTAAGCGTGTCGTGCAAGCGTGTCGTGCGCGTGCTTTCACCTTTAGCATCAAATTCCTGTGGAGGGTCACATTTATTAACTTCCAAGAAAATTATCAAACTGCCGAAATATATTTCTGCTCATATCATGTTACTCCACTCAATAAAGCAGTACCTGATTATTGTGTCAACTAGCTTCTTCCAATTTTATTCCCTAACGCTACTGTTTCTACTTAAGTTTATACGCATCTTTACTAAATAAAATACGTTTCAATAACTATAATGCTTAGTATGCAGGAAGGATGTATCATGTTGTTCACTTATTATTCCTTTTTGTTGTTGTTTTGCCGGAACGAAAAAGGTCTGTTGAACTTTGTAAGCGAGAGAATAATATTTCTACAGCTTGTTTACAGGATTAACAATACTCGGTACAGCTTTTAAAAAAATAAGCTGCTTTTCAAACTTCTAAAACCACATTTTATAGGCCGCGTACTTTCGAATTAAAGTCCATATCTAAATATCAATTATTGCTTCACTGGAAGAGCTTTGAAAATATATGATCGTTTATACTCTACCTTGAAGCAGGTGAAACACAACTCATAAATACGTGCGTGGTACCGTTCGCGATAGCCGAATTCGGTCAGAAATGTCTTGAAGTAGCATCCACACTAAAATATGAACCCTTAAACAGCTGCATCACTGTACACAGCGTTTGAATCATGAAGATATTTAATATAATGTTTCCAAACACCTGTAGCCGTAATAAAAGACGAACAAATTGTAAAGAATCAAGATGGCGGTCTTAAAGTGCCCTTGTTCGACCTTTAGCAATGTGATTTTTAAGTAGATGCCAAGATCTCATTGGTTCCTTAGCATCAACTCATAGTACCTTCAACCTTATTGGCTCTTGCAACAAACATCCCAACATACAAAGTTACAAAGATACAAAGTTACAAAGTTACAAAGTTACAAAGATACAAAGCCACAAAGATACATACGCTCACACCACTGACATATGAGCTATTTTTTCAAAATAGCTCAAAAAGATTGCCGGAAAATTTCAGATGACCCTCACAGAGAAAAAAGAAAAAAACGGGCATTGGTGGCAGTTTTTCATTCACTGTACTGTATACAGAAACACTGATATTAGTATGAATGCGTAAAGATACAAGCAGACAAAATAGTCACTGATTAGAAGCTTAAAGTTAAGAACATCCCTTCAGCTCGTCAGATATTAAGTCAGAAAGTAAAAAGGCACATTATTTAATCCATCACGCCGGGATACAAATCTAAGTCTTTAACTAAATTCTAAAGAAACAGCAGCTGTGTTTAACAATTAAAGCCAAGTATCATATGACATTTTCATTTTCAGGACATGTACTGACATAATAAAATGAGAAAATTAAAATACGCAGAGCCTAATCTTAATCTGACAAAAAAATCTTAAAATGTTTTCCATTTTTATCATTACATTTGCTGGTTTAGAGTTTAGTTAAAATTTATTCCAAAGTTAATGCTGTCCCGTATTTGCACAAAAAAGGCCGTAATTACCATTAGCATTGCAACACTCTTTAAATAAAGGCGATCAATTTTTTTCAAGAAACCAATGTTTGAGCCAGCATGGAATAAATTTCCTTTAAAATCAGATCTGTATAGTACAGACCAAACACATTCCCTTCTTTTGGTGTCAAGAGAAAAGCTCTTTCAGTTTTGATAAAAGAG
The DNA here is from genome assembly GCA_964035525.1 of Porites cylindrica. Classification (NCBI taxonomy): domain Eukaryota; kingdom Metazoa; phylum Cnidaria; class Anthozoa; order Scleractinia; family Poritidae; genus Porites; species Porites cylindrica. Next base: position 25,525,402 of record OZ037779.1, on the reverse strand, counting down.
AGACTTAAGTTGACCTGAAATGAAATTTCCCTATCCGTTTATATAAGCAATGGAACAAAAAGCAATTATATGTTGCGATAAATAACAACAGAAGCAGACTCCTTTTTCTAGAGCGAAATCTGCACTGTTTGAATCAGTAGTATTGAAAACTGAGATAAGGAAATAAAACATCAAGAATCGCATTGAGAAGCGTCTTGCAAAATGGACACAGTTCATTATTAAGCAAGCGTGAAATGGATTAACTATGCATAACACAATGTAGTTTGCATTTTTAAGATCCTTCGCACGAGAAAGAGAATATTATGTTGGTTATACGTTCTGAGAATGTATTCATGAGAGTGAACAATGGAACAGTGCAAAAACCTACCGTTGAGAACTTGAGGTGATCCATATCGTATTCTAAGCAACCACTGTATCAAGAAAACTAAGTATTTCCTCTTCGTCATGCCTCTTCTTGCTACAACATGCAATCCGCTAAGTTTTGTTACTAACTGAAAAATTTCAGAAACATGAAAAAATTAAAAAAGGATGGATCGTGCGACCGAATACTAGAATTAAGAACATACGTTAATTACAGACATTTCATTTTATGCTGCACAGAAAGAGGAATGTAACGTTGCCTTGCTTAAGTTGATGCAAAATTCAATATTACATATAATTTGTAAACAAATATCGAAGAGAAAACATGCGATAACTTGGCTCAGTAGGTAGGACGCTTAGTAAATACGTTACCCTGTCGGTCTTTACCGCTTTTACCAAAGAAGGCTAAGGTATAAGCCAATCATTTCGAGCAGACGTTTTGCAATAATAATCAAATAATCAAATAATAATCAAATAATCAAATAATAAATAATAAAAAAGGATGGATCGTGCGACCGAATACTAGAATTAAGAACATACGTTAATTACAGACATTTCATTTTATGCTGCACAGAAAGAGGAATGTAACGTTGCCTTGCTTAAGTTGATGCAAAATTCAATATTAGATATAATTCGTAAACAAATATCGAAGAGAAAACATGCGATAACTTGGCTCAGTAGGTAGGACGCTTAGTAAATACGTTACGCTTAGTAAATACGTTACCCTGTCGGTCTTTACCGCTTTTACCAAAGAAGGCTAAGGTATAAGCCAATCATTTCAAGCAGACGTTTCGCAATAATAATCAAATAATCAAATAATAATCAAATAATCAAATAATAAATCATAAAAAAGGATGGATCGTGCGACCGAATACTAGAATTAAGAACATACGTTAATTACAGACATTTCATTTTATGCTGCACAGAAAGAGGAATGTAACGTTGCCTTGCTTAAGTTGATGCAAAATTCAATATTAGATATAATTCGTAAACAAATATCGAAGAGAAAACATGCGATAACTTGGCTCAGTAGGTAGGACGCTTAGTAAATACGTTACCCTGTCGGTCTTTACCGCTTTTACCAAAAAAGGCTAAGGTATAAGCCAATCATTTAGAGCAGACATTTTGCAATAATAATCAGTTATTCATTTTGTAGTTACAATACCTTGAACTGGTGTCTTCATTATATTTTTAAAAACTTTTAAAATAATTGTCATGTTTAGCAGTTATTGATATGTATGATACGCCGAGAATCCAAAAGGCAAAACTATCATGCTCCATGAAATAAAAGGTCGATTATATTTTTGCGTTGCACTGAAACATGTACTGCCATAAAAAACCGAAGGTATATCTCATCAGCTGCTTTCTGTTTTCAATAACGAAAAGATGCAATTTAGTGTGTGACCATCATTATTTTTTTAATTATTGTTGATCATTATCCAAACAAGTCAGCTTTTGTTAACGCTGGTTAAAATTATGACTTCAGCTTTAGAAGAGATGACATTTCCCAAAATCCTTAATGGTGGAACGAGTATAAATGACCATCATTTCGAACTGTCTGAGGCGGAACTGTCACTTGCGTTGACACCATTGATTTTAAGGGCAACTGTATCATACTGAATAATCGAAGCGGCTCTTTTGAATGAATAATGAGCAATCAGCCAAATAACTCGGTCTTCCCAAAAGATGGATCCTTTAAGACACCTTCCATAAAATATAACCCCTGACATATCAAAAGATGTTAGGAGTGAATTTGGCCACACAGAGTCTTTGCCATACAACTCCGTAATTTTTGTACAGCCGAAATGTAGCACAATGTACTGATTGACCTGAAACGCCTAATTTTACTTGGACGATTGTAATTTAAAATGGCCCCGAACGTATTTCGCATATAGTTGCTCATAGTGTAAAAACCTCGCAATTCCGGGATTGTTTGTTGATGTTTTATACTTTCAAAACGTCAAGAAATTTGTAAACTGAAGGACCCACGTTTTATTGGATACCTTGCCAACTGTATCCAGTCGGATGTATCGTATAAATATGGTTTTGTAAAAAAATATAGAAGATTCTAGTTGTAGATTAATTGTGTTGGATTCACATTTTATAAGCTGGATCAAGAGAAATCCGTAAACATAAGAGTTGGGAAAAGTTATTTGACTTTGAATTCCAAACCAGCTTTTGAATTTCTCGTGCAGTTGCCTTTACTCATCACGCACTCAAAAACGTGGACCAGAGCATTTACCCTTTGTACAGAAAAAGCAAATACTTCGGTTGAAATCCCAAATGGTACAACTCATACAGGTTTCGAAAAAAAATGGAAATTCTCATTCCAACCGAACTACCTGTTCACGCACCATTTGTCCAAACAGCCCCCCCCCCCCCCCCCCCCAACTCCTCTTCCAGCTAGCGGTCTATTTTGATGTGCGTTTTGAGATAACTGATCTGTTTTCTTCATTGAAACCAAATGGGACCGTTTCATTACCATCGGGTTTTCCTTGTAATCTATCGTACGAACCTAAGCCAGTTTCAAGGCCTTGTGCGACTGTTTAAATCCCCCTCCCCCCTCCCTCGTTAGCGGAGAGGAGAAGTGAGAGCTTTAAATGCCGTTAGGATTTTTATCGTCTCATACCTAGTCCCAACATTCACCACTTTATGGAGTTTAACATTAAATGACTCAACATTAGGAAATAAGCTGCTAAGGAAGAAATTAAGGATGTTTAATTATAGTTGGCCGTCTTCATGTTTGAAAACATTAACATATTGAAAGAAATCATTATTTTTCAGGAAATCTTATCATTTGTGGCAAAAGCGCCCACCTTTAATAGAGTTTTAAGGAGAGGAAATTAAAAGTTTTAGTAGTTTTAGCCTTTTTGCAGAACATTAGCTGGAATACCGATTCTTTCTTTTCGTTTATAGCCTGACTGTAGCTTAAAAGCTGGGGATTTGACGTCTTAGGCCCAGTTCAAACGTCGAACTTTACATGTGCAAAACCTAATACCTATTTAGGTCGACCCAAACTATTAAGTTCGACTGTTGATTCAGACGGTCGAGCTTTCCATGTGCAGAACCTAATACGTGGCAAAAAGAAATATCATACTTACTGCTTAAAATAGGGAAATAAACTGAAAAAAACAAAATTCACCAATCCTGGAAATTCTTGTTATGATTTTAGTATGATTTGTGCTCTGTTATGGCAAGGAGACAGCTGAGGAGATCGTGATCGTGATATTTGGACAGAATAAAGTAACGCATTAAATTTGAAATTACATTACGATTTCTTTATGGATATAAAGGAAAGCAAATATTAGAAGACCGTTTTGAGTTGTCCAGTTTCAGTCTAAAAATCTGACAGTAACCGTCGTTACACTTCTGTGAGTTCTGTCAGCACAGGGGCGGAAACCCACTAAATAGGCAATCAGAAGCGCGGTTATATTGAAAAATACGATAACATAATTTATACATTAAGTTCGGCACATGTGAAGTACGACGTATGAATCGAAGTCGACCTTTTGCCGTTCTATTTGACAAGCTCAGTCGAATAGAACAGCAGAGTCGACCCAGATACAAAAGTGTCGTTCCTAATTGATTCATACGTCGAACTTTACATGTGCTGAGCCTAATAATTAGGTTCGGCACATGTAAAGTTCCACGTTTGAACCGGGCCTTAAAGGCCATTTGGAGCCAGGTCTTTAAATCAAGTACAGCTGCCTGTCGTCATCAGGCAATAATTTGGTCGGCGCATACTTTTATTTTATGAAAGGAAAAACACCCCGTCGAGAATACTGCTGATTGTTTTCTTTAATTCTACCTCAAATGATTTTACTCTCATTTATTTTGAGCTTTTGATAATTCTGAACGCCTCCTCATTATTTTCATTGTTTAATTAAAAACGGTTGACTTCAGAACATTTTTAATCACTTTAGTATTTCTGGCGGCATCCATTTTTAATTTTAACAAAAACTTTTTCAGATTGAAATGGGCGCCATCGACTACTGTCAGTAAAATGAGGGCCGGCTACAAATATCAGTGGCTTCATGTGAAGGGACTGGTTCACTATAATGCGCATGTGTGAGTTCTGTCAGCAGCTGATTGTTTTTAAACCAATCCGAAGCGAGTTAGATGCACGCAAGTAAATTTACAAAATTCAAATTCATTGTTCGCGACGCGAGAGTATTTCCGGGCATTTGGTTTGATTTTTATATCCCCATAATTCAAGTTTATTCTTTGCTCCTCCTCAGATATATGTTGCAGCCGATAAGAATAAGATTTACAGCCCTGTCCTGCTTTGAAACCAACATTTAACAACGTGTATTTTTACGAGGTCGTACCCACGCTAACAAAGCAGTCACCGATCGGCAAACAAAATATATCAACAAACATTTTATTACTGTTCTCTCAGTTCGCCTTATATAAACCCAGACATACCTACAAATAGCGCCTGACCGGTGACAAAAACACACAACGTATGAGTATAAAGATTATCCTTAATTGAGCATAAATTTCAATTGCTTATCAGCAAATAAACAAATTCATTCGCGTTGCATCGGGTCAGTGTTCCGCAAAACAGTTGTTATCAAGTAAAACACATAAAGAAACTAGATTAAAAACAGTATATTCTGGCAATAATTTATTTTAAAAACATCAATTCTTAAACATATACGATCGTAAAGCAAATATAAAAGGAACATTTCAAGTGTACCAGATCGGTGAAGATTGTGCGGCCTGTTGTGGTATAACTACAGGTCGGAGTCAAAAATCAAATCAAAGTTGAACGAACTCATGCCTTTAACCACTTTCCAAGTGTCGTGTATTCTTTTCGCAAGCCACACACTACTCCTAGAACCACACCAGATCGATCGGCTAAGCTTCTCTATCTCCAAAGACTCTTGAGAACGTCCTGTTGCCGGACGGCCACTATGCTCTTCTGAACCTCCCTGATCAAAACATTATTTTTTGCGTCTTGTTAAAACGTAACCAGTCAAACAACACAACCACACGTTAATCACCACTACCGAAATATAACTAGGCCGGCCAAAGGGACGGATGTCGGAATAAAACGAAGGATTTTCAATGATTGTACCGGTAATGGCGATTTCGAATTTAGTGTTGATCCAACAAATTTATTCTGGAGAGACAAACGGCGCGCATGCGCATAACCGTGATCGCGTCCCTTTAAAACAATATTTTGCTTTACATTTTTTTGCTCGATTAATTTAATTTGGCAAACAAAAATAAAGTTTAATAATTAATTCTCTTCGGCGAAGGACGCTAAGAACCGTTTATAAATCGATATCAGCAAAACGTTTTATCAACAATTTATAGCAAAATTAACATGATTCCGAGGTTTACTAGTAGGGTCGAAATTGAAAATTTTCACGACTCCGTTGTCTCGCAATTCCCAGGGGAGACTGAGCCCCCCCCCCCCCAAAAGAAAAAAAAATTAAACCAGATATAGAAAAACGACAAGAAAGCCCTAGGGTCGTGTAAGAATGTGTCAGAATTTGATTATATCGAACGTGGGCCATTATGTGCTCCATAAATTATTCTAGCGAACGTGTCTCCCATCAGCTCGCACGTAGCTGCAAGCTACCCTCTGCTCTTCGAATGTACGAGATGAAGAGGGATAAGTCATGACAAGTTGAGACCACACTTGCTTTGTGTTTGCCTCTCTTGAACTGGGATGGAAAAGAATTTAGGCTTGGCCTGGAAAGTCTTTTTCGAGGGAAGACTTATTAAATATGTAGACTGAGTTTGTACACAATCCCAGTAATGTATAAGAATCCGATGGAAAAAAAAAACGATTCTATCGAAAGAACTGCGAAGGTAAACATTTGATCTTTATCAACATAATTACCAGATTTTATCACCATGCAGACATCTCAATTCAGGAAATCTGCATTCAACCGTTCAAGCTTTTATTAAGAAATTATTTTAATAGCAGCCACAGCGTGCTATTTTTTTTAAAATTTCATTGCATAAACAAAAGAGAAGTGAGACCGGCGTTTCCGTGCCAGTTCGTCAAAAAGGTTGTTCTCGTATACATTCGTTATGTATGCCGGTTTCGACTCTACTCGCCATTTGCACATCTCCTAGCATACACCCACAGGTAGCCCAATCTTAATATCAGAGTTTTTAAAATCCTCCAATGGCCGTGAGCATAAAGGATTTGAATAGGAATTCAGGTCATAGATTCAAGAAGGTACATAATCGCTGGATATCATGAATACAAAGTACATCCTAGTAATGATA
>OZ037779.1:25511293-25516293 GCA_964035525.1 Porites cylindrica | reverse complement strand
AATTAAGACTTATTTTTTTATTGACGAATTTTTTGCATACGCGTAGTGGAAAGTTTTATTTGTTACATTTTAACGAGTGGCGTGGATATAAACTTATGTGTTAATTACAAAATATTTGCATTTCACAGAAGTATTTTTACTGAGAAATTACCTTTGAAAACTGACACCGCATAGTTTGTGGCATACTTTGTAGACTTCGCTTGGGCTCCCTCGATGAGGTGATCCAGCTCATCATCGCTCAGTTGCGCAAATCTTGTTTCTTCAGTCTTTTGCCGTTTTGGTTTCAAATACTCATCTGGGCCCAAACTGAAATTTGGGAAATCTTCGTTCATTTAATATTTCTTAATTTCAGTTTCAAAAGTAAAGGAAATTCGACAGCCGAGAATGTATCCCTGAAAGTATTCAAATTCGCCGCGAAACGCAAAAATCTTTACGTTACACAACCATGTTTACATACTCTCATGCAAACACGCCTTCGGCCAATCAGAGCGCGCGTACTATCTTAGTTATTTTATAAAACGCGATAGAGCTATACTTCCCAGGAGACGCTGCTTCTCCTAGGGCAGTGACTAGTATAACAACTTTGAAACTGGTTCCAAAGCAAGGCAAACTGCGTGTAAGTGTTGGCACTTGTTATAAGATCATTCAATGAAGCTAAGACTGAACAACCACAGTAAAGACTATCCTAACATGTTCGTGCCCCAGGCAAGTAAGTTCCCCGTTTTCGGGCTGTGCATCTGAGTCAGTCAGGGGCCCCTATTGGGGAACAACACAGGTTTCAATGTTACACCCCCTAACACAATTCAATGAGTCTTTGCGGCCTCTTAACTTGACGCCCAGATCTGATTGTAATGGAGTGTGTGACATTGTTTCTGCCTGTCTCTGTAGTGTCACTTGACTTGGCGCTACCTTCTGTCTTATACTCGGAGAAGAGTCACGAGGTTGGGTACTTATGGGAGGATCCCTTGTCCTTGGGGTCATGGGAGAATCATTTGGAACAGAGATGATCTGTCTTCTATTTATCCTGTAACCACGTCCATATTCATCTTCCAGCATGTATGATCTTGGCATTACTTCAGCTTTGCGCCATTCCCTCTCATCATTTGGACAAAACGGCACCTTGTCCCCAACTTTCAGTGGAGGCAAATCTCTACTCTGCTTGTCATAATTAGACTTGTCATTACGCTGTCGCTGATGAAGCGTTTTCAGAACATGATCTTGATCCACTGGCTGAGGTAACAAGAGACGTCGATGAGTTGGTATTATTGTTCTAGTGCGTCAACTCATCAGCAGCTGTGCAGGTGACACACCGATATCTTCAAATGGGGTGTTGCGATACTTTAGCAGTCCCTCAAATGGGTCTTTGTTCTCTGCTGTAGCCTTCTTAAGAATGCGTCTTGAGGTCTGAACAACTCTTTCTGCTGCTCCATTTGATTGAGGATACTCTGGTGAGCTGGTTGTATCGGAAAATCCCCACTCTTCAGCGAATTTCTTGAACTAGTCACTGAACAAATTTCTGAATCTCTTTAAGGTGCTGCTTTATAATCCAACACTTAGCACCATTTCTTTGATGTGATCAAAGTATGCTAACACCAGCGCACTAGTGATGACAGACTTCAGCTTATCAAAAGCCTCTTGTTGTGGTTTCTCCCACACGAACGTTACATCTTTCTGGGTAAGCTATGAAATCGGCTCTTGTAGATTGTCTTTGTGTTCAATGAACTTGTTTAGGTAATTGACAGTTCCTACTATTCGAAGTACATCTTTTTTGTCAGAAGGAGAAGGCATCTCACTGATTGTGCGGATTTTAACAGGGTCAAGTTTCAATCCTTCGGCCGAGAACACATGTCCAACAAAGCTTACTCCAGGAACACAAAGTTTCAGTTTCTTTAGATTGAACTTCAATCCTACTTCGCTGTTTCTATCCAGTAGCTCTTCTCAACTTTTGATCAGGATCCGTTTGATGTTTACCATGTATCAGAAAATCATCCACTATAATCTCCACAGGAATCCCTTCAAAGAGTTTGTCCATCTCCCTTTGGTAGATTTCAGGGGCAGAAGAGATGCCAAACGGGAGCTTTGTAAATCGGTATCGACCCCAGGGGGTATTGAATGTTAAGAGCTTTGAGCTTTCATCATCCACTGGGAGCTGCCAGTATCCACTGTAAGCATCAAGGGACATGAAACTCTTGGCAACTGATAGCCTGTTGGCAACGTCCTCTACAGTAACCATTGGAGAGTGTGTTCTCTTAAGAACTTTGTTTAGGTACCTTGGGGGTCAATAAAAACTCAAACATCATCCTTCGAGTGGAGTGTTATTTTCTTTCACTTTAGTTTGTCAATCACTAACATAAATAAAACCCAAGGGGTGCTTTCCTCTTCTTTAACAATAATCCCATCTTCTTCCATCTCTGTGAGCTTCTCTCGTGCTGGTTCAAGAAGTACACTTGGAGTTTTCCTGGGAGGATGTACCACTGGAGGAACTAACGGATCAACTTCCAAATGTACTTTGTTAGAAAGCTTGCCAGGTTTATCACAAAACAGTCTTGCTCTGGTTGTTTTGACCCTGGAGTAGTTATCAGTTCAAGGTTCATAAACTCGAGGACTTCTAAGTCTAGACATGCATCACAACCCAGCAATGGTGTAAAATTTCCATCAACATGGTCAATTCCGTGAACGTAGAAAAATCTCTTAAAGCTGCTGGGTAAATCGCTATTGTTCATCGGATGGTCATCATTGGTGTGCGCTTCTTGACTCTCAGTCTTGAAAAATTTGGAGGCTCTTTTTTCTGTCCTGTTGAATTACGATTGAAATTTTTAGATCTAGAGGGTCTCCCCTTTTTTAAAGGAACATTTTAACTGTCTGGCAGATCCTTCATTCCAAGGTACCACTCAGTGTTTGTGACATCATGCAAAGAGGAAATACTTTGGAACAACCGCTTTATTAAGATCGGCGGAAAGACGTTTTTTTAATAAAGCATGAGTTAGTAATTAAAAGGCATTTGAAAAATCAAAGATATCCTCAATGCTTACGATAACATCCTATCTTTCCAATACCTTAAAGATAATTTCGACGTTCGTCGTACCGTTCTTGATTACTGTGGTCTTCTGGCTGCGATTCCTAAAGATTGGGAAAATGCTATCTTACATCGCAATCTGGCACACACCGACGAACCAACGGTGACACAACTAACTGTTGGAAATGTTTCAGCAAAATATGTTCGACTCATGTTTTCTGAGAAATCTTTCTGCCCTCCATTAATTTAATCCTACTCTAGAAAACAAACATTCACTCCTAGTGCCGTATATGAACTTCCATTAAAAATCACCTTTGAAAATAAGCTAAGAAGTTTTCAATTCAAACTCATCCCCAATATTCGTCCAACCAACGCCCTTGGAAAATGAATGTTAAATCTTCTCCAAAATGCAAACAATGTGATGCTCACTGTGAAACTATTTGCCATATATTTTACGAGTGTCCTGCCCTGAAAATTTTTGCGGAAAAAGTCGTAGATTGGTGGAATCGTAAACGTTTTGAAAACACAAATCCCATTCCAAGGGAAGTTCTTTATGGATACAAACCTGAATCTAACAGCTTTCATACTTTTACCCATTGTCTGTTAATTGCCAGATTTTACGTTTACTTAGTTAGAAACAAGTTTGAGACCCCAGAACTGGAGGTCTTCATTGTTCTCCAAGAAATTAAAATCCAGTGAGAAAGAGAAACTGCAATAACAAACAGAAATCTTAACAAATACAGAAATAAGTGGACCACCCTGTTCATTTCTGATTAGTGTTGATTTGTAGTAATTTGGCAAAAGCCCACTATTATTATTTTCTGTTTGTTCTTCTAGTTGTTGTTAATTTGTTGAACTCTCGTATTTCGCGTGTTTTGCTTTTTTGTTTGTTTGTTGTTGTTTTTGTTTTTTTTACTGTTTTGCCTCTTTTTTTGGCCGCCCTGTTATTGTAAAGTGTTTTGTAATGTTATGTCGAATGATGTTAAATAAATAAATTATAAAAACAACAGATACAACAACAAAAATAAACAACAAGACGATACAAAAGGTTAAGTTCATGACTCCCATATTAAATTGGAAGCCTCACACAGAGCCCTTTGGATGGATGGGTTTAAGTGCAAGCCAACCCTTCAAAGGTTGCTGAATTTTCTGAAGAGGTTTGTTTGTGATTTCCTTGTACAACTTATAGAGGATGACTGTAGCCTCTGCCCCCGGTATCTTTGATCTTTGATCTGTACGATTTTGAGTGTACGATTCTTTCGAGGGCCGGAGACACTATCCAGCTCAACCGATCCAAAATATCTGTGCACATCGTGATTCATTGGAGGCTCATGTTGCACAGCTGCAAGTTGAGAACCTTTAGCACTTAATTCTTTGCACACTTGTGCAAAGTGTCCTTCCTTCTAACACTTGTTGCATTTCTTTCCAAGAGCAGGGTAGCGAGGTGACTGAGTAAATGGGTGATTGTAACCACAAAACTTACAGTAACGAGCAGTTGTCTTTTCTTGAACCTTGAATTTCTTAAGAGGGTGAAGTGAAAGTTCGGTAACCGCAACTGTTGATGTGTTAGACTTGTATTTCTGTAGTTCGGCTGCCTCGAGTGTACGACAATAATCATGAACAGTTTGTAGCGTTAAATCTGGTTTCTTCAGCAGTTCACTTCGCAATTCGTCTGACAAAACTCCTCCGCGATGCGATCAGGAATGAGCGAATCTCCAAGGCCGGAAAATTCACAAGTTAAAGGCAGTCTTTTCAGTTCACTGACGAAATTGTCAATCCTCTCACCGTCCTTCTGCTTTCGCTGATTAAACCCCAGGTTGCTCATAAATTACATTTCTAGCACCCTAGCACAACTCCTCGAATTCGCGACAGACATCTTGATAGCATCTTTGTCTTCTTCATTGGTAAACACAAAATGACTGTACTCTTCGATAGCCTCTGGTCCAGTACAATGTAACAACATATTTACCTTCAGTTTGTCCGC
>OZ037779.1:25366293-25498793 GCA_964035525.1 Porites cylindrica | reverse complement strand
GGAAAAAAAACAAAAACAAAAACACTGGCCCCAGAATTGAGCCCTGGGGGACTCCATAACTATTTACTATCGTAGAATAGCTGGCCATTGACGATGCATTTCATTCATTACTCATGTGGATGAAGGCCATTACTGCAGGGTGATTCTTGGGCGGAATCCTGATTGATATTTGCTGGCATGGCGTTTTCACAGAGGAAGCTTTAGAGGTGACGGAAAAACGGTTTTTTCAATTGCTCTACTCATTACCAGTAATATAAAAATGGGTTTATGTGAATTACTACCAATTCTGTATTATTCTTTTCCTTTTTCTTATGTTATAGTCCAGTTGTAATATTTGTTTTTTCAGTTCAACTATTATAACTGTAACTTTTGTTGTGTAAATAAAAGAATATTATTTTTTTAAAAAGGGACGATTATAATTTTCTCATTGCCCTCTGTCTTCAGAATTAAAAGTAGGTGTTACACGTACGCAATTCCATTTTCTCCCGTTTATGTCATTGCTAGCTTGTCGTGTAGTTAACGGACAGATTAGAGATGAACGTCAGTGAGGGTAAAATAATACTCGCAGATAGTTTAGAATTTTGGCGGGAAACCAATTATGGCGCATATTTTATTACACGTTCCGATGATGATAATCTCAACCCTCACTCGTTTCGCTGCTGCTGATTACGGCGTATACCAAAGGTATCCGAGAGAGATCTTCACTAAAATGCTGTTATGCAACAAAATATTTGTAATCTCTAACTACTTTCACGGCCTAATTAGTTTTTGGCATCGAAAAGTCAGGGCCCGCGCAGGGGGTGGGGTGCCTGGGGAGGTACGGACCCCCTATTATGAACAACAAAAAAATGAGATGAATTTAGGTTTCTAGGAAACTGCCCTCCCAACCCTTCCACTAAGCCAACATTTTGCCCTAAGTGAGAAGTAAGTGTTAATGTTAGCTTAGGGGAGGGGTAGGTGGACAGTTTCCCAGAAACCTAAATTGGGCCAAAAAATGATTTAATGACAAAAAGCTTAGTAGCAGACAATTTCTTTGCTGGGATAAGAATAATCGGCTGACGGAACTCGAAAAAAAACATCCGAAATTTATGATTGGTCCGTTTAGATCCCGGTGGTAAGTCCTTACGACAGTCTTTAACTTAGTCGAAGACGTCTGTTGGTGAAAAGAGCATTTAGTCGAAATGAAATTTAACCTATTACTCATCGACTTATCCGTTCTTGTATCAGGTTTAATTTACGCTTGACATGCCAGCAGAAGATTTTTTGCACATTCTAATGCTTTAAGTATTGATAAGGTACATTTGAGAAATAATAAGAAAAGATATGAACTAAAAAATGTCCTGTTGAAGGCTTCGCTCAACAATGACTCAAGAAAAATTCAGTAATCTGACACTATTAACTAAACCGCCACAAAGAGACAACGGACAAACTTTGCCTTGCCAAGGTGGCAAATGAATTTGCTGATCGCAACGATAATACTAGGAATAGAAATATAGGCACACTCAAAAGAATATCATTACATGGCATTAAGCAAATACTGATCACGCCAAAATTATGATGCGATGCCGTCTTTTCTCAGAACGTCTATGACGTGTGCACGGTTACTGACAGTTTATTTTGTTACTAATTCCTTTCTCGTTTGTTGAACTAAATGCTTGATGAGTGGTAACAGGTAAATTGCATTTTTCGGCTAAAAATCTCTCGTTTCTTCTTAATCTTAATATGTTAAAATGCATTTAACCCATGATAGCCTGCACAACAGGCGCTTTCTTCTCCCCTCGTCTCACGCTCAGCGCTCGTGTCGCGCTTGGCGCAAAATGCCGCGTTCGTCTCTCTTGGCTCATAAAGCGCCTGTTATGCAGGTTAAACCCATGATTCTCAGAGTCGAAACCCACACCCCTCCCCGCTACTCTTCATTTGATCAGGTGGAGCGGCCCCTGCACTTCAGAAACGTCTCCGCAGGTCATGTTTGTCACCCTAACCATGTCTTTTTTGCCATTATTTTACAATCGAACCCATATACCGGGGTATGTAGGTTTATTATTGTTGCTTTTGTTGTTTTTGCTGCGGTACAGACTTGCCGACGTTTTATCTAACATGGTCGCTTTAATTAGCTGCTCAACGACTTGAACTGTTTGCATTGTTTGATTAGCAGAAATCTCAGTCAAAAAGGTCGCCTTGTAGTGGAGCTAAATGATATATGACTGTAATTTTCTCCGCACATTTTATTGTTTTTATCTAAGAATTACTTTGCGTACAACTTAAACCGATATCAAGCCCTGAGCGAGAGGACGACACGATCCGGTGGGAGTCCCCTCCCCGGGCGTTGGAAGAAGGCTGCTGGCAAGAGATAATCGGGGGTTCAGTTCTGTTAATAATAACACATGACGTTTCTTTATAGACGCGCAAAAAAACCGGCGCTGGCAACTGGCTGAGGAACGGAACAAACAGATTTCTTTATGTTTTAGAAGATGACTGACATTCAAGCAGATGCTATCGGTAGAATAATATGTCAAACATACTACTTATTTCCAGAGATACTCGGCCAAAATTACACTCTCAACGAGATTCTTACTTTCGTTCGCCATAATGGCACATATCTCTCTGCCATCTCACACGGGACTGGTCTTAAAGAGGAGGATATACAAAACACTTTAGACAGTTATTTGTTTGTAATGCAGTATTTGCAACCGACGACAGCTCCGCAGCCCGCAAGTAACATCACAGACAGGTAAGCTATATTTTATATAGTCAGTGCCAGCAAAAATAACGATGTGGAAAGCCATACTTAAAGAGATACTTTAATTTTTTTCTTTCTTTCGGTTAAAAAAGAACATGTAATGGCCATCTCAGTTCACTGCACTAATTTCCTTTCTGGTCCTTTGCAAAAGGTGACCAACAGCCACGAGTGTCTCTCCCGCTACACTTTGACTAGAAAAGAACCGACGGTATGCAAATTTACTCCGAAAAATTGTAAACAAAACCGAGCTGTGAACTGAATGAGTCTAATTAAGTAGCAGCTACTTAGTTTTAGTTCTTTTAGAAGGAAACGATTTTTGGAACAGCGGATATATAGCGAAATAAATATATTACAGTCAGGTGTATATTGCCATACGATACAACAAAACATTAGTTAATAGGCCATTATCCTTAAGAGATTTACACATGTTCTTCGGTCGTCACGCTTTGACGCAACCCGTGTGAAATACCTCCATGGAATTCCATGGAAATCCATGGAAATCCATGGAAATCCATGGAATTCCACGAAACTCCCATGGACTATCCGTGGAGTATCCATGGAGTTCCATGGAATGCCATGGAGTTCCATGGAGTATCCATGGAGTTCCATAGAATGCCATGGAGTTCCACCGAGTTCCATGAAGTAGTGATGGAGTTCCATGGAATGCCATGAAATTCCATGGAATATTGTGGAGTTCCATGGAATGCCATGGGGTTTCCTGAAGTACCGATGCAGTTCCATGGAATGCCATAGCGTGTCCATGGAGTTCGATAGAATACCATGCAGTTTGTATGAGAAAATCCATAGAAATTCAGTAATCAAGCAACTCATCAACTTGTTAAACACATGTTCAAGTCTGCACTTTTTATTGCATAGAAAAATAGGAAACATTTGGAAGCTTTCTAAAAGCAAAATAGTGCGTTTAGTTTAAATTACACAGACAGTGCAAAAGTATTGTTCACCAACGCTGAAAGTCCCAGTGTAAGAGATTTTATTGCTAACTATAAAGAGGAATGTTTTGTGTGCTTAATAAAAAAATGATCCTGTTGAAAAAAAATAAATATAGAACATTATTTTTTAGTAGGGCTGTCTGCCGTTTATCTTTTAAAATAAGAGTTGCATTTAAAACATGAGAAGATCACTATTATTAACAACATGCAGTTGCTTCATAAGTGCCGCTATTCGTACAGGACCCGTACACCGACGTGTATTTGCTATGACATGGGGATCAAGTCTCTACTTGAAATTTATATGAAATTTCTAAGTCTCTCGAAATTTCTGATCAACAAATTTCCATGAAAGTGTAAGTCTCTTCAACCACTGTTCCATTTTAAGGAAAAAATTTCAGTGTTAAATTTTGAAAAGAAGAAAAATTCGATGTGGCAAGATTGAGAACCGATCCAGGGGCGTAGAATCCATAATTCGTAGCCTAACCACTCTACCTCGGAGTAGTAACTCGCTGCTAGTTGGAGTTTGATTTTATTCATATAACAACAACCGTAACCCTAATTAGAGGCTAACCGTTTCGAGTCTGTGCTTAAATAGACCTAATCAGTTTAGTCGGAATCCCGTATGAATGGCAAATACAAGACGATGTACGGGTCCCGTACTTAAATAGCCAGTACTGGAAATGATCCCACTAGGCACATAACTCTTCTCGGTATCGAAGTGTGTTTTGGTTGAGAGCTAAGATTTTCCCTATTACTCGAGTCCAACCTGATTGATGAGATTGCTTTGTATGGAGTATTTCGGCGAACCTACACAAGCAATATTAGAGTTTTTTGCCGCATCCGTGGATAGGCTAGTCTGCTACACAGCCGTTTTTAGTGGGGAGGAGCGTTGCGTGACGACACTAAGATCAGACTATGAATAGGCCTGCTGCCTTTTTTAAAAGGTTCCCTCACCTGGGAGAACAATGCAATATTTTGCTCTCACTGCTTTACTCTTCTACAGCGTCGGAATAGTACAATTAACTCTGAAAGGGACCACAATTTAAAGCCTTTAAAGACAGACATCTCCACGATCGTGCCGTGATTTGACGCCATGTTTGGTGCTTGAACTGGCGTCCAGACCTCCCCGCTTGGTGACTTACGCGATCACATGGAGCTTTTGAACCAATGGAAATGCGTAGAAGATCAGTTTTCTTGGTTCGAATCTTTAGGCGGACTTCTGTGCAGTACGAAAGTGTTGTGTAAACGGATTGTCTTTGCGATGAATGCATCCGAAAAAGATGTCATTTTCAACGCAAAATATCACTTGTGAGGTTGCTTACATTTGGCTTTTTTCAAATCGACTTCGATTAAACAATGACTCAGCTGGATCGCATATTAAAGAGGAAGGTAAGCTTAATATGTACCCAACTCGTGTTTGGTTGCTCAACTGAATTCCTCCGCTTGATTTTCATGTCTCTGCTAGATTTAGAAGGGTGACTTTTCGGGTGCTGTTTATCGGTTTTAATATGTAGTTTCCATCTTTTTTGTTTATACAGATATGAATGTGGTCTTTCCTGCAAATTGCCTTTGGAATCCTTTGGAATAATTACCGGTCAGTATAAAACACGGACTGCGGACTGCGGACCACGGACTGCGGACTGGGTATAAAATACGGACTAGGTATAAAATGCGGACTCCGGACTGAGTATAAAACACGGACTAGGTATAAAACGCGGACTACGGACTATGTTATAAAAACAGCTTTAGAAGGTAAAACTGAGAGAAATAGAAAGCGGACTAGCAAAAACAGTAGTCCCAGCTTTAACATTCCCTTGGCTGTTCACGTAGTCTATTCTTCCCACGGAGAAGGAAGGTTATGCCGGTACTCAAGGCAACTGAAATTAAACTCTGAATTTTATAAAAAGGAGTTTGAAGACATTTCAATTTGCAGTTTTACACCAATAAGAAGCACCGAATTAAAGTAATAGTATTGGTGTTAGTCAGATCAGTAAAATTCTTATCGGATGTCACAATTCCGTTTCATATAAGGCCTTGGGAATATGAGGACTGAATGAAGAACTCAGACGAGAAGGTCAATGCGATGCACGAAAGCAGTATTTAGGTGCGAGGGATTACTCACATACGTGAATAATAACCGAAATGAGTCATCCAACGTTATATTCTAAGCGATGATTATGATGACATGATTTACACCCGGCTCCTGATCCCCGGAAGGGGGTAATAATAATAATAATAATAATAATAATAATAATAATAATAATAATAATAATAATAATAATAACTTTATTAATCTCCTCAAAAAGGCTTTTCAGCTTAATTTACAATGTCAAATATCTAAAACTTAGTTTTCCAAAAATACCCTTAAAAAATGCTGTTTTATTTTAACCTTAAATACATCTAAATTAGTGATAGACTGAAACTCGTCTGGTAGACGATTCCACAGCCTTTGGCCTCTGAAGGTAAACGCGCGCTGACCTGCAGCCGTCCTACAGAGTGGTATATGTAGGCAGTCCCTATTCCTAGTGTTGCAGTTGTGCACTTCCGATCTGGTTTTAAACTTCTGACAAAGATATGGAGGTGCAAGTCCATTTAAGCATTTAAATACCATGGTAGCATCCCTAACCTCAAGTTGTTTAACAATTGGCAGCCACTGTAACTGCTTAAGAATAGGTGTAACATGATCAAATTTCCTCGTTCCAGAAACTATCCGGGCTGCAAAATTTTGCATTGTCTGTAATAGCTCGATGTTTTTCTTGGTGGTATTAGCCCATACTGATGAACAAAACAATAATTTACTGAATACGAGAGAATTAATTATAGTGATCAACGTACGCCTATCAAACAGGTATTTTACGCGATTTATTTGACAAAGGCTACCTATACATTTCGAAGTTAATTGAGTTATATGTTCGTCGTACGTTAAATTACAGTCCATTGTAACCCCCAGGTTTTTCGCAGACTTAGATGATGTAATCTCCTTGCTGAGTAGTGTAATGCTTAGATCATCTGGTATCTTCATCAGCAACTGCGGAGTCCCCAGAACCAGAAGTTTTGTTTTTTCCGGGTTAAGGAGTAGACTGTCTTTACAACACCATGTGGCTATGTTCCTAAGATCTTCTGTCAGCTGAGCTGCGGCTAAGGTGGCATCACGTACAGGAAATGAGAAGTATAACTGTGAGTCATCAACATAGCACTCTAACGACCCTACCTTAGATACAGATGGTAGATCGTTGATGTAGATATTAAACAATGCTGGGCCCAAAATTGATCCTTGTGGTACACCATACGAGACTAGGCGGGGTTCAGATGTTTCGCAACCGATTCTCACCGACTGTTTTCTTCCGGTCAAGTAGCTTCTAAACCATTCTATTGCTTCTTTAGAGGTACCCATTGCACGTAGCTTCTTTAACAAGGATATGTGATCAATGCTGTCAAATGCCTTGGAAAGATCTAATAACACCAAGGCAGTGACTTGCTTGCGGTCCATTGCCTCCAAGGCTAGATCTGACATCAAAATATTGAGTGTCTCTGTCGAATGTCGTTTCTTATTCCCACTCTGGTGTCCACTGAGACAGTTTCTCCTTATTGCATATTCGGTGAATTGATTTAAGGCTACTCGTTCACATATCTTAGATAGGGCAGGTAACAACGACACAGGTCTATTCCCGTTGGCTACTTCCGGATCTCCACCATCCTTTAGAATTGGAACAATTTCAGATTCTTTCCATGGTAAGGGAAATACAGATGTCAAAAGTGAACTGTTTATGATCTCGGTCAAAATCGGGAGGATGGCCGGTAGAGCATCTTTCACCACTGCCATGTGTAATTTATCTTTCCCTGGCGCTTTATTTGAAGGAAATGACTGTACAATCCTATTGATCTCGAAAGAGGTAGCAGCCCGAAATCGAAACTCATCTTCTTCGGGTACAAAACTGACAGGGAGTTCTTGATGTAAAGTAGTTAGACCATTGACTGATGCGAGTCTTTTGGCTTCCTCTGCGGCACGTACTCCCACCTCCGTAAAGAATTCATTGAATTCCGTCGCAAGTTCTTTCATATCCCTAGAATAAGCTGGGCGCGACTTCTCCCTAGTTGGTATGCAATTCCGTACTACTGGGAATTCTTGGTGGGGGTGTAGTGCCCGGTTCTCCGAATCCTGACCTTATTGCAGACCAAAAAATTGTCGTTTTCCACACCCGTTTTCAGACTAGATCTCTAAAATCCATACCCATTTTCGGACCTGGCCTAATTTAGCCTGTTCCAGGTTCTCAGATAGTTGGGGAGACTCCCCAGTTTTCTCCCGTTTTATTTTCGTGTTTTCAATTTCTCAATTCAGCGGACCCAAATATCTCAGAGCCTTGAACAGGTTAGGTCTAATTAGGCAGAAATTTTGTCATCATTACCAAGTTAGAGCAGAAACAAAAAAATTCTCCAAATGCATTTCGAATTCGCACATTTCTATTTCGTTCTTATTCATTTGGAATTGAAACGATAAATACCTCCATTCATGTACGCTCCCGTAGTTCCCTCGAAAACCATACCCGATTCCACACCAAAATGGGCAAAGTGTTTTCAGACCAAAAAGGCCAAAAACCCTCACCCTTCCATTATATAAAGGAGTACCCCCCGCCCTGATCCAGACCCCTTTCATGATTGTTAGAGACCAAGACAAGGTCTAAAAATGGGTGAAGAAAATAGCATTTTGATCCGGCTCATGATTCAGAGAACCGGGCGGGACACCTCCACCAAGAATTGATAGGAGTGTTTACAACTTTAACTCACGTGTCTTGCTATTTAGCGATCTTTTGATCTTATTTTTCCTTACCTAGAACCAATTTGAACGGTTTTTACCAAAGTAGTCCGTAGTCCGTATTTTATACCCAGTCTGCAGTCCGCAGTCCGCGTTTTATACCTTGTCCGTGTTTTATACCCAGTCCGTATTTTCTAGTCCGTGTTTTATACCTAGTCCATATTTTATACCCAGTCCGCAGTCCGTAGTCCGCAGTCCGCAGTCCATGTTTTATACTGACCGGAATAATTACTACTTCTGGCAGAATTAGAAATCGAAGACTGTACTTCGATGGACCGCTTCGATGCATAAGAAGAAATATCATATTTAGAATTTTCATGCCTGCTACGTAAAAACTATGCTAGAGACTGATAAATTATAATTGTGGCTGACGCCGTTTTTTCCCAAGGATTAGGGAGGACTTTGCTATTTAACTAAATACCATAGTGGTTCTGATCGAGGAAATAAGTAGCACTTCCCTTTTTCGTCGCATTAAATAAAGCCATGTTTAAGTCTTACATACTGGCGGTTTATGCATTCAAGTATTAGCTTATTTTTTTCTCTCAATTATGCATCTGGTCGCCTGTTACTTTTCTTAAACACCAGGCCAAGATTCCTTGCTTTATATTAAATCTAAATTTTTCATTTAAGCTACTTCAATGTGATTGCTGCATTCTAAAGTGCAATGTATATAGTCACAAGTAAACATTAATTTGTTAAGCTTCAGTATGTCAAATTTTCCTCCAAAAGCATGTTAAGTTTTGATTGATGTCTTTAAAAAGAGCCTGGGATTTATGCGGTCCTTTTATTGATTAAATAAATTGCAGTGTGTACCAAAATCTGTTATGTATTCTATTTGATTCACTGGATATTTTAAATGTCTAATTCCAGTGAATTCCATGAAACTCCCTGGAGATCCATGGAATAATCGATGGAGTAGTTTCAATGGAATTGCATGGAACTTTTCCATGGAATTCCATAGAAAATGTCCTAATCCTCCATGAAAAATATCGATGCAGAAATTTCCACGGAATTCCATGGAAATTGGTGCCCTAATGTTTTCCATGGAATTCCATGGGAAATGTCCTAATCCTCCATGCAAATATTTTCCTTGGAAATCTATGGAGAAATTTCCATGGAATTCCATGGAAATTGATGTCCTAATCCTCCATGGAATTCCATGGAAAATTCCGTGGAATTCCATGGAGGTTTTTCACACGGGAATTTAACAGCTTTCAGAAGTATGCATGAAAACTAGTCTAATTTGGTGTTTTTTAAGCAAAATATACTTAATGTCAGCTTTTAGTGCGGCCACCCTCTATTCGTGATTGTTAACGGGATTTTCATTAAGCTGAAAGGTCACTTGTCACATGCCCTTCCGATGATGGCCGCTTCGTAGATTCGTCTCAGTTTAATTTAGAGAGAACAATATTGATTTTTGATTAAAGTCATGCCCAATTGATATTAGTATTACACTTTTAAAATCGAATCGCATTACTTTCCAAATTAGTAGTAGTGAAATATTAACTATATTATCACAGTTTTCAGCATTTTGTGGCCAACCGACAGCTGAAACGTTTGTGAGGGAAATTTGCTCTCGGTTGAAACCTCACAAAAGACAAGTGTTGTTTGGTTCCGCAACCGTATATTTCGTTTGGATCTTTTTTCGCGCACTCTTCAGTTTTAGGTGTAAGTTTGAAAGTCGGGTCAAAGGTCTCTCGTTTATGAAAAAGTTATTTAAAAAACGTCAATTAACAGATGTATAAGGTGTTTCCCGTAGAGGCTTTCTGAAAATCCGTTCGGTCAGGAAGGAAAACGAAGACTTTCTCAAGCTTATTCTTGCGACTTGTTCGCTCAAAAAAGTCAGCTTATAGGCAAGTCCATACATAGGTCTATATATGTTTTCCCGAATGGACAATTATAAGAAAACTTTTTAATTAAAACATCACTTCTGTCAGAAGGTGTGAGCGGCTTCCTTTAAAACAGGCAGTGAACAGAACATCGAATATTAAATACGAGAGATTCGAATCATAAGTGTTCTTTAAACCCTGACCGTCAGAGACACTTAGGTTGCTCCAGAAAGGAAAAAAAAAACGATTAGTTCAACGGTTAATTTCAGTCTCCCTGTGAGATAATCCCTGAAGAAAATTGTTATTTTATTATTTGCAAACAAACAGGCGGATTTATACAGTTTATAAGTGAACCAAATATCACCGCGGAATTCGGCTTTTGCCTTTTATGGCTTTGACATTCCGTTGCAGCAGCTGCTTAGCGATGACGAATTTACGCATTACGTATGGACGTTTTGCACATTCATAGATGCGGAATATTCATTTTCTAGAATGACAGTTGATTTTTGGCACAGTCAGAGTCAGTGCCTTTGCTGCAGGTGTCCGCGAACAACTTGTCACTGGCCCACGAATCTAGCCCGCGAACTTCAGCCGTCTCTCCTTGCTAAGGACGTTTCACCAGAGAGAAAACCTCTAAAGGCGGCGAGGAGGGACGGCTGTATTCGCAGGCCAGTAGGCATCTTCATTTGCTATCTCGTGACAGTATCAACGTCGAAATACTGCATATCCAGCAGTCACATGGGGGCTGTATTAACGTGCTCACTGCATGACGAATGAACAAAAGAATTAGTACCACAGAGACTAATCTTTATTTTGACCATACTGTACAGTAATAGCTTCCTTAGTTTATTATATATTTCTCGACTATTGGGGAAAATTTCGCATTTTAATTAATGGGTTCATTTCTTATTGCATGACGAGTTTCTGAACCGACCATATTTTCTTTTGAGGGGGTGGGGCTGGGTGTTTACCGAGAAAAATTTCCAGCAGGCAGTCTTGCAAGGGAAATGAGTTCTTGCATGGAGTAAATATTCTTATGTTTTACCTCAAAACAAAATATAAAATGCGATTACAGGAGGTTTATTAAGGTACATAAGGTAGTTCCGTAAGCGTTGTTGCCCTTTCAAGTTCTATGATCGATTTCTTAGTTTAAACGTTACCCAGTTCACTCGAAGGTCTTCAGCAAAAGTTTCCGAAATATTCGAACGTCTAAACTAAGTCGCTCTGAGTGTGGGTATGGAATTCTCTCTTCTTTCTTTTTCTGACGTTTGTAGTTATTAATACTGACTTTCATGGTTGCCTCAACGCCATATGCCACGGGTCAGGAAATGGTCAGGGAAAAAAATTCTTCAAGATCCGGGAAAAGTCAGGCAATTTCACTTTAAGTCAGGGAAAAGTTAAATGTTTGATAGAATTCGGGGAAAAGTGAAATTTTAAGAGTACATATTTATTCTTCTCCCTCTACTTCATTACGGTTCTCTAACTTAAAAATTCTCTATTGCATTTTACAGTCACGAATTGTATCTTATTGGTAGAATATGCTCATAAAAATGAACGAAAAGCCGATCTTGGCTTTTCAAGAACATCAGTTTTTTGCACGTTGTGTATAAATGAACTGTCAATTCATGTACCTTAACTTGTACACTGCACGTGACTTGCTAAAAGCATTAATAAATAGATGGAGGGGTTGGCTGTCAGGGGAGAGTTGAGTCCATCATCTGGCCTGATGTGCGAAATTGTTAATTGTTTACATTTGCCAGAAAAAGTCAGGGAATTTCAGAAACCTCTGACTGTGGCAACCATGAGTGTTGATTTCAATAATAAGTTCGTATATAGTTCTGACTGTCGATCTATAGATCACATTGTTGACCTGTGTGGATCGCTGCTCGCGCGTGTCGCGCTCTCCTAAATGGAGAGCTTGCTCGCAGGCCAGCCGTTGTGTCTAAATAAGTTGAAAGTTGCTTGCGAGCCAACTCTCCAATTATGGCAAGCGAAGTGAGCCACGAGAGAACATGCGAGTTAGCCGCGAAGCCGCGAAGGGGCGGAGGTCTCTTTCGCTTGCTGCTCTGGCGTGACCTCTAGCGACTACTCCAAATGGAGAGCTTGTTCTCAGCGTAACTTGAAAGTGGTTAGTTGACTTAAACATTTGAACCTCTTCTTCGCGTGATATAATCACCTTTGCAATCTAAAGGCAATTTGTTAAGCTTTCTCAAATGGAGAAATGGCTCCACACTTGCTGAGCGGCGAGAACTTCAGCTTTATAAGACAACAAAGTAATCAAAGTGTAAATGAATATGTTTATCTTACTTTTGTTTTAGTGCTTTACTCTGCGTACCTCCCTTATCTAATGGGATTTGGACGTCGTTAGCGGTGATTCCTGCGGTAAGGCTTTTGAAAATTTTGTTATTTTTATACTTCTGAATACCAAACGCCTCGCACTCGTCAAGGTTTTGCCAAACCTGAGGGTGAAATGCATTTTTCCTTCAGCGCGCCCAACAGCATTATTCCACAGAAATAACTTCAGAGATATGTGTCAGATAACAGTCAATTGTATCTTATATTACGTAACGCTAGTTGCTTATTTTACGTCCCTGTGTGACATTTACTTACAGGTTGCTTAGATCATGTACTGATTTAAGGGAAACAAAGAACAATTTTGGCTGGATTTACAATAGGGTTTATTGGTCGCAATATAGTGGTCAGTATGGTACAGTAGGGTTGTGTCCAATGTAAAGAGTACCAAGTTGTTCTTTGTCGTCTCCGCCCGTTTCCTCGAAAGGCGGGCGGATGTTTCAGTTTTTCCCTTGCCCATCAAGCAATGGCGCAAGTTCATCGCAAGCCTTGGTTTAAAGTATTACATTTTTCCTTTAGCTTCTTATCCTACTGCTTCTCTCCTGTTTGAGGAAAAGGACCAGGGAGGTAAAGCTGTTCGGTCAGAAAATCGTATGACCGGGATTATGCATGAGTCGTCTTCTTTTTTAATTCTCTATTATCAGGCTATATTACGTGTTAAGCTAAACAAGATTGAACATTGATTTCAAGTTTAATCATTGTAGCAGTCATTATTCGTGTGAAATGGCATTAGACTCTTGCACAGCAAATGTATTTCTTAGTTTCTGGTTGGCATATTCCCCCAGCTAATCATAAACAATTGGCCGTGTCCAACTTTTGAAAATATTCAAACCCGGTTTTCATGGTCGCTGCGATCGGTGAAAAAAAAGTTCAGCGATCGTAGCGATCATGTGGAAACCACTCTCCAGCGATCGTAGCGACAGCAAAAATACCAAGATGCAATACATACGCTCACCCATTTCAAGATGGCTGCCTCCACGGGTACCGAGAATTTATTGAATTTGGCACTTTTTATGGAAGAAGTGCAAAAATACGACTGCCTTTAAGCAATTGGGGAAACATTCGGCCTGAGTCCCGATCTGGCCCAGACCAGGTCTCCTCGATACTTTCTCAGCGATCACAGCGATCATGTGGAAACCATCAATCGCGACGATCTCCCGAGCCATTTTTTCTGCGGTCGCAACAATCGTAGCGATCACATGAAAACCGGGCTTTAGATTGTACCGTCGTTGACGTTAGTGATTGTGTATTAGTTGGCGGCTGGTATATCGGAGGATCATGCCCGCCGCGGCTGAGAGAAAATTCTCGCTTCGAGGATAATCTCTCAGCCAAGAGAAGGCGCTCTTAGATTATATTTTACCGACAGCACTGTTCGAAAACTACTCTAAAAACGTTTCTAATAAATAAGTAAAGAAAATCCAACCATGGCACTTGAACTGCCGCTGCGCGGGGTAGGAAAGTAATTACAACTATGAAACACAGAATATGAACAATCTAGGGCATTTGAAGGATTTAAAACTTGACTTTGCAGCAGTGTGGTGGAAGCTGAGGAAGTCATAGAAACTAGGAAAGGTAAAAGAACTGTCATGAGACTCAGTTGTAAGAACAGGTTGAACTGACCAGAATTTATTTGAGTTAACAATCGAAGATGACTCGATCTGTTGCTCTATATGTTGGTTGCGCACTGTACGACAGTGTGACTGTTGTATGTGGAGTATCCCCATATTGGTTTGTTACCATATAATTTTATGTGTGAAAGGTTTGATCTTGTATACTGCTCCCTGTCTGTCCTCCGGTTTGTGTTAATGTCGATTCTTGTTCATGCCCACGTGACCGGAAGTCACTCCAGTTACCTTTCGCTCGGATTTGACCTGAGATTTTTTCAATTTTGTTTTTCTAGTCCTGTGAATATGGTGGACAGTTATGAAAACAGATTTGCCTTTGCTTGTGCATTCGGAGCTACTACAACCAAGTGCTTGAGTATATTATTTTTCGGGAGTTATGAAGAGATCTTCTCTCCAGAGTTCAACGAGTGGATTCAGAGCCCTGCGGTTCCTAGCTTCACTGGCAGTAAGCCTACAATAATTTATTATCATCATCATCATCATCATCATCATCATCATCATCATCAGCTTCTTCTTCATCATCATCATCATCGTTATTATTATCATCATTATCATCACTATTATTATTAGAGGGAAATTCGGGAGCGTGCGTGAAAATTGCAACCTCGTCCCCAGGGCGCTTTTCCCTGGCTTTGGGTTGTTCTATATCCTTTCTGGTTCACCCAGGTAGAAGTCCTGGCATGATGTTATTATGCCTGAGCGCTTCTAGGATATATAACACGTTTAGCAATTCAACCCGTAGCCGTAAAAAAAGATTTAGGCAGTTCTTCTATATCCTTTCTGGTTCACCCAGTTAGAAGTCCTGGCATGATGTTATTATGCCTGAGCGCTTCTTGGATATATAACACGTTTAGCATTTCGACCCGTAGCCGAAAAAAAAAATTAGGCAGTTGTTCTATATCCTTTCTGGTTCACCCAGGTAGAAGTCCTGGCATGATGTTATTATGCCTGAGCGCTTCTAGGATATATAACACGTTTAGTATTTTGATCCGTAGCCGAAAAAGAAACTTGATTAGGCAGTTGTTCTATATCCTTTCTGGTTCACCCAGGTAGAAGTCCTGGCATGATGTTATTATGCCTGAGCGCTTCTGGGATATATAACACGTTTAGCGTTTCGACCCGTAGCCGAAAAAAAAAATTAGGCAGTTGTTCTATATCCTTTCTGGTTCACCCAGGTAGAAGTCCTGGCATGATGTTATTATGCCTGAGCGCTTCTAGGATATATAACACGTTTCGTCTTTCGATCCGTAGCCGAAAAAAAGAAATTAGGCTGTTGTTCTATATCCTTTCTGGTTCACCCAGGTAGAAGTCCTGGCATGATGTTATTATGCCTGAGCGCTTCTAGGATATATAACACGTTTAGCGTTTCGACCCGTAGCCGAAAAAGAAACTTGATTAGGCAGTTGTTCTATATCCTTTCTGGTTCACCCAGGTAGAAGTCCTGGCATGATGTTATTATGCCTGAGCGCTTCTAGGATATATAACACGTTTAGTATTTTGATCCGTAGCCGAAAAAGAAACTTGATTAGGCAGTTGTTCTATATCCTTTCTGGTTCACCCAGGTAGAAGTCCTGGCATGATGTTATTATGCCTGAGCGCTTCTAGGATATATAACACGTTTCGTCTTTCGATCCGTAGCCGAAAAAGAAACTTGATTAGGCAGTTGTTCTATATCCTTTCTGGTTCACCCAGGTAGAAGTCCTGGCATGATGTTATTATGCCTGAGCGCTTCTAGGATATATAACACGTTTAGTATTTTGATCCGTAGCCGAAAAAGAAACTTGATTAGGCAGTTGTTCTATATCCTTTCTGGTTCACCCAGGTAGAAGTCCTGGCATGATGTTATTATGCCTGAGCGCTTCTAGGATATATAACACGTTTCGTCTTTCGATCCGTAGCCGAAAAAAAGAAATTAGGCTGTTCTTCTACACAGTATCCTTTCTGGGTCACCCAGGTAGAAGTCCTGGCATGATGTTATTATGCCTGAGCGCTTCTTGGATATATAACACGTTTAGCATTTCGACCCGTAGCCGAAAAAAAAAAATTAGGCAGTTGTTCTATATCCTTTCTGGTTCAGCCAGGTAGAAGTTCTGGCATGATGTTATTATGCCTGAGCGCTTCTAGGATATATAACACGTTTAGCGTTTCGACCCGTAGCCGAAGAAAAAAAAATCAGGCTGTTGTTCTATATCCTTTCTGGTTCACTCAGGTAGAAGTCCTGGCATGATGTTATTATGCCTGAACGCTTCTAGGATATATAACACGTTTCGTCTTTCGATCCGTAGCCGAAAAAAAGAAATTAGGCTGTTGTTCTATATCCTTTCTGGTTCACCCAGGTAGAAGTCCTGGCATGATGTTATTATGCCTGAGCGCTTCTGGGATATATAACACGTTTAGCGTTTCGACCCGTAGCCGAAAAAAAAATTAGGCTGTTGTTCTATATCCTTTCTGGTTCACCCAGGTAGAAGTCCTGGCATGACGTTATTATGCCTGAGCGCTTCTAGGGCATATAACACGTTGGCAATGAAATCGACTGCAGACTTTTAAATGTTCTTTTTAGAAGGCACTGAATTATTTTTTCCGGACATAATGTTTGATACCGCATTTTTAATTAATTTTATTTGTCGCCCCAGGATGATGACATGATTGCGTGAAAATTGACGCCTCTATCATATTAGATGCGAAATACGATCAGAGATTAAGGGAATAGGGAATGTTGCAAGCTACTGGGTATCCAGCTGTAGCCTGCGAAGCAAGCGTTTCCTCGCGAGGTTCGTCTAGAAAGCTGGGACAAGAGCGAAAAAAAAATGAATGACGGGGGAGGGGGAGGGGAACGAAGGAACCGCTTGCCCGCAAACCCCACGATTTTGAAAAACTGCGTTCGCCCACGAACGCAGCTTCTGATTGGCGCGGTGCGGGTAGTGTTGATTACTTAGCATTCGAAACATCAATCAAACCAGGTATGCTTTGTTTTCGTGCGTCACAGATCTGGTCTCATCCGATTTGTGGTCGCAGATTACAAATGCTGTGGACTGATATTTATTGGAATCGTGTTTGTGCGAAGGTTTATGAGATCAGAGTCTTCAAAGTATAATTGGAGATTGGGCAGTGGAGACTAGGCAAGGCCAATTTCTTGAGAATGACGGCGTGCGGATCTGACTGGAAAAAATGGACTGTTTGTTGGAGAAAACATCAACATCAAACAGAACATCGGTACTCGACACTAGCTAAAGCCGCCATGGACAAGCGATTTGCCAGCTTTTTGAAATGAAAAGATTCTTTTTGTTTATTGCAAATTTAGCGGCATCTATTGTAGAGAACGTTTCGACACAGGCTGAAGAGCAGCCGCTCTGCAAAACTTATACCCGGCGGAGTGAATTGTTCCGGACAAATCATTTTTGACGTGTCGACAAGGTTTCAGACGAGATAAAGCCACGCAATAAAAAAACAAGAAATTCCGCAGCAATCGCTCATAGTTTTAACTTTCTTTTATCGTAAATCTTTTTTATTACAGTTCTTGCAATCGCCTGCAACGTGTTCTATTAGAGAACAAAGTAATTTTACAAATCTGGTAATTATAATCCAGGGGTAATCTGTTCGTTATGCTTCTATTTTGACGAGCTGTCAATTTACAAATGAGCCGAACAGTGAAATATCAAGGGGCGTTTTCCAGAATCGTGGGGTTTGCGGGCAAGCGTTTCCTCTTCTCCCCTCCCCCTCCCCCTTCAACCTTTTTTTTGCTTCCGCTCTAACTTTCGCGCAATAACTCGATTGGAAACGCTTGCTACGCAGGCTAATCCAGCTGAGATAGCTGACTTTTACTCAGCTATCTCAGCTGGATACTGAGGGGTTTTTTTGGTTGCTAAGACCGTGCAGCTCGTTAGTGTCATGCAATTCCCAGAATTAATAAAGAGAGGAAAATGAATGGAGAGGGAAGAAAAGAAGCAAAATCCAAAACCCGGGGCAAAGCTTAGCGGCCAATCAACAAATTATCTTAAACGCGAACGGTCCCCTGGGTAATGACACGCGATAAGGCATAATTATGTTCTTTTGTTGACAACCCGCGTTCTTTTATTTTCGTAGTTATTTGGAAGATAATAGCTATGTTGACAATTGGAATTGCGTACTATCCCCTCTTTGCCTGCATGGAGACCGACTACAAGGTTACTGGATTTTACCATCGATTTCTTGTACTCCGCTTTCTGGTTAGTAAATGTTACAAGTGTTATCTGCTGGGAGAAGACCTTTAAAGTCCACATTTCTAGAGTTGATAATTACTAATAAATACTAAAGACGAACCCTTTTGAATATCAAAATCAAGAGTGCCTCGATTCATACTGATTAAATCCTTCTTTGCTGCAATCGCCTAAAGCTTTCTTCGTGATCTTTCGTGGATAAAAAAACTGCTATGAGGTGAAATTGAAGTTCAAAAGCACTTCATTTTCTTTAGATAACGGCCGAACATCAAGATTGTACAGTTTTACCTTATTTCTAATCATAAAAACTTCATTCCAGATTATCTCGATAACGCTCTTATAGATTTCGCTTAAACTTCATGAACGTCTAGGCGGCTATCGGAAGAAAAAGCTCCCGTGAACAATTTAAGAAGAAGAGTTTCCAGTGCCGATAAATACGGTAGCAAGTAAATACGTAATTGCGTCATTTCGTTACCATGAGAACTCCGATGACATTGTAACCCTGATCAAAACAAATTCTCATCTTTATCTAATGCATCTTTGGTGGTAATTTTTCCAAATATTTGTTACTGGCGACGTAGTTTATACTGAAACTTGGGAAATGTTGACCCTGAAAAACCCAATCGAGCCACCTAATCTCGTATGACAATAGGGAAAATTGTAAACAGTGACGTTAGCAAAGACTAGTGAATGGCACAAAAGGTCTTTATTTGTTTATATAGGGGAGCGGTTCAAGTGTTAGTAAGAACCACTGTTGTTTTTCTTTCGCATACAGGATTTTTATTGTTGCATACCAATTCATCCAGTGTCCACAATACACGTCTTGGGTAAGTCGGTATCATAGTTACTCTTTCTCATTTGAAACAGAGATCCGGACACAAGACTCAGTGGTGGTTGTTTGCTATTTAGATGGGAAAATCGATCGGACCAGGAATGGTAAATTTTGTCCCGGAATCTCGTTTACCATTTGTACAAATCAGTTCCATTTATCGAAAAAACGACCGCGAGGGAATGAAACTGATGGCTTTGTAGAAATGGAACACGAATTTCCGTTTGGAATATTTTGTCCGGAAAAACAGGAAAACCTTTTCAGATGTTCCGCTAGAACGACCAAAAAAGTCATGTTTCAACCGGGTTTTCCGGAAGCCTTTTTGTAACAACCATTGTGTAATAAAGCGGAGCTCTCGCGCGCAGCGGAGCAACACGAGTAAGAAAACTTGGTTATCATTGCATACGAGAAATTTTGGTAGTGACTAGTAGTCACGTGACCTTACGTCCGTCCGTTCGTCCGTACCACAGGCATACCCTGTTCCTCTGTCCCCTTTTTCTCCTGTTCCGATGTTCCCCCGTTCCCCGTTCCCCGTTCCCCGTTCCCCGTTCCCCTTCTTCGTCTGTCCCCTTGTTCCCCTTGTTCCCCCTGTTCCCCCGTTCGCTGGTTCCCTTGTTCCCTTGTTCGCCTGTTCTCTGTTCCCCCGTTCTCTTGTTCCCTTGCTCCCTTGTTCCCCTATTCCCCTGTTCCTCCTTTCCCCCGTTCCCTTCTTCCCCTGTTCCTCTGTCCCCTTGTTCCCCTGTTCCCCCATTCGCTTGTTCCCTTGTTCCCCTGTTTCCATGTTGTCCTGTACCCCTGTTCCCCTGTTCCAAATACAACTCGAGGTTTTTTCGGCGTGAAATCGCATGGCCACTCGCGTTGTGTGAAGTAGAAACAACTAAAAAGTCAATAAACTCAAAACGGAAAGCGGACATTGTTTCTGTATCCGTGTTGTCTAACATGTTAAGCTTAGATTAATTCTCTTGTCCGCAAATTTGGAATGTAGAAAAAGAGAAAGACGGAGAAAGGAGAAAGTAGGCGACAGGCTAGAGAAGCGAAAGAGAGGGCGAGAGATGAAAAACAAAGAAGACGAATTTTAGTTGGTAGAACAACGTGGAAATTATAGCGCGGTGAGAAAATGAGAAGTGCGAGCGGCCATAGGAAGGTAAAAATGAGCGGCAGTGAGAAAAAAATTACAGAAACACAAGTAGCAAATTTTTGTGTGATCACATTGCACATTTTCTCCTTAAAACGTGTAACTGGTAAGTTTCACGTTACAAAAAAATGTGCTGCACTTACAAAGATGTCTTTTTAGCTCACAAGACGAGTTGATTTTTTGCCGTTCTCGCTGCCGTTGCTGTTTAGAATTACACAATTTTACTTTTTGTGTGAGGAAATTATAGCTATATCAATCAGAGCTTCGCTTTTAGCCCAGGCTAAATCTATATACATATATTATTACGACAGTAACTATCGTAATCGCTTTGAAAATGTTGCAATGTTTAGAGCACAAACCTGAAACAAAGTGCGTCGGCAAACAGGAGGAACCAAAACCTCCTCCTCCCGCTCTTTATTCTTGGCTTCCTGCCCTAAGCCTTTTATAGATTGCGAAGTATTAAACATTGCTACGTAATTTCCCCAATTTGTTCTACTTCATGTCCTTTTAGAACTCCAACCTCTAGCCCTTTCCTCTACCACCTCCCGTACCCCTCCCGCCACCTATTTTCCGGGCTCTCACCCCTGCCGTCGTCATAAAGGTGCACTGTAGTCGGAGGTGGAGGCGGCTGAGGTTCCAAATGCCCGTCTCCATGGGTCTCTATGCCCGTGTAATGGATTTCGCTGGTATGAGAATGCTACGAATAACAGATTTCACCGAGCAAAAAATTAACAATAATCATTATATATAATGAAAGCAGGACAAAGTCCGACTTCTTCTTTAAACAAAACCGGAAATCAAGAATAATCTTTTTGCGGACCGACCTTGCCAGCATTTAGGTAAATTATTGTTTGTTTGTTTTTTCTCAAGGTATTTCCTGGAGATGGTTTGGCATCAGAGTTCCCCGTGTTCATTTGTCTGGCCTTTCTTCTTATAAAATACTTTGTGTTGCTCGTAGAGACACTATACACTAGGTATCGGTCGATTGCATCCCCCAAGGTAAGTTCACTAATAAAGAGACATAAGACCAGGAATTCACCTCACCATCACTTTTACTACTGCGCGATCTTCTGAATGAAAAGATTTTTGTCAATCAAACGGTGCGAACAGGGCTGGTCCCCTTATTTTCCTATTGTTTTTAAAACGGTTTTGGCAAAGCGCCTGAAATTATTTACCGATTTCCCTTGTAACCATTTGCTTACCCCCTGATACAAATAATATTTAAGGTGGGTTGACTGGTATACGTCACCACTTTGAGCGTTAACTACGTTCGCATTAGCAAAGATGTCGGAAAAAGGTTAGCCTTTTTCGCTGTATTAGCATATTTCGGAGATTTCTTTTGAGAGTAATCGAGGGTCCTTTTGAATTCAAATTTAAGTTGTACACCTTTTTTTTGATACTTGAAAACAATACCTGTGAATAATGAGGACGCTCAGTTGTAAACACAAAAGCAACTTGGAGCAGATTGGTGACTCTTGGTGCACATTGATGTAGTTTGGTCGAACTTGGTGCAGGTTGGTGCAACTTGGTGCAAATTGATGAAGCTTGATGTAACTAGCTGCAGTTTGGTGCAGCTTGGTGCAGACTGGTGCAACTTGGTCGAAATTTGTGCAGAAGAGTTTGGTGCAACTTGGTGCAGATTAGTGCAACCTGGTCGAAATTTGTGCAGAATAGTGCAACCTAGTGCAGATTGGTGTAGTTTCGTGCAACTTCGTGCGATTTGGTGTAACTTGGTGCAAAATGGTGCCGTTTGGTTAAAGTTGGTGCAGATTGGTGAAGTTTGGTGCAACTGCAGATTGCTGCAGTTTAGTGCAGCTTGGTACAGGTTGATGCAGTTTGATGCAACTTCGTGCAGAATAGTACCACTTGGTGTGACTTGGTGAAGTTTGATGCAACTTGGTGCAGATTGGTGCAGATAGGTGCAACTTAATGCAGACTGGTGAGGTCTGGAGCAACTTGGTGCAGATTGGTAAAGTTTAGTTAAACTTCGCGCAACTTGGAACAGATTGGTGAAGTTTGGTGCAACTTGGTGCAGATTAGTGCAGATTGGTACAACTTGGTCGAAACTGCTGCAACTTGGTGCTACTTGATGCTTAGCGCCACCAGAGCTAGCTCAACCAGAGAATTTCCCACACTTAGAGGAAGTTAAAGTTACGGTGAACGAAGATCCACCAACAGCAGCGGAAATGGAACATGTCTTGAAGATATTTGAAAACAACAAAAGTGCTGGAACAGGTAAGCTGAAGACTGAAGGCTTGAAATATGACTCAAGTAACCAAGTCATGCGTGTGCTGCTTTTGCTATTTAATTTGATCTGGTCACTTGTAAGTGTACCAACGACCTGGCTTTATACCAGCATAACATGTTTGCATATTATTAGAAGGGACCGTTGAACATTGCAAAGAATTACCGTGGTTTTGTTGATCGGAGCCAACGTGAGTAGGATATTGGCTAAAATTTTCATGTTACGACTAAACGAGGCCTACGAAACTAAAATAGATAACTCCCAATTCGGTTTTAGAAGAAATTGAGCAACAAATATTGCAATATTTTTGCTAAAGTCTGTCATCGACAAATACAATGATACTTTAATTGCTGTTTATATTGATCTAACTGCTGCTTACGATCATATGCCAAGGAATTTTCCTTTTAAAGTCTTAGACTTGAGAACAGGTGCATCACATCTGATTGCCATTTTGTATAAAATGTGCCGAGGCCCTACAGCGTCTATTTTTGGAATGAAAGAGAGGTTCGAAGTATTGTTCGGCTGTAGACAACGAGGTCAAGAGTCACCATATATATTCAATTACTATTTCGATTACGTTTTGAAGGTTGCTGAATGAGAAATTGACAAGAAATTTCCGGATGGCTGGGGTATTGAATTCGTATTTAATATCCCACATCTCTGCACAAATAGAGAACAGCGGAAAAGTGGCAGACTAAACGGTGTAGAGATAGTCATATGGCTGCTTTATGCTGATGATCTCGTACTGTTCTGTAAAGTTATAGCTGAAGTGAAAACCATCATGGAAATTCTAAATGATACTTGCTCTCGATTTAGACTCACCATCGCCTTTCCAAAAAGACAAAGATTCATTGTTTTCAGTCGGAGAAAATGTGGTGGACAATGTAACAGAGTTCACATACTTTGGCCAAACGTTCAGCAGTAAAGATCAAGGCAGTTTTACAGACCTTCCTGTATCAAAAGCATTTGGGAATTTCAATGAAAAGAGGTAGGTGCTTACGGACCAGAAAGTGAACGTGACAACAAGAACTAAGCTTATGGGGGCATGGTTGCGATCCCGCCTCTTATATGGAACGCAAGCCTGGTATATAAAAAGAAAATAATATCATTAACATCATACAGAATTCAGACTCTGATACACCGAGACCGACATTCTACACATAAAAAAAAAACAGTCTCAGAAATGTTATCAGGAGTCAATATTCAAAATATATTGGTCATATTTACCGTTGTCCAAACACTAAGCTAACAAATAAGATGTTTACGAAGTCTAGGCGTCCATACAAACGGGACCCTTGGATAAATATAGCTAAATTATTACCGGTAAATGTCTCCATTGAACAGGCAAAGAGTTCTACACAGGATAAGAGTGGTTTCGCTGCAGTGGTCGACCGTGTAGTCGCCAGTGCAACTCCATGGTAAGAAGTTTATCGTCTTGGAGGATTTTAACTGTACTGTGCTGTGGTCCAACTTGGTGCAGATTTGCATGGTTAAACTTGGTCGAAATTGCTGCAACGTCGTTCTACTTGGTGTAGATTTGTTCAAATAGGTGCAGATTGCTGCAGTTTAGAGCAACTTGGTCGTAAATGGTGCAACTTGGTGCAGGTTGGTGCAGTTTGGTGCAACTTGGTGCGCATTTGTGCAGAAGGGTGCTAGCTTGTGCAGATTATTGGAGTTTAGTAAAACTTGCTGCAGTGTGGTGCAACTTGGTAGAAATTGATGCAACTTGGTTCACATTGGTGCAAGTTGGTGCAGGTTGGTGGCGTTTGGTGCAGATTGGTTCAGTTTGGTGCGGATTGGTGCAGATTGGTGCAACTTAGTGCAGTTTGTTGTACCTTGGTGCAGTTTGGTGCAACTTGGTGCAGATTGGATAAGTTTGGTGCAGATTGGTGCACTTTGGTGCAAGTTGGTGCAGGTTGGTGCGGATTGGTCTGCTTTGGTGCAACAAGGTGCAACTTGGTGCAGGTTGGTGAAGTTTGGTGAAACTTGAATTCAAAAACGAAGTATACGAAATTTAATATACTAGCATTAATTGTTTCCTCCGCGTTATAATCGAAATCTCTGATACTTATGTAAATTTTTTTAAGACAACAAAAACACGAAAAGAAAACTCATGTGTTAGGTACTTTCTTACCTGAATAGGTGGTGAGAATTTCATAATTCTCATAAAATTTCAGGAACAGTTTTAACTCACAAAGCACACATCGGAGAAGAAAAAACGGGTGTAATATCATCAAAGATAAACCTCGGAAAACAATACGCACACACATTTACTCACGTGCGAGAAATGAATTGAAATTGGTTTTCCGTAGACCATTGTTTTGATAACGGGTATAAGTTATTCAACGGAAGGCAAATGGTTGTTCAATTCAATTGATTCATATAGTCTTTACTAGGTGAGAAGAGGGTCTTTTTTGCTGTTGTTGTTGTCCCTCAGTGGTGTTATTTTTGCATCGAAAAGAAAGGAGATCAGACAAGTGACTTTTTCGTTTAACTCTTGATTTTGTTTAGAGCTATTATTTAAACTTGACGCTGTGACCATGATGAGGCTGGCGCAAATTTTTGCGACCTGCACCAAATTACAAGTTTTTATATAGTAACAACTGGCTACTAAAAAGGCACAATGTTACACAAGATAAAACAAACTCCGAAACTTCGGGGAAGGGTGATCAAAGTGAAAACTATTTGTTTTAACCAAGGATTAATTGGAAAGAAAGAGTCTTAAAAACAGGCACAAATAAATGTAAAAAGAAATACGCTTTTTTCTTTTCCTAAATTTTCTTTTTCGTCTTCCGCTTTATGCTAATTACGTGTTGAGTTTGTTGAACCGACACATTTAGCAGGTTGTGAAATTTAAATCAGTGTTTACAAGGGAAATTACATGTAAAAAATCTGTTAAGATGGCATAGTTTGAGGACGACAGCTATGAAAAGTATATCACTAGGGCAAAGCTAGAACAAAACAATAAAAGGGAAAGTCGAAATCCAAGGATGTTTCTTTACTTAAAAAAAAAACTACTGCAAAATTAACTAGTAGGTAGCAGAACTTTCCCATACCACCCACGCGATCTTCGAAGAGCCTGGATTCAAAAGATATTGAGACTCGATAGAATTAAGGGCGATTACCAGAGACTTTGATCCTCTCCACAGTTCCGTACCGTTTGTCCACTCGCACCGTTATCCAGGCAGCTTTCAACTAAGCTTTTCGGATTCGAACTTCAAAGCCATATTTTCCGTTTTTCCAGTGGAAATCTATAGAAAATTTAATGCGGGTTCTAGCCTCGTAGCCATCCCATTTTGTTTCTTAATCTGTTAATTTAATTGTATCATTTTCAGGACTATTAAAAAGCTCGATCTTGAATGTTACATTGGCAAACAATTTTTCGAGTAATCCGTCTGCGCTCAGTAGTTACCGTTTGTAAAACAACTCCCTTTAAGCTAAGTATACACTCGTGTGCAGTAAATAAACGTTGAAAGAAAACCTTTGCATGTATTTACAAGCTTAAAGGTACGGGAAAACGGGCAACAAGTGAAGACGGGCAACTTGTTTTGCAATATTCAGCTGCAAAATTACCTGAAAATCGATGTTGCGCATTTTTACACCCATGAATCAAACCTATCGTGGAACAGTTAGCTTGTTGCAGGTTGCGAAACGTTTTTGGAGAAAGTTGAGATTAGTTCTACTTTTTGCAACAAAATCTATACATTTTGCGCGTTTTACCGGCTGAGAACTTAGTCCCGTGTATGGCGTGACTCCCGGGTACTGTTGTCTAATCAGTTGTCAGTATTTATGCAACTGGCAACAACCCGATTTGTTGCAAGACGGGTTTGATCAAAAGCGTAACATCGCTTTCAACACCTACTGTAGTAATGATCCAAAACAAGTTGCCCGTTTTTGTTGCCCGTGTTACCGTACCTTACATAGGGTTAGCAGTGAAAACCGCATACGACGTTCAATACATGATATCCCAAAATTTAACCGCCCTCCTTTAACTACCACCGATTTATTTTTTTAAATACTGTGTATAACTATAAAAAATTGCGATAAAACATTTCTTAAAATCATTTTAAGACTAAAAAAATTGCTTAAAAGGGACGACGTTTCGACGTTAGCTGAACGTCATTATCAAGTCAAGTTAGTGATTTTTGGTCTATAAATACTAAAAAAACAACAATAGCTGACTAAAAAAAAAAGTTGTAACGTGAGAAAGTATTAAACAAAAGAGTTTCGCACGTATGGAGTCCGTTTGAATATTTAAATTGGGCTTAAGCTTCTTGATGAAGAGCATTTCAAATACTAAACAATCAAATTTGCTCTGGCACTTTCTTAAAACCGTGAATTGGTTTTCTCTCAAAAGGTTGTTGTTACCGTGAGCTTCTAAGAAATGTCTACCGATTGCCGAATTTTTGTGCTCAGCAATGCGTTGATGAAGGTGTCGGGCTGTGTATTTTATACCCGACATAATCTGCATCGCACAGATCACATGAAAAATGGTAAAGAACACACTGCTTATTAAATACTGTGTAAAGTTCTAAAAAAATCATACAAAACATGGAAAAGACGACAACTATCTATTATAACCTGAATGAAATTGTTTCGAAAGCGGCCCGTTTCCCTGGGCCCGCATTTTATATTTATATCTTGATTTCCCTAACAACCTTCTTTTGTTTCACTCTGAATTTCATATGCATACTGTAAAACTGTATATATACATACGTACAGACAGACATACAATACATACATACATATACTTTATTTATGCTCGAAATTTGCAGAGTAGCTGTAGAGTTAATATCTTCGAGAAAATAAGTTAAAATAAAATAAAATATGCTATATTACAATTCTAATATAGTATAGTATGTTTATAGCTCAAGTTCACAGGAAAATTAAGAAATTGCACAAATAGTTATATTAATGCAGAGACAAATCTAAATTCACGCTTACATTTCTCATATAGGCCTTTATTACATCCACTTTGAAATCCCTGGTGATCGTTGCAGTCTGATTGGGTCTCAGCAGTGTGAGATCGTCGAGATCAAGCGCTTTGCGTTAAGCGTTGTGTCGAGGCTGGGGATCAACGTCGTCCCCAGGGCTTTCCCAGGGCCCCTCCCATTTTCTTTGGGAAAAGCCCTGGGTACGAGGCTAGCCTGGAGAGGGAGTGTCAAATCTACTTAGGATGTGGGGAACGGTTTAGGAGGAGGCGAGAATCACGCTTTCAACAAGATTGAAAAGCAGACTAAAAATAAAAGGGGAGTTCACGGGCAAAGAGTCGAAGGATCATGCGAAGATACATCAGTAACCCGAGCCTGCTTAACTACTGTGAGTGCTCAAGATAGCGAGCCTCTGGCAGCGAGGTCTAACCGTCCGGAGGCTCTTCCTAGTCACCAGAATCCACTGTTGAGTGGGGCGCAGTGCAACTTTACCAAGACACCTCATGTGCTGTTTCAAAAGCAAGGATGGACACAAAGGGACGAGACAGGAGGAGGCAAGTCTTTGGGGCAAGAACGTCCCCCCCTCGATCATCAGCTAGGAATTACTTAATAGTTTTCAGAGATAACTAGATCAATTTCTTACTCAACAAACTGTATATGACTGTATGAGACCAGATATAGTTACATGTTATAGTTATGGAAATACACAATGGCATAATAATCGTCTCTTGTATTAAACAAATTGCATGACCCGAATAGAGGTTTTTACTCAAAGTGCTGTATCCCAAACCCCAAAGTTAAGCCAAGCTTCTTCCAGCAGTTCACGGATGTATGACGCTCGAATTGTCCCGTCTAAATTTTCCTGGAAACACAGGTTCATGATCTCATGAAGCTAAAACAAAAACGTTGAAGGAAATTGAAACAATGTTAGGAACGTTATTTCTTTCATCCAAAGGTTAATATTAAACTACATGCATTTGTTGGGTAACTTGCAGGTAATCATGATCACTTGTGATCATGACTAAAAAACGGTGGCTAAATACGAATGGGATTACAGGTGCGAAAAGGGTTTGGTGCGTCAACGAAAATCTTGAAAAACAATATCACTTAATTTAACTCAGGCAGGCAGTCACTCTTATCTAAAACATAGAATAGCTATGGGGGCTAATGGAGATGTTCCGCTAGATGTGGTCGCATTTTCACGACTGGATTAACTATAACGTGGTTACATTTTCAATATATTTACTTGAATAGGATTGCACATTTTCGGATTTTTGGGGTACGAAAGTTCTGCACATTTGCGGTTAGCTGTAGGTGAAAAGTAAAGTGTTCTTCATTCAACCTAAAAAAATGGGTGAATTCAATTTAGGATAACCTATTTAAAAGATTGATAAGGTAGATAACTGATCAAAAGTGACTTAGTTGGGATCAAGAAAATTACATTCGCTCAAAAGTGACTAATATGAGGTCTATAATTGGCCACAGAATAGACTATAATGGGGTAGGGGCTCTCAGAGACCAGCGGCACATACCCAGCAAAAATTAACCCAAGTTACCCCCCCTCCCCCTGGGAGTAGGTAGTGAGTGAGAAAGTACTTTTGTGCTCTTTATTATCAATACACGAATGTGCCATTAGGCGCTTTGTGGATCACAAAGTTCCCATGTATCTTGTATCTGTACTCGTACCTTAAACTTGAACTAAACCTGCGCCAAACCCTTACCAAAACTTCCACCAAAACCTACAGTAACTTGAACCTGCACCAAAAACGGAACCAACATCTGCACCAAGCTCTGCACCAAAACCTGCACCAAAAACTGAACCAAAATCTGCACCAAACTCTGTATCAAAACCTGCACTAACAAGTCAGCACCAAATTCTGCAACGAAACCTGCACTAAAACCTTGTGGTAAACCCTACACCAAAACCTACACTGAAAAATGCTCTAAAATCTACACCAAATTCTGCACCAAAACCTACACCAAAACCTGTACTAAAACCTGCACCAAAACATGCACCAAAATGAGAGAAGTCTGCACGTACCGAAATCTGCACTGAGACCTGCACCAGAATCTGCACCAAAGTCCGCACTTAAACCTGAGGCGCGTTCCTCGAAAGTGCCGGTAACTTTTTCAGGCCCGAAAACAAACTTTTTATCAAAACCTGCTGAATAGTAGCACAGCTCCTATCTCACAAACCGGTTAATTTGCTTCGTAAACTGATTTTTTCTTTGTATCATTTTCAAAATTATTGAAACTTTGATCTTGAATGCAACTACGGCAAACACAAAACAGCTTTTCGGGCCCGAAAAGTTACCAGGACTTTCTAGAAACAGACCTCTCCACTTAGCTTCTCCAGATCTACAGTCCAAAAAAACCCCTGGAAACTGTGAAAACTGTCCCAGTCGATAACATAGAATTATCTATCACAGAATAGTGTAAGACCTTAATAGCCTCTGCAATGAGTAATAAGAAGAGCCATAATAGGACTCTTGGTTGTAACTATGTGGACAAACCTGGGTGTATTCACTAGAACCGTGGCAGTGTCCTAGCAATGTAGCTAGCAATTGTCCAAATTGCTC
The DNA here is from genome assembly GCA_964035525.1 of Porites cylindrica. Taxonomy (NCBI): domain Eukaryota; kingdom Metazoa; phylum Cnidaria; class Anthozoa; order Scleractinia; family Poritidae; genus Porites; species Porites cylindrica. The sequence goes on along the minus strand of OZ037779.1, from coordinate 25,468,569 downwards.
AAGATCGTTACCATGACTACCATGTTCTTCAACCGTCCAGTTTGTATATGCCCCAGGTTCATTAGCTTTAGATACTTGAGAAAAACCTCCCAACACAGCTCTTATTGGAGGAAGCTACAAAAAATTAGCGCTAATTAAGGTTACATGATACTTTTTAAGTTAACGCATGCGCAAGCTCTCATGGATCGCCCAGTCTGGAGATCTTCTTCTTATTAACTCAAAACGTTTGAGACAGCAGCGAGAGGTCGTAGGCGGAAAGGAAGCGGAGAAGAGAAATAAATCATTTCCCTCTTCTTCGCATTGTAGGTTAACATTTCCCATTCTGAATACAACTCATTTGTCGCGTCGTTTTGATAAATTTACAAGCATGGAAATAAAACTGAAAACAACCATAGCAAAATTCAGTTTCATAAAGAGTAAGGGAACCAAGTCTATCGACAATCGAAAAAACAAAAAACAAAAAACAAAAACAAAATAAAAAAAACCCGGAGGAATCTTCGAGACAAGCTATATGAGAATAAACGATCGTGTCAAGTCCCTTTTGTCTTTTCACCTCACAGTGGTTGAATTCCGTGTTTTACTCGGCTCCTCTAGTAGGAAATATACGGGAAGTTTTACTACAGACGGCACATTGGTTTACTTACTCTCGTACAAGGACCAATCAATATGTTTCTTGTGGAGATGTTGTTATGAAGTATCCCAAGATCCTCCAGTCGCTCAATCGCGCTGATCACGTCAGTCGCTACCGTGCAGACGCCGTCAAAATTGAGAACTGTACCTTTATCGCAAAGAAAATCTTCCAACGTGGAACTGGACACAAACTCGTAGCAAATAAGTCTTAAAAAAGTAATAAGAAGTAATATATCAAGCATGAGACGCAGTGTTTCATCACCAAATGGAACACCGAGAAGAGAGTTGAAAATAAGACGCGCAGCGGAGTATTTTTGACGAATTTCGAGGTGTTTCATCTGGTGATGAAAAACTGTGTGAAATATTTGATATTACTTCTCAAACAAAGTGATTTTCGAAGGAGAAATTAAGGATGCAAAAATGAGCAGTTTTTCATCGTATTTCCAAACACTCATTAAACATTAATTTCCTTTGTATTTTCTTTATGAATTATTAATGACTTTGGGAATAAATAATCAACAATGAGTAACCGCCTTCACAACTTGGCGTTAGTTTGCTTCGCTCCCTTTCTCGACTAACTGATTACGCCTTCAGCTCGGTATTTCTTTCAGTTTAATGACCTTGATGGAACCCTTTATCTATATTTTTCGTTTTCCTTCCCCTCTTTTCCGTAAGAATCAAATAGCTGTTAATTCTTGAAGTCCTTGAATTGTTAACGTTGAGACCGTATCCAAGCTCAAGAAGTGAAAGACTAAATGTCCTAGTCGAAGTGACAGCAAAGAAATGAAACAAAAATAAACCTCGTTAGTTAGCTTGTTGTTCTGTTTGCCCAATGAAGGTTTAGGGGTAATTTTTTCATTTCTTTTGTCATAAATTATGCGTACGTATGCGCGGGAATAATACTAAATTTAAAAGAAACAGTTCTCAAGAGTATTATCACATGACCTACTTTGGGAAAACAAACCATCAAGCTAAAGAGACGAGAAGGGAACTGGACCGAGTAAACTTTCGCAAAGACTTCTGGGACTGAATAAATGAATAAATGAATAAATGAAAATCATATATGAGAACTGCGGGGTGAAGAAATATTTGAAAGAAGATCATCGCAGTTATAGACGCAACTTTTGCGGTTGCAAAAAGAAATCCCGTACCAGCTTGAAATTTTTTCACGCTTTCTTTTCGCAACTGCAAAAGTTGCGTCTATAACTTCGATGATCTTCTTTCATGGCTTATTAGCTCAATTGCTAAGAACGCTGCACCGGTATCGCGGAGGTCAAAGGTTCGAATCCCGTACAAGCCTGGATTTTTTTCAGGCTTTCTTTTGACAACTGCAAACGATGCGTCTATAAGTGCGATGATCTTCTTTCAAATACCGTAAAATTCCGAAAATAAGCCCCTCCATGTATAAGCCCCTGGGGGCTTGTTCTTGGAAAATTGCCCTCAAATACAAGGTAAAACAAAGCAAAAACGGTAAATTTATTTCTAACTAAGTGACTAGCCCAATGGATTTTGAAACGCAAATTTCCCTCCGTAGATAAGCCCCTCCGAATAATAGCTCCTCCAAAAATAAGCCCCTCAAAAAGGGCCTTTGAAAAATATAAGCCCCGGGGCTTATTGTCGGAATTTTACGGTAATACTTCTGGGACTGTTAGTATGGTCAGGGGAAAACCATTTCCGAGTTTCAAAACGAGGCTAAGTACAAAAACGTTCTTGTGAAAATGAGTTTTATTTGCATGAGCCTTGCACTTAGCCTCGCTTTAAAGCAGAGGCTTTGGGCAACCCGGGAATGGCCTTTTGGCAGGAGCCCATCCTGCTTTTGGCCAGTAGACCTGCAAACAAAATAATTCAAATACAACATAACAGGATTAAGAACCCCAACTGGCAGGAAGCACCCAGTTGGCTATTTACAAGCGTGGCCGAGGCTTTCAACACGGGACAACCGATAACAAATCCAGCAAGTGGCCAGAGCGTGACTCGAACCCGGGACCGTGGGATTGCGAGTCCGACGCGCTGACCACTCGGCCACGCTGCAGTCATAGTCAGTAACAGGAAAACTGTTGAAGGTACTGTGAAAGAGAATGAAAATGAAACTTACAGACTTCTTGGGCATAATGCATTTATCTTCTTTTTACCATGCTCAATGCTTTGATCACGAGCTGACAACAAGAAAAATAAACTATTAATAAATTAAGTGAAGCAACAGCAAATTGCAAACCACGTGACTGCAAGGGACAACTACAACCAAGTTTGATTTTTAATTGTGTAAATGCGCACAATTTGTTGTATTATTCTTGAATAACTTTTTTTTGCTTGCGACATTTATACAAATTAGTTAAAACGAAGGGATCCTTTTTATGGCAAAATACGTTAATAGTTATTACTAAAAAGGAGATGTAATACACGGTTTCAAAGATTTCTTGTTCCCTATCCCGTAATTTGGTATATTAAAGTTCATACGTACCTCCAGGCGGGGCTTAGAGGTAATAAAATGAACGAACTGTATTATGCATTCCTGGACCTCAAGAAAATTTTGGTCTTCTGTTTATGCATCAGTCAATCGAAAAAAAATTCTCTGGCACCCGTGAAGTAATATTTTTAATGAATTTGAAGGAACGCAGTGGAGAGTTTCTATTAAAGCCGTTGGTTTGAATTGAAATAAATACATAATTGAGTCGATCTAGATCTTGAGTCGTCTGATGTACGTACGATGTGATGGAATTGGAAAGTAGAAGTAAAATTTCCCTGCAGTTGCTTGGTATATAGTTAAAAGTATATGGTTGACTTTTTTAGAATCGAGTTTTGCTGTGACCGGTTCTGAACTGCTATAGGCTCGATTACTAGCCGTTTTTCGGGAAAAAGAGCCCATTCTCTGAGAGCTCTCTGAGAGGAACAAGACCCTGCCGAAGAGAGCGGCTCAAATCGAGCCTAGAACTAGTCTACTAATACCCCGCTATATGGGGCTTTTAACTAACTTCTTGCCCAGGAGAGTGAGGAAATTAGCAGTGTTTTAACAGGCGGCCAATTTTAAAATTCCCCGCTAACTCCCGAGGGTCGGGGACTGATGCATTATTTCTCCTAGCCTTGGAGCCAAGTATGAATTAGTATCGAAGTTGGTCCATTACAGCCTCAAAATGAAACTATTACATGGAACTTTTCTCGGACTATTCACAAAGCAAGAAATGTCAAATATAATAACCTGCGAGCGATGGCAGATAAACAGAAAACTACGGGTTTTTTTTCCAGTTTTCTCACCTTTGGAGTGCCAGCGGTATCGAAGTAGACTGGCATGCGGTTGGTCGCAAAAAGACAGGCTCTTAGCAATATCAACCTCGCGAGACCAGTCTTCTTTAGATTCTTTAGCAAAGTACTTCAACAACACCATACTTAACGTACTTTCCTCTTCACACCAGGCGAGAGCAAAGCCCTGAAATAACAGAAGACGTTGGAAGCAAGACTACGGTATCATTTCTTTAATTTTATGGGAAACTTAAGCAATCATGGCGGCGAAAGCCAAGGTAAAATATAGGCAAATTTTTCTGGAGTTGAGTTCCATTCTGAATTTCAATCAGTTATCAATTACTAGTCTCCTGCAGGCTTACGGTTATCTTTCAGCGAAATTATTAAATTATAGAATCTTTTCACATGATCGCCGTATTGGTGTTCGAAAACAATAAAACGGCGGCCATGTTGGTGTTCGAAACCAATCCTCTGGGAGTTGAACCTTTTGTTTATGTAAAAAGTAAAGCTTTCTTTTGTTCCAATTAATTTGCATAGCTGCTGACCACGTGAGTGAAAACCCTCTTTACATGTATCCTCATGAAAATTGAAGGTTCCAACCATGAAGAAGAAGAGACGATGAAGAGATGATGAAGAAGAGAACTTAGATGTGAATGGCTGTACGGACGAATGGACGGATGTAAGTAGATACGGGTTAAAGGCCAAAACACCAAAAAATTTGAAAATAGTAATTTTTAATATCAGTAAAGCCCCATTATTTAGTGGACTATGGGGCCATAAACTTGTTACGTCCCAGCATGGTGAACAAATTAACTCGGGTATTAGGGAAATTTGGACAAAACTATGCGTTATCTGCAGAAACATTCTTCTCTACAAACTTACTGTTGAGCTTTTTCCAGCGGTGTCGTCTTGCAGGATATCAACTTCTTCAATCAGCCTCAATTTTGCGTGTACTTGCTTACAGTTTCGTTCCGAGATTTCCGTTGCCCTAGTTAACGAAAGGGGACTGGAACCAGTGACGACGTTGGAAACTAGAGTGAGGTCATCATATGTTTTCAACCAATCAGTTGTTTGTTTCCTGCCTAAAAACAGAATTGTACGAAAAAACTTTCACATTATGAACATGTATTGACGGAACTACTCTGGTAACAAGGCTAAACCCTTAAGCACAGTTGGATATTACTAGCACGAACATTTTTTTTAATGCGTCCAAAATTATGATGAACGCACTTCCTATCTATTTCACCGTTCTCTGCGGTATAAATCAAAGGTTTTTTTCTTACGTAGGAGTCATTGCACCGGTGCTGCTACACACCCATTGTCTCTAGCAGCCCCAATTATAATCTCATCAAAAACACTTTACAAAGGTAGCTTCCGGCTTTGCAGGAATCTCTTTGGCCTGACACGAATGACGAGATGGGAAAAAGGTTGCTGTTCAAAACAGTGAGTACAAACTTAATACCAGACTCGTAGCTCGTGGCCAGTGGCTGTTTACGTGCTTTGTTTGCTTGTTTTTTTTTTTTTTTGGGGGGGGGGGGGGGGGGGGGTTTGGGGTGAGAGAAGGTTGGGGTTAGGTTGAGGCACACGGGGTCCCATGAGTCTCCGCGCACCTCAACCTAAACCCAATCTTCTCTCACCCCAAAACACGTAAATAGCCAATGTGTACGAGTCTGACTTAGTACCTCTTAGAAACTTTGCAACAAAGAGACAGCACTTCAAAGTTTACATTCATAAGCAAAACCGTGTTCCACATACCTTGTAAACGCCTGTTTTGCACTGATTTAAGAACCAAATTAGTCACGTTTTTTCGCCGTCGGTTAAGGCTTCTCTTTGCCCTTTTGGTGGAAAATGTGTACAGGATTGGATTAAGAGAAGAGTTGAGAGGAAGCACAAACACGGCAATCCACACATAAGCAATCTTATTGGGATCATAAAAGTTCCCAGTTAGAGATAGGATATTGATAATAATAATTGGCATCCAACAACAGAAGTCGGTCATTATTATGAAGACTAGTCGCTTGGCCATGGCTGATTCCTTCTTCAGATTCGAGGATCGCACAGCACGGGAAACGCGTTTAACGGTCCAGAACATTGAGATGTATGCAATCAGGATGAAAATGAAAGATATAGAGTTTAAACCAACGAAGAAAACAACTGAGTATTCCCATCCAGCTGGTCTTGCTGCAGATAGCTGCAATGGAAGGCAAACGGCTGAGCGGCTATAGAAACCGAAGTTTCCGTTCTCGTCGATGAAGTAGTTTATACCGCTGATCGGAATCAGTGAGATAACGAAACCGAACACCCACACGCCGATGCAAATTAAAACGGCTGCCTTATAAGTGAGACGCTTGAATTTAAAAGGGAAGACGATGCAAACGAGTCTGTCAAGAGTAATGATGGTTAGAATTAGAACGGACACTTCGCTTGAAAGCATGGAAAGAGCTCCAGTGATTTGACAACCCAATCCAGATCTCCATTTGACATCATGCTTGAAATACTCTCCCCGCCATCTTAAGTCCATCACGGCTATTGTCAACAGATATACACCCATAAAAAGATCTGCAAATGCCAGATTTGTCAACAAGAAGGAGTGTGTTCTGTTTTCCTCTTTATCAATTGCGCGCCATATGATCACAAGAAGGTTACCGACAAAGGCTAGAATACCAAGAATCCAGATACAAATCTGAAGCGTGTTGTTCTTCATGAGGTCATCGCAACTGGAAAATTCATCCACTGGGGAGTCGCAGTCCACTCCACTGATGGATTTTTTAGCATAGCAGCAAAGGATAAAACGGTCCAGTTTCCTGTGTGAAAAATTAAATCAAGTCTTCCTAGGTATCTTGATGAAAGCGTTCAACAAAAGGTATAAGCATTGGATAACTACATAAATTACTTACAAATATTTCATGTTACGTAGTTCACTAAACGCCTCAGGTGATACTTCTGTCAGTTTATTTTTGTCCAGGTAACTGCAAAGGAAAAATCGGAATTTTACAAAAAAGCGTGCTCAGAACGTACAATTCAACACAAAAACAGTATTAAAAATGCCGACATAAATGTTACGTGTCTACAGTGATAACGACGGCAAGATACTACTTTTGTTCAGTAACTGTGTTCAGATAATTTTACACCAATTTACTAAAATTAGAGGCGCACGTTTTTCGAAGACATTGGAATGCAAAGCCAAAGCGACTGTCGGAAATGTCTTTCGGCAATAAGTAAAAGCTCTGCAATACTTACAGGTATTCTAACGATATTAATCCACGGAAGGTTTTCCTTGAGACTGTAGTCAGCTGGTTGTTGCTAAGATCCCTAGTAAGAAGTCAAATAAGTAAACAATGAAGTGATTACATAATTTGGAGGCAAGGTAGCCCTGCTTCCAGATCGATGTTTTTCATGTGAAGAACTTCGTTAAGATGCAGGTGGTGCTTTCTTTGCAGTTAGAAAACTCTCAGTTTTAAGCATTGCACATTTGATTAATAGATTCTGCATTGCTATACCTATTAGGCAAAGTTATTTTAACCTCTTCACTTTCTAGTCGCGGGTAACATAGAGATTCTCTGGAAACAAAACCTACTGTTTCCTTAGGGAAGAGTCACCAAGTGCTCGACATAACACAGCCATACATTATATGCAAATTCATATACTCACAAGAACTTGAGCTTAGAAAGGGACTCAAACAGGCCGTCAGGCAATGTTGTTATCTTGTTTTCTTGAAGATACCTAGTTGCACGAAAGAAATGTCAATAATGAAATAACCATTAAAGGAACGCGATACCACCAAGGAACCGTATGTTAGAAAACTGTAATAGGTTATTGCGCTTCCCTCTTTAAATAAAGTTATTGTATTGTATTTGTATTGTGAACCCGATTTAAGGACTGAGCTCCTCGCAAACTGTATGCCTCATCCCGCAGCACATACTGATATAGCTTAAATATTGGGAGCTGTACCCAGGAGTTGAAAATCAATATTTGTTAATATACTTACAAATGTGTCAAGTTACTTTTGTTGGTAAATACACCATATTCCATCTTCTCTATTTGGTTCGAACGCAAGCTTCTACAATACAAACAAAGTTGGTAGAATCAAGCCTATGATAAAGAAATGATCATTACTCAATTATCTTTGTACTTACAGAATCTCTAAGCTTGACAGGCCATAAAATGTTTCTTTCATTGTTTTGCGAAGGAGGTTCCTTCCTAAGTCACTACAAAAAAGGGATAAAAATATTATTTGAGACGGATGTGATTATCATACTCATGCCAGAAAAAACACCCTCATCAGCCCTTTATAGTATTCGACAAGGTAAAGCAATCTGAGCGCGATCTTAGGGTAGTAGTAATAGACTTTTAGATATCCTGTCATCCTGTCCTATTTTTTTCTTCAACCAGTGTTGACCGGCCTTTTTCAATACCGTTGTTGTTCACGTCACTGATCTGTAACCACAGCAAGGTAAGAACAAACGAAATATAAGACTGACAAAACTCGTTGTATACTTACAGAACGCGTATACTAGGAATTCTAGCGAATCCTTTGGCAGGAAGAGATCGTAAAAAGTTGGAATTCAGTCTTCTGAAAAAAGCAATGTAATGAGATTATGAGAGATATGTTGAGCTTATGCCTAGCTCCACAGAATGTTTTAATTTCGACACCGCAACGTGTTAGTGTACGACATGATACATGATCAAATGATAAATTCGTTAAGCCCAATACAAATAATTATCCTGTCACTTAAGAAGAATAGACGTTTTTAGCTTGTACCCCAGAGAACTGTTTTTTTTTTTTCAAATGTCGTCTTATACACGTGCATCCACGTGCCTATGTATGCATAATTAACGAAAAGGCAAAAGGCAAATTCCCTGGAGAACATCACGTGGTCTGAATTGGGAAAACAAATCATACATTCTTCACGTGACTCAGTTCGTAAGGCCAGGGAGTCGCATTTGATAGATAAAGCCATGACTCTTGAACCTCATGGCCTAAACCGCCGTGACGAATTATTGTAATTCATATCCTTGGTACTTTTCCTTTCCAGTTTTTGTGTTGTACGTCATTTCCGCCTCTCCCTTTCAAACAATTTTTATTGCGACATTCTCCATCTATATGATATTGTGATTCCTACGTAAGTTCAGTAACATCTGTAAACCTGAGGAAGGCTGGTATGGCCAGGCGAAATATTGTTATGTTTAAAAAACAATACACGTTGTTCTGAATCAGTTTTGCAGTAGTCTTTGGACTTCTCGTTCAAGGTAAAAAGGTGTATTCTATAGATCGCGGTACTTTACTTGTTTTGTACATGTTTTTTTTTCACGTAAGAAACTCTAAACCCTTCAAATGACCCATTGACGTGAGGCTAACGTTGTTCCTGTTCACCTAAATACGGTATTTTAACTCTTTAACGATTTTGCCCATCCAGGATAGTTATAAATTATGGCCTATTTTTGCAAGAGAGAAAATGCACATTCGAAATTCAATACTTACAGTGTTTTGATTGAGGTGACGTTTTGGAACGAGTCCCCATCAAGGCGAAGAAGAATGTTGTAGCTCAGGTCGCTTAAACCGAGGTTAGAAAAAGTACAGTTATACTAACGTTTGGTTTCTAAAAGCACGCACATATCATTGCAAACTAAAACAGATACATTTTAAAAGATACTTTTCATACTTACATGTATTCTAGATGATGGAGATTTGTAAAATCTTTTTCTCTTAATTGAGATATTCGGTTCCTCTGGAAAAATCTGCAGCGCAAATGTCAAGATTAATATTCGGGGATGATATACGACATTGCTAGGAAAGGAAGGAAGCTGTTCATCCTTTTTCAATAAGACGGGCTTAAATAAATTGGAAAGTAGAAAATACGTGCAAAAGAATCATTTTACTATATTTTGGCGCTCTGCAATGAGAGAATGCGCACCAATCTCACCTTCCCTGCATATTTTAAGGCAGCGCAAAGCAAGACATTTGTTGAATTGCTTTCTTTTGAACTCTTGCTATTTGGGAGGATTCAGTTTTTTCACGAGTAACTGAAACTTGTAACACTGACTGGCCCAGCCTTCAAAATAGGCTATCGTCCGTTTATAAGCACTTTCTTGGCAAAAGTCTGTTTGTTTTCGTCTAACGAAAGTAAAGCTCTGTTTTTAATGGTACTAAAATAAAGCAACAAAGGCCAAGTACATTTGAGGAAAAGACTTGACAAGACGAGCGACAGTGAGATTAAAATTATCATTTAAGTCATAGGTTTCCATTTAGCCGTTACTTAAATACTCGATATCGGACACTGTCCTTTACAGTCTTGGCAATTCTCAATTGTTGTAAACTTACACAGCTCCAGTGTTGGAGGGAAGATCAGTCGGAACAGTCAGCAAATCTTCTCCTGTCACCATTATTCTCTTGCCTGTACTTTGACCTTTACCAAATTCGTCACATTTGCAACTCGATGGGCACCCTGAAAACACGAACACCCACGAGTTCTCAAACTTATAAATACGGGCACCTGAGAATCACTGATCTGAAAGTGGAACAACTTTTTGGACAATGAAATGGGCAGGAAATAGAAATTGCTTGATTACGTTAATACTCAGTGGTTTTGAGTCGGGCGAGTTAGCTCTTATTCCTTAGGTGGGTCTATTGTTTCTAATGGCGTAGTAAAACAAGGATATAAGACAAGAGACTATGACGTCGCCCAACTTAAACTTGGCAAACAAGTTAAACCACTTCAAAATAGGACATGACCATATCGTAATGAGATTCCCCCGCATTACTTGCATGAGTTAGAGACAAAAGGCTATGACGTCATCGGCATTAATGTATTTCTCCGCAAGAAATGATGCTGGTGAGCCCTATACTACTAATGCAAGCACGTTGATACGATTCCCGTGCAAAAGAGGACAATACCACTAATGTCACCTTTTAAAGTAATTTAAGACTTCAGGTTTGTGTTTTATTACAATATCAACCCTGTCAGAGTCGATATGCGATGAAATACTGTTTCGCAGTGAAATATTGATTTTACAAACATAAGAGGTATAGCGACGCCTGCCTTAAAATTGCAGTGGAAGTTATTTTTTTCCAAGAATATGTATGACAGTTTATAATTAGTAGAATTAACACAGGAAATAAGGAGAACGGGCTATTGCAAAATGCGATAGCCCCTCTCTGGATTAGCATTAAGTAAAAGACAGTAGCATCGATTCCAACGACAGTCGAGGAATGATAATGATGTGAAATTTACCTTGCTGACGTAAACACGAAAGTCCATTATCGTCATAAGCTGAGACAAAAATCAAAGCAGTTAAATCTTTATTAGAACTTCGACTCTACTAGACATCATCATTGTCATTTACTACTATGGACACTGGCCATTCAAACGAACTTAAGAAGAAGAAAGAGTTTTCTTAGTCTGTGTTGTTTCCTTTACACAGTGTTACCAGGCTAATCTGCGAAGACCACAAAAAAAATCATTTGATTACTTTAAAAAAGTCTTTTTTTATATTACACGGACACTTACAGAGATTTATTAACGCTAAAGTCATAATTGTGACTGGTTTTTATACGCCTTATAATGTCATAAGTAATTCAAATTTATATTTCATGAGAAATAAATAACAATCAGTGTCGCAAAAGTTGTGGTTACAAAGCAATTAATCAAACTGAAACGTACCAGCAACTGAGAAATAAGAGGCCTTGAATCTTGCTATGAAGGGTTTCCCTTGACACCGAAGAACAACAGAGAAGTGATTCGACGAAGAGGAAAGTATCGGAGGATAGCTATAGCCGCAGAACCTGCCTATAGAGGGTGCAGTGTCGTCACTTCCGTCAAAAATCTCAACAAAGCAGTCCTCACAGGTGGGATGATCATTCAGACGAAATTCTTGAAAGGTCAAGCGAATTATGTTTTGTTCTGGAACAGTTATGTGCCAAGTGCAGTAGCTGTCATCAAAGTAAAATCCAGGAAAGAACGGGGAGAAGAAATTTCCTGAGGTATTGAATAGGGTTTCGCTGCAGGCTGCAAAAGAAACGAAACTGATTTTTAATATTTAAAAATGCTTTTACTCGTGACGAAAAATGCCTTGCAAGGCCTTAGGTTATGACAGACGTTTCCTTGGTTGATCACACATCCTTTCGGTAGCCAGGGGTATGCTTTCGTTGTGTCGCCACTACTACCTAAGATTACATGCTGGCCACTGGCACAAGAGAACCTCATCCGACGTTTGGTAGGTTTTGCATTGCTCACCAAAATAGAGCTGTTGGTTGTGGTTGTGGTGAAGGGGCTCTGTTTTGGTGCTTTCCGTCAATGTGGCACTTTGTACTAGCTGGGTTACCCTCTTACTATTTATAGTAACAACAGAGACTTGCCCTAACCCCTCAGGGGGTTAACTTACCATATTTGTAAGGAATATAAGGAAAAAGTTAAATGTACATCTGAAAATGCGGAAACGACAGACGCACAGCGTCCATAAAAATACTTAGGATGTCGAATTAGCCTGAAACGCCAAAAACTATACGCCATTTGGAGTTTGTCCACCTTAACTTTGCTTCCGTTTTAGAACGGATGTCTCGTAGCGAAAGCTGATAAGGTCTTCTCCTTGTTCAGGATGTCACGCTAAGTGATACTTTTATCTCCCTGATTTATGCTGTTGTAGAGTTAAACACTGTTTCTTTAATATGTGACGTATCCTAAAGGACACACTTATGGGGAAATGGCAATGACAGTATACCTTGTTTTGCTAACTGCGGTAGGTGTTGGCAATGAATGCTCGGGTCCTCCTCAACGTACAGTCCTGACAATGCCACGAAGGCTTCTTTCTTCTCAACTTTACCTTTTATAAAGACCTATTAATAAGACTGCGTTAGCACTGGCACCGCTTTCTCTCACCAAACACTAATACGCAAGTTTGGCTATTAACCAGTGCATACTTATATCGACTGGTTACCCAACACCGCCACCCAATTTTGTTAAAGTCCAATTCTCTGTACTTCTGGCCAATCCGAAGCAGGGAATTCAAATGTTTCTGAGACTTCTTTGGTTAGAGTAATTGCCCAGTGCCTCTTTTTTTTTTGCAAATTTTTCCCCATGATGTATAAAAGCCACCGTCACTAGGTTAGTTAACTCAATTGAATAACCACAGATTTTCTTAGCAGGAGGCCACTGGTTCAAACCAATGCCCACACCCATTTTTTTAAGAGTGTAGGGTACGTAGTCCCTGTTGTGGTAGGGAGCCTTAATAAGTCATAACTTTATTAATTGTAAATTGCGCCACAAGCAATCTGGCAGAAGTCCCAAAATCAGCGTCCCTGAAAAGCTCATGAGGGATTTGGATAATAAAATATTTACAATTTAAGGTCAAAAGAAATTTACTGTAATAAACTACACCAACGATTTCGCTCGTTAGTGTCCAGTCTCAATAAGCTACTCTAGAGTCTGGCGGGTAGGACACCAATCTATGCGAAGTAGCAATGCGTAGTTGAGTATTTGGGGGTATCTCTCTTACTGTTTTACCTGAGACGCTGATACAGCGCTTAAAGGGACTTGGCCGTATACCCAGTTGTTACCAGTCCTAGTTTTCCAAATCCAAATAGGGACTTCTCGATAGTTACCAGTCTGTTGGTAAATTGTTAAACTCTTCCTTCCAGGCCCTCTCAACATGTAACGAAATTTTAAGCACTTTGTATGCCAATCACGCGACCTGTTGTACTTCTGGCTCACAAGGATAGCTGTTTGGTTGAGGAGTGTAGTGTTGGTGTCTAACACAATTCGATCAGCTGTTGAACATGAGGAAAAACAATGGTAACACAGGTCCGGTAACGAATAGTAAGAGGCACCAGGGACCGATTACTCTAGACACCTATTTTTCTCATTAAGTGGCTCGTTTAACTTGAGTTGAGGTCAGTTCAAACTAACCTGCTTCTCTCAAAATAGTTATGTACAAATGGAACAAAAGCAGGAACCTACTGACAAAAGATACTAAACTTGTAATGAAGTTGTTTCTGCGCCTACCCGAAATAGCTAACGTTTGCGGTTGTTTCAGCCTTACAGTCTTATCAAAGAGAATTGAGATAGGAGAACAAACTTAACCATCCCATGTGAGCTGTTATCGGAGAGCACTCCTCTAACGTCAGCGGAGGCACACATGTGTCACCGAGTTCCACGTTCTTTGTTCAAAGCTTAGCCTCCCCGCAGACGTCCTTTGGGGTTCGTTTGTCACGATGAATGCGTGACAAACGAACCCCAAAGGACGTCTGCAGGGAGACTATTCAAAGCTTAGATACGACGCGCTTAAAAACTGCAGTAAGTGCGAACTTTCTTTTCCCTGATCGTACCGAATCTTGTTGCCTGTCAGGTGGTATTAAACTTGTGAGATAAAACTTACCTTTTCTATCTCTGCATGATCTATGCCACTTTACTTCCACTTCTTTTGTCAATCCTTTGCTGACTGTTTCCCATGCCTTCACATCTCCTGCCTCGTTACCACACCCTTGTGACATGCGCAGTATTTCTTCTGCTTTGATCTGGTAGCTCCATAGATTGAATCCGCTCAGTTTACCCAGCACGGCTGATATGTTTTGGTAGGGCGATCTAAAACCGATTGTCATGGTTCCTCCGCCTGAAAAAGATTCATTGTTTAAGAGCAAATACTGTTGACCATTGATATAAAGCAAACATTAGAGGGAAATAAAATAACATTAAAGTTATCGGGGGTGGCAAGAACGAAACAAAAAATAAGATATAAACAGTGTTTTGTGTACTTATTTGATTACTGTCAATATATTCCCAAATAACGTAGATGTATTTATCAGGATTGTTACAAGGGACAAACGGCAAAACAAAAAGATGTAGGAGAAAAATACAAAAAAACAGGCATAGCAGCATACGCCATATTAGGGTGAGGTGCTGCAATACATTCTATGTAGCCTCAAAGCCATATTATTGTTTTTTTACAATTTCACGCCCCGTGATTACTTACTGTGGATAATCTAGTTTTATTCATACAACTTTGATAAACGATTTATTGAGGGTAGAATTGTAAGACTTGTAAGAACAACGAACTCATTGGCATCAGAATCACTTCCCTCAGTAGGTTACTCGGATCTCTTGCTAACTCGACTCGAGTAGTATAGTTTAGTGTAAGATTCGTCAGTTGATGCTGAGGATTCAACCTATTCAGGGAAAAATGCTGCAGAAGGATGGAGCACATTCGGGGGGAATCAATCTTTGTGGTAAAAAAACCCCAAAAAATTTAACTCAAGGAAATCCCAAGCTTAGAAGCTGTAAGTGTACAATACAGTTAAACCTTAGGAGATGTGAGAGGTACGTCATATAGAGTTTAAAACAATAGAACAAGAGTGAACGTATCCTCTGGGACACCAAAAAGTGACCATTGTGGAGAGCTGGGTGGTAGAGGTTCTACTGTATAATGAGTAAATAGTATACCACTTAAGTAATGGCAGAGTACCTTCAATCCCCCTGTTCCGTGCGCCTGCTTTATATTCGTTGGACAGGTATTTTCTTTGACCATTCTTATAAACACTTAGCAGCCTATTTTTTCGTTCCCATGTCACACACAGGTGGTGCCACGATCCATCAGCCACATCCAGTTCGATTTCTCTGTGCACGAGGCAATATCAAACATTGTACAGTTAATTGCTTACAAATTTTAATGTAGGTCTTAGGTAGGTCTTAAGTAAGGATTTCTAATTTTAGTGACAACAGACTCAGAAAATCCTATCAACTCCACAGAAATACGTAAACATTTTAGTGCTGGCCACCAAATAGCTTTCAATTTTTTGCAGTCCTAATGAGTTCATGGAAAAAAATTGAAACCTGAAGCTTCTATTATAATGAAAGACAATCCTTCTGTATAATGATCTTGCCGCCTTGCATGGCACAGACAGTAACAAGAGAACAAAGAGAAGTAGGGAAAAACATATGAGCAGCTTACCCCTTTCTCCAGACCTTTGCCTTTCGATTTTGCCTGAATTAACTTTACTTAACCATAAGCATCAATTTACCTTATTATCTTGTAAAAATGAATTCTAAAGGTGCTTTTGTCATAGTAGAATCCAAGAACAGTTGATTCGTTTTGTTCTGATACAACTTTGTACTCAATAACAAAACCACTATGCACCGTGTTCAACCAGAAGCACGAAGTAAGGCCAACGTAAAGTGGAGGAATATCCGACAAAGACACGTATCCAAGACTTTCGTCGGGAAGATGGATTTCGTAGTTGTCCAGATCAATGACTTCTATAACTGTAGAATTGGAAATCATTAACTTGCAAGCATTTGGATTATTGACATAAATGTACCTAGTAGTTATTTGAGATGGTCCTATAACTGTCCAGTGGGGGAGCCGATTCCGTCGACCATGTAATAGGGTAATTGTTGTAAGTACTCTGATCCATCAACTGCGAACGACCCATTCTGGTCACGTTGCTAACAGGGACTCATATATTTGTGGTCTAGTACTATCTAAATTCCCTTTTACTATCAACGCCAAATGTACGTTATAAACGTCTCTTATCGGTCTTGTATTTATACACTTTATTGTCCAAGCATGAGAAAAAATTGGCCGGATATTGGTCAGGGCCCGGTTCCTCGAAAGATGGTTAAGTTTAAGCCAGTATTAAGCAAAATTTTAAGCATGGTATTCTCGTCTAAGAACATGCAACTCGAGGTTACAATATAATGTTTAGTCTTTACTACGAGATACAGTAATAATAGCACAAAATGTTACCCTAAGCAATGTATAGGAATGTAAAATACAAAAGCGGAACAAAATTTTAATCTTGGATTAACGCTAATCGACATTTCAGGAACCGGACCCTGGTTCTTTTTCAGTGGGTTTTCATGGACAGAGGCGAAGTCGAAGTCACTTAAAAAGCGCAAACGGACGAGGCCAATATCATTTCATCAAGACAAAACAAGCTTGGTCAATAGAGGATTTATTATATGGCCAAATGAGACCTTTTTCTTGCGGAACCAAGGCGGAAAATCCCAAGAGTGTAAGATAGGTCCATCTTGTTCGCTCGGGGAGCCAATCAGAACACAGGATTCGCTTCACCTTTCCCGCTCGTGGATTCAGCCAGATAATAGAAGAAATTAAAACCAAGTAAACTAAGCCAATAAACCGCCTTTTTTTCGCAAACCATACACCTCGATAGCTTTCCAACTAAATTGAGGGAACAAACGGGGGCAATTGGTCTTCCTCTTTTACAGTACTACTACTCGAACTGAGACAATTGGAAGAAGATTGTCTAATCACAAAGATTTCTGGAAACAAAAGACTGTTAAGTTCTTTTGCAAGCGGACTAATGACATTTATTAATTTGAGGATTGTTTCCTAAGAGGTCAGGTAGCTTCGAACGGTTTTAAAGTTTTCAACGGTTCCATAGTTTAATCTTTAATTTTATTGTTCTCTGCAAAAACATTTGATAAATTGTTGTTTTCAGAAATCGTACTGATTGAACAATCTTCTTCCAATTGCCCCGGTTCGAGTAGTCGCACTGTAAGTTGGAAACGAATTTTCGAGAAAAAGATGGCTTAAGTAAACTCTAAGCAAAATTAATATCAAACATTTTCGTTACAGAGTCCGCTGATCTGTTGCCAGGCATGAATGTTTACTTTTTGCGTCACTGATTTGGTGTCCATTGACAACCTTTTCTCGTCCAAAAACAGTTGAAAGGTTGAAGTCCCGTTCAACAAATAAAAGGAGACCGCCAAACTTTAAAGGTCAAATGAACCAAAAAATTGAAATATTTTCTTTTGTCGCTTTTCCTTCACCAAACACTAAAAAGAAGCATCCTAAGTGAGATTTGGGCAAAGATTTTCCTTCCCAGGCCTTTATAGAAAGATAAAAGATCAGAATCCGAGCATTTCCGAAGACTTCGCGAAAACGTTTCTGAAATGGCCGCGTGATAGACTGGGTTCTATGACGTCAATGTTGGTCTTTCAGGGCGGAAAAACGTTCTGCGCAAGCTTCTGCGCATCCCTTATCGCCTGCGTTTGTCTGTGTTGTTCTGTGAGAGTTCTGACTGAGACTGAATGAAATACACGAGGTGCGAACTTTTGCTCCTTGTAAAGGGTTTTTTTTGTTTTTGTTGTTGTCTTTTCGTCACTTGAAAATGACTTTGGGATTCAGAACAACCAAAGTTAGAGTAAAGACAGATCATTCCGTCAGTCTTAGGTGGAATAAAAAGTTTTGAACATTTCCAAACAGGTTTGTATTTTTCTGATAATTGTACATTCGATTTGTGAGTTGATTTTGTGTCCAGTGCTTCGCCTTCTTTCGCCGGGTTGAATTAAAACCTGCTTGTATTCTGTTATTAGTAGTTATGGTTACTTTATTTACATGCCCAGATTTATTTACTTTTGCAAAACCAGCTTTATCCTTGTCTTCAGTCAAAGAATCGTAATGCTAACGCATGCGACTGAACAAACTTGTGCGCTTTTAAGCTTTCAAGTTTTAAAAACTTCCTCGGAACTATAGAATTCTAGCAAGCTTACTCGAGAAGAAGAGACTACTTCGATCATTTTACTGTTACTCAAGTAATAATAGTCAAATTTTTTTTCCTTTAATTTTTTTTATCTTTCTGTATACAAGTTTTCCTTTCACTCGCTGTGAAGTAACGGAGAACGACAACTGCCGGCAGTGACTCCAAAACAATCGACTTTTTGCCCGTAAACAATTGCTGGAGCTGGATTTGACTGAAGCGAGCAAAACAAATCCTTATGTGCAGTTTTCTGTATTTTCTAATGATTCAGTTTTTGGACCAGTTATTAAAAGTAGCTAATCCAGCGAAGTAGTCGGAATCATGGCTTGGCAAAAGATAAGCTTGCGACTTATCTTTTGCTTTTAAGATCTTTAGGTAGGTTGTTTTCGTACAGAAAATTCACTTCTTTTTTGTCAGCAGGTATAAGAGCCTTAAACCTTATGTTTTTGTAAAGAAAATTTGTTGTTTTGCAACCTTACTGAAGTTTTTTTTAGTTAAATTAAGCATGATGGAATTGTTCTTTGCTTGTCGCATCTCTTTGCCAGCTTACTAGTAAAGTGGCGTCTATGGTCCTTAAAGTGACCTCAATCGGTAATTAAATCTTATAAATAACTGGAAAGAAGTTTTTGCAATAATGTAACTTTAACTTTGTTTGAAGGAAATCTTACTTACGCGTAGGTTTTTGACAGGTGTTATGCATGTTCAACTTGACAACACAAAGCAAAATTTATCTGCGCGAAACGATCAAGTTTAAAAAACTATGGTTGCTTTGAAACCGATCTTGGGGAAGATTTACTAGATAAAGATTAACTCTTTTTCTGCCCACATATCAACGCCAAAACTTCTATATTGAGGATTTTGTTAATATTAGAGTGATCTGCGAAGCTACAAGTGTCCGATCGAGCGTGGGCCTTAAAATATCAGCTCGAGTGCGACAAAGTTCAGTGACTTCAAACACATTGTGGGCAAACTTCAATTTCTTTGGGCAGATTATTATACAAAGATATTTGTTTTTGTGTCCCCGGTGGAGCTCCGGACCTTATATATCCAGGAACTTCCTTACATGAACACATTTTGTGAATGCATCTCGTAAAAAATCGAAGTTACGTACGCACATTTCCCTTACAACTCAACGAAATTAGTAAACTTCGTTAAAATCCGTTTTGCTATAATGTATTCTTCGAGAAAATTAAATAATAAGAAGGTTATAAACACAGCTTGCAACTTTTGAAGACAAATTGCCTGTTCTTTCCAGGTTTATGGCTGCACAAACCACTTCTGCGCCAAGTCGACTCGAAAAACTCTGTTTTGAATTTCCCGGTTTTTTCACCCGACCAATATTGACGTCACAAGCTGTTTTTTCCGACAATTTTTCCGACCGCTCTACGAAGATAAGGGCCAAAAAATAGCAATTATTAATTGCGAATGTCTCGGAGATACTTGCTTCAATTGAGCTGAAAGTTCATAGTATGTTTATTTGGTTCATATTAAACACATTTCACTAGAATTGAACGAAAATAAAAAGGGTCGAAATTTTGGTTCATTTGACCTTTAAATGGCTGAACACAGTACAAAGCGACCTTTGATTTTTAAAAAACCAGCATAACGTACCTCTTTCGTTTGTGCTATCTGCGTTGTCATCAGCACGTGATTCCTGACTGCCTTGCTGCTCAAGATCTCTATGACTGATTCTTTTCCAACCATGTAAACTTCTCCATCCACACCAGTTTTTTGTTATGTCACAAGGAGGTTCGTCTAAATTGTGTTAAAGAATGTGTTGAGAACGTTTGAGTTAATCAGAATTAAAAAAAACGGAGTTTTCCTATCCATAACAGAAAGCTGTTCAACAAGGCACGTGGATCTAGATTGTCTTGATGCTTTTCTATAGACAACTTCAAATTTCGTGTAGCCTGTGTTGCAGGCGGGATTATTTTTGTGCGTGTGAGAGTTTTAGAGGCTTTGCCGCGAGAAACATCTCCTCCCTGTTCTGCGAACGGCTTCGCAGTTGCTCTGCTAAAACCTTCCTCGCGTGAACGACTCAGCCGGCTACGCAGGCTAAATTTCGTTCATAGTTGCTATGCAAGGAATTTAAAGAGAGACCATATAAAAAAAAAAGCTATTGAAGAGTTAATTCCAGAATCTCATAGAACACGAACCTTGTTTGGGCAGTTCATATTGGACGCAATTAGTATTAATTTCTATATTATTTCATGTCTAACATAATTGATTGCGTTCTGGTATACATTACGATTAGGGGACACTTCGTGATGTCTGTTATAGGAGCATGAATCCTTTTAGCGAAATTTCTGGACCAAACGTTTGTTGATCTAAGGTTAGGTGCCACTGCTTGAATGATTTTATCAGAAAATAGGCCACATTTTATTTGCAATCTTACCAAGGCAAACAAAATCACCCCTGAAGTCATCAAAATTTAAATGTCCTCCTTCGTCGTGGTCTAAAAGGACTATTCGTCCAACCCTTCCTATGAAATCTTTGAAGACACGAGATGTGACTCGGACCATTTGTTCTTTGCACTTGATCTTGTCGTTAAATTGACGGGGAATGCCATCGAGCATTAAATAGACTACTGTCTTTGAACCGCAGCCTCCACCGAGCAAAAAGTTGGCGTCTGGGCCTGTAATGCTTATGAGTGATGACACAAGACCTCCGGTTGGCGTGTTTCCCTGCACTTCTCCAGCTGGAATGTCAGCTTTTGACCGGTTTTCATACGTGCCAATCCACCAACTGCCCTGATGTCTCGATGAAGTTTTGTTATACCCAGACGTTCGAGCGCGGATGTTATCTCCTAAGGTAGGCTGGTGGCTGAAGGCAGCTCCATGTGCTATCCATCCCTCCAATGTCCCCTTTTCAAAGTCGAAGTTTCCACAAGAATGGTCTACAAATCCAGGGAAACATTGTCTTAGCCAATTTGTTACTCTCTATCCTGCTACGTCTCTTATGTTGCCCTTCAAATTTTGGGGTTAAATGTGCAATCGTTAAGTGAATGAAATTCACTCAGAATTCATGTTTTCTTCAGTGAAATAATTAAGAAAAATTATTCCAAACATCACTTTCCAATTTTTTACCAAGGGCATGTTCGACTGACTGAATTCCGGTACAAGAGATTTGTAACAGAGCGCTTACGTATTCTTGTTCCAGAATACGATCAATCGGACGCACCCAAAAATTGTTCCAATCTGAATAGGACTTAACTTTGACGCTGACCGTACAACGGCGAAAAAAGACAACAGTAATCTAGTAAAGAACGAAATTAGCTGAAATGTCACTTTTGTTCAGTTTTTACCATTCTCCGGTTTCCAAGGGATGCGTTCACAAGGCTCCTTGGAAAAAGACACGCCATCGATAGCGATGACCAGGTCGAAAGATAAAAGGCTGTCCTTGCCGGCAAAAAAATCAATCTGTAAGTCGTAGAAAAAAAACACCAAATTTTATCTTGGAAGAAATGCAGTTGTAATATCTACTTTTGATTGATAGCCACTGGGCTCTAAGAAATGTACTAACGTACTAGCCAATCAAAACCACTTCACCCAGCTGTCATGCTGGCATGCTCGTTCAATCTAAGAATAGGAATGGTCGATCGGGCTCCTTTTTAAATAAAATCTCATAAGGATTTAACGTAATAAAAATGTAAACTACGGAAAAGGCCTGATATTTTTCTTCTTGAATGGGAGAAATTTAACGTTCGCTTTCTTGAGAGAGAGAAAGAGAGCTTGTCTACGTTTGCCTGGTTATATCTCTCATGGTATTGTATGGTACAAATGCAATATTCCTAATCCACACGCCAAAAAGGGAAAATCGTCCTCCCTACCTTGCTTTCTTCGATCTCTAGGTGTTAGCCCAGCAAATTCTGAGCACGTCTATCGGTTTGGTAACAGTCCATGAAAAACGAAAGATGATTGATATAGCTTTGAATTTTCTTTAACTAGTAGATAAAGAATGCTCATGAAATTCATGATTACAATTAGGAATTTCAAGTAGTATAATAATTTCGTAACTCGTCAGTTTATGTGTTATTTCTACCGGAAAATTAAAATAAACTCATTACACATCACATATCGCTATCAAAGTTTGGCGCAGAAAATGAGAGATAACCTACCTGCGCATTAGAGTAATTGCTGGGTATGGGTATCTGTACGTAATGCAACTCATTGGTTACTTTATCGTCAAAGAAAAGCTGCATAGTCTGATTTGATGTCACACTTCTTATGATCACCTTTAAAAAATGTATGTCAAAGTGATGAAAATGTATACTGCCAATCAAATACCGAAAACGGAAGCACTTCCATTCGTAATCATGCGTGTTGATGATCGGAGATGAGAGCGTTGCAGTTACGCCAGCAAGCGAGATATATCCGCCTATAAAGAACATAAACATAAAAAAGTCGTTTGTTGTCATTACGTAGCGGTAATAACATTGTCTTTGGTTTTGGTTCAAACTTAAGACCATTATTAAGTCTGGTTTGAAGCCTGGAGAAACCTAGTTGAAGCTGGCCTACTAGACCATTGAAAACATAGTGCCCAATCCATCCAGGTTGAACCTAAAGTGAAGGTTATGCTATGCTTTCGTGTTAATTCTGGTTGAAATTTACCTAACAATCTGACAGTCCAGGTCTTAACTAACGCATTGAGCAAAAAAGCCTGGTTTTGTCTGGTTTTACCAGGCTATCCTAGTAGGATTAGTTGAAATCTACGGTAGGTGTTTGCGCATTAGTTAAAGCTTGGTCTGATAACCCCGACACATTGGTAAGTTGAACCAGTCTTGCACCAAAGTTCACCAGGGTTTAATCAGGTTTTTCGGGCACGGCAATTATCAGCAAGTGCAGTAAAGTCCAAAGATGAAAGAACACTGGATGTAGATATGTACATTCCATTTCAGATCAGACTCTAAGAATAAACTAGTTCTTCTTCATTGGGAACTAGATTCACTAAAGTCACTTGAGCCATATCAAGACAGGATATTATTTTGTAGAACTAATATTGTCAGACGTACCCTGAATGTTGGTTCGGCCTGGAGTGGAACTCCCGACCTTCTGTTCCTCTAACTGGCGCTCTACCAACCAGCCATAGAGTTGAGAGAAGGAAGATTAGACAAGATGAGATGGATTAGAAACAGTCAGTTAATATTGGAAAAACGAAGAGAGGGATGCACCGTTCTCACGAGAACGACGAAATCAACAAAGAACAAGAGTTTCGGTATAATGTATTCTCATGCAACAACCAGCAGGACAAGAAGTGGTACATCTGATCTGTTTAAGGGAGGGAATAATTTCTGGTTTATCAGTGCTAGTCGAAATGGAGAGGAAATAAATAGAATGGAATTTTTGAAGGGAAACAAAAGACTGCACAGACAAATGCCAGATAGAGAGCCTTAGATTAAATGTGATGATTTGATATTAATTACGTTTTATAAACACCGTTGAGCTAATAAGGAAAATGTATCCTTCAGATTCCATAATTTATTAAAATTTATCCATGCTGATGGTCGTGACCAATTTGCCTGCGGCTTGGTGGCGCACCTTTTGACAGACCATGTTACTAAAATTGGTCAACTTACCCCACTTCTCCAATCCCACCAAGATTGGATCCAGGACCCATCCCTCCTGGGCTTCCCACTCACACATACTTTCTTCAAAATGGCAGTCTGGACTCCCTTGTCAGAGTAAAGGAAACATAATTATGATTAGCACGTTTTAGATTTGTAGTGGCTCTGAATGGAATTATTTCCATCAAAATGATTTTCCTTGATTAACAGCCGAAAGAGAGTTAACACTGCTTTTTCTACCAGTTAGAAGTAAAGCACAATATGGCGTTTTGACCTTGAGACTTGATGATTTTTTCCTCTCCTCAAATTGATTGGTAACGCCGTCTTCAGTCACAACATAGGATTTTGAATCACTCCATGAATTAAGAGTCAAAGGCCGGAAATGGGCACCATACAAGTGTTTTTGCTTAACCGATCATGACTGACCACGTTTGAAAAACTTCCATTAGAATAATGTCATATTGCATAAAGATATTGATAGTTTTTGTCTCCTTTAAGCCATGAGATCCAGATAACTCAATGAATCCAGTATTCGTGGTTTTCTGAAGAAACCTGCCCCAAGCAAGAAAAGCACGCTCAAAACAGAAAAACGAAAAACCAGGACACAGATTTGAGGCTGTACAAAGGCATGTGGTGCACAACATTGGTTGTTCTCCTGATACGTTGCGATGGGGTGGCTAAAAACAGTGAGTGTTACAATGACCACGATTCAATCCTTTTTTCACAACTGTTCTAAATTGGCCGAACATCATTAGTTAACCTACCTTGTTTCAGAATGGTTTCACAATTTCCATCCAACACCATCAAGTCATCCATTGCAATGTCACCCTTACTTCCGCCACCAACTGTTCCTTCTAAAACAAACTGAAATAGATACCGAAAACACATTCTACCTTGGCTCATTGAGTCTCAGCTAAGCAATCATGATCAGACCTCGAGCTCTAGATCTACGGTTAAAGAGACGCATTTCGCAAGGGTGTATGTTTTTAGAAGTTTTGTTACAGCAAAGCCTTTCAAACTGGTGGTTACTAAAACTATTTTACTTACTTAGCATGCGAATAAAGCTACCTCACCGAGTCACGTCGCTCACCTTCTGGAGGGGAGATATAGGATATACCCCGCGTGGCGGTGGGCGACAAGAGGTGACTGAATTTGCAGCTTGCTATAACTCACTTTATAATAATTTGGGCTATTAAGGGCTGTCTGTCCAAATCTCCAGCGATTCCCGTTTTCTCCTGAAAGTCTCCAGACAAGACTCTCTGATTGGTTAGTTTTCAAATACACACTCAAATTTCCAATGTTCGATCCGTGCATATGATACCAGAACTGCAGACAGATTGTCTCATTGGGTTCCATCCAGCTGCTTAGTAGCCTAGCCCTCTCCCCAGGCTTCCTTTGAGACGCTTCGATGTAAATATAAGAGCCTGAAACGTATATGTTGCATTTAATTTTTGTTTTTCCTTTGTTTTAAATTCATTGGCATACATTACCATACCCAAAAACAATGAAAAATAAAAATTAACTGAAATAAAAAATTAACTGCAACAAATACACCTGTAATATTTAACTGTGATGAACATCTTGTTTATCGTTGCCCCTCTTCAGCTTTGGCATTCGTTCACTTTCTGTAGGCTATTTAGATAAACGAACAGGGAGTGCTCTAGCGCTATTTTGGTGGTTCATGTTATGCGTCAATATCGTCAATAACATCATGAAAGAGTAGTCGAAGTATCACTGGAATATCCATTCGGAAGGCTTCAGCAATTTTGTGCTGAATTCCCTTGGCGATTCTTTTCTCACTGAAACGTCAATCTTAAGCTAGGTTTACAATAACAGAGTTTGTGAATCCGAATACGTGGAAACACTTATGAATCTGATAATATCGCCCCTATTACAAACTTAGCCTTTACATATCTCGTTTCCGGCGTGATAAAATGTCAGTAGTATTTAGTTGTTATTTTGGTGAGGTTAGAACCAAAGGATATCTTATAATTGTCTGTACAGAACTTTGACTGTTACGTAGTTGTCATATGGAAACGATATGAAACATTACATTCGGTAAATGCCTTTTGGAAGGTTTCTATATCCCTTCACAAAAAAAGGCACATTATAATGCTCTTAGATATCAAAGTCACATGTACCTAGGCAAGGGGTGAAGGTTCTCATTTAGGTAACCCTACCTTTCTTGTTAAAAGAAGTATGGTCATGGCTCGGTCCAGTGCTTTCCGTAGGTGTTTGTCCTGATCCCACAGTCCACTGGATTGCATCATTTTTGTCGGTTCTTAGGCCACAGAGACCATTTTGAAAGTTGCAATGTCCTTTTATCAAGAAAGAATGGCCAAAGTTGAAGATTAGCGAAGAAATAGTTACTCCTTATCTTGCAGCCAGTGTTAGACTTGTTGGTGGGGATTGTCACTTGTGGGAGATGAATACCACCCCCGAAGGAAATTTGTATAGGTCACTTGCACATCTCCCATAATGCCCCTTTTTTGCCCCCCCAAATTTTTCCATAAGTATTGCTTTCAATTTCTCTTGGGACAGCTGTTATACCCAGGAGAAATGAAAAACAAAGGTTGGCCAAAGTTTGGGGGGCAAATAAGGTGCATTAAGGGAAATGTGCAAGTGGCATATTCAATTTGTGTTGTAAATACGTCTTTGTCCGATCCTCTTCCCATTAAAAGGTTGTCGTTTACTCCTTAGACTTGTTTTGACAAAATTCGGTGACAATTAGTTGCTATAGTTGCGAAGAACATGGCCATGAGAGCTCCATTATCATGGGAAATACAAAAGCTGTTTTTGCTTCGATGCCACGTGACTGCCCGAAGGTGTGATAAAGCACACAGGGGCTTTAAATGTGTTCTAAGATAGGAGTGCAATTTTTCTGAGTAAACCTGTGAAATGCTTGCATGAAAATTAAGTGAGTAAAGGATCTTAAGTTCTGCTGTTTTCTTACCTCTGAACGATCTGCATAATTTATTTTCAATTGATGTTTTCGATGAGCAGGCTAGGTTATTAAGATGGCACTTTCCAGATCCTGGAAATAACGTATGTTAAGTAAAAGGCAGCAAGTATGGCCAGCGCCAAAGCTTGAAAACAGATTAAGATCAACGACTCACTTTCGAAAGCTGGTTCACTAAGTTAGAATATACCCCGCTGAATTGAAGTCAGCAGCTACCAACACCATACATACGAATTATTCATGAAGGACCTGAGCAAAACTGACAACGATAGAATGACTGGAAAACGGAAAACTTGACTAACAATAAAACGACCGTTCTATGACAAAAGACGGATCAAACGTACTTATTGCACTTACAGTCTTCATAGCCAATTAACATCAAACCCTTTCTGACAGACGACCAATAACATAGCGACTTAGTTGATCAATTACGTTTATAACCAAAGTGCCATCAACTGATTTGATATAACTCACTTTGACTTTGAAGATGACTTTATTCACCCGGGAGATCATATTTCACCTACTTATGAAATGGTGTTTTATCAAGGCTGCGTTTGACTATTTCACTACTTGCTGACTGACAGCCGATCAAAAAGCTTAGCAAGTTCAAATAAATCAACCAACACTCATGAAAGTCAGTCTATGAGAATAACAGCTTTATGGTTCCTTGATTATAGTTACTTACCACAAATAGAGGGCGTGTTAGTTTTATCTCTGCAAAATGAGGTTTTGCTACATGTGCTTTCCCAGGGAATGCATGACCCGTCCAGACATTGATAATCAGAACATGGATTTCCTTATGAAAGTAACAAGAGAGGTTTTAGGAATATTGGTTGTTACCTGAGACTTGTTGGTGGAGAGTTTTTAAGCCCAAAGGAATAGCAAGACCATCATGATTAGTGTTTAGGAAATTGCGTTAAAAAAAAACAACAACAACAACAACAACTAAGATTTCTTTTTAATCAAATTGGCTTAGCTTGGCTTATTTTTCACACATCCGATACAGCATTTGGGTTTGAAATACGGCCACATTAACGCGCTTCTATATCAAGCGGGGTTTTGACGTTACCGCCAAAATAATAGACCTCTTCCGTCAAGCAGTTTTTTTTAGTCGGTCAAAAACTGATCTCCAAAGAAGCTAATGTAAAAGCTAAGAGTACAACCATTGCTTTCTTTCTCTTTCCCCTCTTTTAGTTTTCCTCGATCTTTTTCCTTTCATTTCCTTTCCATTCGTTGAGTGTGATTATTTGCAAATAGCCTGCCTTTTGACCCTTTTCCATTCAAATAGCTGTAAATTTCGCTAGGTTTTAAGCGCAAGCCTTTAACCCTTTAAGCCATATAGTTCTTCCAAAGGAACCCTAAATAAATTCACTTTTCCCCCTCTTGCATCGGCTGCTGTTTTTATGGCCTTACAAGTTGCTCTGTGTATTGCAAAAATTAGACTAACAAGCAAATGTATGTGCGTTTGTAGGTGAGCGTTTCCTTTTGCTTGATTAGCCGACTGAACATGTTCCTACGTCATGTTGGAAGCTTAAGTTGTAACGCAGACATGACACTCTTGCATGCATCAACGTGGATTTTAACATAGCATGAATCCCGTGATAGAAATCTCACGAGCGCAACATAATACAGGAAATTGCCTAACAATTGCCGTCGTTGATTCTTGCTGAAGATTTTATGGTAGAAATGGAGTTATAATTTGTCCACTGCTAAGAGCATCAAAGCATTATAGCCAAGTGTTTTGTTGACAGTTAAACCGATTATTGCAGCAGATAATTGCCTTCCTTTTTCTTCTATTCGCGTGTCCTCATCGAGATCCTTCTTAGTTTCTTTAACTAAAACTAGCAGTTCACAGCTATCTACTAACACGTTTTTTAAAATATTATAAGTTGTTGTTAGTATTAGTTATTGATTTACTTTTAATTTTTTCGCGTGAGGCAATGGGAAATAAAGCACAATGCAAGTGATAAAATAAGGCGACTTACGGCAGTTGATTTCATCTTCTCCGTCACAGCCGTCCTGTTTAGTATCATCACACAAGGCAGTTGCTTGCAAGCAACCTCCTCCTTTACACTGAAACATATTGGTCGGACATGCGCAGTTCTCCTCATCTGAGCGATCTTTACATGCATAGTCCCCATCGCACAGGAGATTCTTCTTTACACACTCGCCATTAGTACATCTAAACTGATTATCGCTACACTTGAAATCTAATCGAAAAAGAGTGAAAATGTTGAAAAATGTCAATTTAATAAAGCTTGACAAACCACGTATACTTAGGAAGCTCGACCTTTAGTAGGTGTGGTCTCCAGCCGTCGGTATCGCCCGATTCTCCACCCTAACGGCTAGGACCACTGGATGGGTATTGTTTAAGTGCTTGACCGATAATGTGTCCGTGAAATTTTCGACGCGTAATTAAGCGCGAATTAAGTCCCGAAAGGTTTTAACTTACAACCAGTACACCCAGCCGTGAAGCAATCTAACGCGTGAGACCAATACTTGTCCTCTAGCGCACAAAGTACGAAAAAGCGGTTACTAAACAATCTCTAGAGTTACAGCAACGATAAAAACATTGAAATTTTAAAAAGTGGCAGGAGCCAGCTCCTGAAAGTAGTTAGCTTTATAAGCGACGCGGTTCTGAGAGACGTTGAATCAGCGAGCGTGGTGAACCACTTCGACGAGGGGCTAATTAACCTTTGAACGTGTCATTTTATTCGGTCCTTAAAGTAAGAATAGAATCGGACAGAAAAGCTCACCTGGTTTTGCAAAATAAGGCCTCAAGGAGCAATTCTCTGTCGTGACAGTAATGTTGTCTATTGCTATGTGGAGCTTTTGAGGAAGAAAACCTTCTCCCTCAAATATGATCTAAAATGAGGAGTAAATAACAACACCGTTTTGATTAATTGAGTGACTTAAAACCCACTATTACAGGCAATTTAAAACCAAAAGAAGAGCAAATTGGAAATTGTCTGAAAAATGTACGTACGGAGCTATTTTGAGTTACAGTGTGAGTTACAACTGTTTTTAACGTGCAGAAGCTCCTATAAACCTGACACTCCCGGAAACGAACACTGAAGTTGGTACCTACCCTCCTTCGGACATTAGGAAGCTCAATCAACGACGACGTTGACGGCAACGCGAACGTCAAAAACAAACAAACAAACAAAATGTCTTAACAATCAATCAGCAATTCTCTATTCCTGCAGGAAGAAGACGCCAAATTCCCTTATGCGACATTTCATGTCGCGTGATATACTTGACACTAGGGTTAGGTCCCCTAGAGTTTAATTCCAAGGAAATTAAATTACAGTTTACACATAAAGTTAGTGTGATGATCGCAACAAAATTTGAAAAAAAGTAAATTCATCCTAATAGTGCCATTTTCGCTTTTGCCGTTGTCGTTGTTAAAACTCGGTTATCAAAAACGAGGACGCTTCTCCAAGCCGGATAGTTGAAACCCGTTTACATGTCAAAAGAGGTACGAAACGGGTCGGGTAGGAACAAGTAACCGTTCCAGACGAGATCTGTTTTGACCTTTTTGGAGTAGAAAGGGCAAAATTGAAAGTGTCCGCACTTTCACCTACCTGAGTGGTATCTGTGCCTGACCAAACCACTTGAGCTAATGACCAGTCTTCACCGTGGTAGCCGCTTAGCTGCCAGGCCAAAACTGGTTTTTCTTGTTTAGCTTCTTTGAGAAATATTCTTAAAGATGACTTGAAATGAGTTTTCATAAGGTACTTAAACCTGAGACACAAACCGACGGTTCGGTGAAATGGTTTCCACGGCAACAATGGACTTTTTAACTGAGCTTTGTATGCACCATCAATGTATGCAAAATAACCTGGAAAGAATAAATATTTTCATGCTATAAGAACATTTTCTTGGTAAATACTTTCCTCGATAGTATTAATATCATCATCATTGTGTCGGCAGACACATAAAGCCACGAACTTCTCCTCCCGAGCTTCTTTATCTTTGACCGCTGCCTTCGCAGTGCCTCTGTGGCGCCGCTCTGCCTTCTATTCACTGTTCCTTCCTTCTCCGCTTCCTGGTCGTTTTTAATCTCTCTCCTGGTATGGTGGTAAAAAAGACTCAGATTTTAAATGTTTGACAAACACACCTGTATAGTTCATTAAGGTATATAAATCGGTTGACAGTTTCCACTTGTGATCCATGTCTGCAATATTCTTCCAGTCAGAAAAGCCGGATTGGAAAGAGCATTTGTTCACCACCACCGCTGACAGAGAAACAATACAAACCTTAGATTAAAGGTCAAGTTCAATTTTTAATTTTGTAACTTTTTAAACAATTTGTTGCTCTCTATTATGGTTTTTTGTCTAATATGCTTAATATTACTGATCTAATGCAGCTCTTCAGGATCAGTTGGGGGAGGGCCGGGGGCTTTCTGCCATCCGGGACGTTATCATCAAGATTCCTAAGTCATGAAAGCGACGCTAATATGCCCAATTCCATCTGGACCGCGTGAGTGCAAATATTTCTTGGATTTGTCAAGCGTCATCCTCTCTAAATAGTCACCGGTTAGTTTTTTTGGTTTAGACAAGAACGATTTTACAATTATTCTGCCAGTTATTTAACAATCCTGAGTAATGGTCCGGGCCGACCCTATGACTGGCGATATCGCTATCTGTCTGAGACCAGCTCCCTACCAAATGTGCTTACACTGTCTCATGTAAGATATTAATTTGTCTTTTTTGTCTGTCTTAGACAGTTGTTACAACGGTTAGAATGATCATTTTATCGCCGCATTTTCAAGGGTAACGAATAGTAACCCAGTGGCTCGCTAAATAGCCACAAAGAACGGGTGGAATTTGGAAATACCTTCAAGTAGAACATGGCCCAACACTTTTTCATTCACAAGTTGCTCTGAATTGTTAGCAAAGGCATAAGTGATCTGGGGCATGGAAATAAAAAAGATGGTGAGCATGGACTGCTCTGGTCTCCTAAGAGAGCCCTTCGTAGTGTCGTCACGTAACTACACAAAGAGCAGCTGCTTAGGAGACATGTTGTTCAAATTTAAAACTAGAATATATTTACCCGGGAGAAGATTCCCCAATAAAAGTTACCAAGATGCTTGCCGTCTCGCATAGGGGAATTAGGGGAAGAAATGGCCCATTTGGTCTCATTAAGGGTGTTTAGGGTGGAAAGGAAACATTTTTGTCGATAAAAACATCGCCTAGGCAGCCTAGGGTTGAGCGGGAGACGCACAGATAGGTCTCCTTTAGCGGATTTCACGTTTCAATTTTCCGCAGATGGACCACCCCGCAACTTTTATGTGGGAAACCCCCGGATATAGTTATACAATAACATGAATTATGGGATAAATCATCAATGATAATAATAATAATAATAATAACAATAATAAATCCAAAGTGCTTTGCAAGCAGTACTAATAATAGTAAACCTAATAAAATATTACAATGACTTATTTGTTAAAAGTAAAAAAAAATAAAATAAAATAAAAAAATAAATAATAAAAAAATGAAATAAAATTACGGCTGAAAAGCACGCTTAAAAAGAAGTGTTTTTATTTTTGATTTGAAAGCGCCCAGCTCACAACATGTGCGTTTACTGACTGGTATGGAATTCCATACCTTAGGAGTTGCGTGTGAAAAAGCTCTGTAATCATAAGTTTTAAGGTTGTATTTTGTAGTTTGTACCAGGAGTCCTTTATCTGCAGAACGCGGAGTTCTTGTTGATCTATAACGAACTAACAGTTCTTCCATATAAGGCGGTGCTACATCATTAAGTGATTTAAAAGTAAGAAGTAAAAGTTTAAAATCAATTCTTTCCGGAATAGGCAACCAATGAAGAGACCTTAAGATGGGTGAAATATGTTCATGTTTCCTAGGACCAGTCGAAAGACGTGCAGAATAATTTTGCACAAGCTGAATTGAAGTTTGTTAATATGATCCGGTCGAAGCCCAGATAAGTCATTCTAACATCTTACTACTATCATAAAAAATATATTTACATTCGGCGGAGCTAAACGTAGTGGCAGTGACAGAGAATGTAAATACTTTCCTATTGGTATGAACGCACGTGAGCCGCTATGGCGTTGATTGACTCTATTGTTATTAGGTATGTAAGGTTTTGACAGTTGTAATATATTCATCTCAGCTCTCGAACTATCAACTTTTATTTTTATATCTTACTTTATTCATCTATCGATTGATTTTTTACCTTTAAGCCCCAGAGGTTGTGCGACCGCATCGGTTGGGGAATACGTTCCCAATTTTTTCCCATTGGGTTTTTTGGGTTTTCGTATCAGGCGGCGCACGTGAGTAGTTTAGCCTGAGTGACTTTATTTAGGAATATTTGTATGCTATTCTTTAGTTATGATGTTGAACTTTGTATGTTATTTGGACGGCATTAAACACTCAGGCTCCATAGTTCTAGCTGCACACCCATTCCCGTCTCTTAGTCGTGAATATAAATAGGAATTACTCTTTCTAGTTATAGATTGTACAGCCGTTCATGTTAGGTTTCCCCTGTGAAAGCACATTAGAGCCGTATTATTGCATGTAACGAAATGTTAATATTATTTTTAGATTATAATTATGCAAAACAGATGCATACTAGACGGTCTACTTCATTTCTTTTTAAACAGAGGTTATTTAACTTCGGGAGCAGTAAGTGTTAAAGCCATGGAAATAGCAATTTATATTTGCATTGCTGGCACTTCAATTGCTTTCACGTACTTCCTTGTACGACTGAAAACGAGCGAAAGACCCTTCAATCCTGGAACAGTCATTCTACATCAGATTCCTCGAGATTTGTTTACTACCCTAAGCGGTTCTCCGCCATGTCTAAAATTGGAAACTTTCCTTCGAATGACAAAGATCCGCTACCAAAATATTTACAGCGTTAAGACCTCCAAGAAGGGCAAGTACCCATGGATCGAGTTCAACCAGAAAGAGATCGCTGATTCTAATTTCTGTATTCGGTTTCTTCAGAAAGAATTTCATGTGGATATCGATTCACATTTGGAACCCGCAGAAAAAGCTATTGGCCACAGTATTCGCACCATGTTGGAGGAAAACACTTATTGGTAGGTAGAATGTACTGTTCACAGTCCCCTATTTTGTCGTGAGATTGTAGGGATCGAGCGCTTTGCGTTTATACGGCACAGAAGAACTCCATGCGCATTCTGTTTGCGTAAACGATTTTATTCTAATGAGTCTCGCTTGTGTAAGCAACGGAACGCGTTTTTCGCCCGGGAGGTGGGGGTGGGGGTACTCCCTTATATAGGCTGTATAGGTATGTGCGGCGCCAAAGGGTATTTATTTATTTATTTATTTATTTATTTATTTAATAGCTTTCACCATGATTACAATACTAAAAAACTAGGGAAAAAAATACATTTGAACAAGACACAAAAACGAAGGACGAAGGTGCGCGACACAACAGAGCGAGGCTCCAAATTAAGTGTGCCCTTACGAAAAATACACAAAATACTAACTATTTAAACATTAAACATTATAAAAAGTATAAAAATCCCATTTGTAAAAACGATAAGAATGAATCCCTCCCGCAGCCGATAAAAAGTCTTAGTAGCAGCAGTTACCAGCTAATAGAAGATTACGTAACCTACTGCATTTGCAGCAGATCGACTTCCAGGTGTTAAAGTTTGTGACGTCGTAGTTTGTGCGAAAAGCAGCCGAATAGCGTTGGAGTACGTGAGATTTAAACTGATTAAGAGAGCTAAGAGTACGAGTGGATACTGGTAACGTATTCCAGAGTTTAACAATACGATTAAAGTAACTAAATTGAAAGAGCTTTGTACGGGACTTGGGAATTAGTACGTGTTGATAAGAGCTATGGCGAGTGAGACGAGTGCCTTTAGGCTTGACATAATCAGCTATGGGTAAAGGGTAGTGGCCAGCGCGACACGTGAAATAGAAAATTAAGTCTTTCACTTCATGCCAGTATGTTAACGGTAGCAGATTGAGGCGAGAAAGGCGCTCATGATAAGAAACATCCTCTTGCCAGTGCGTGTTTAAGATGAATTTTGTTGCCCTGCGGTGAAGACTCTCTATTTCTGTTATACTACCGATCGTACTGGGAGCCCATACCTCGGCAGCATCGCCAATATATGATCTTACAAACGTGAGATATAGTAATTTCCTATGGTCTGTAGTGAATGACATAACACCATTGCGGCACAAAAATGCGAGCATCCTATTGGCCTTAGCTAAGATAGTGTTAATGTGAGTATCCCATGTGAGGTCCGGCGAGATAGTCACTCCGAGGTCTTTTACCTTTAAGTGAGTCGAAATGGGTGGCGCTTACGTGTGACGGCTAATACCTCACATTTAGAGGTGTTAAGAGTGAGTCCATGGGTGCACCAGGCAGGTGTGCTACATGCTATCTCTCCGATTTCAATGAAACTTGGCCAGTTTAAAGGGTCTACCCCAAAACTCAAAATGACAAACTGGTTCACATTTTGGATCTTTATGGTGGGAGATAGCCCACCCAACTGGTTTAATTAGATTTTTTTACCAATAAAAGTGCATTAATAACAGGCAAAAGTAGAAAGCTGTCAGGACAACTGCTTTTAACCTTTGACTATGAAGGTTTGTTTATCTGTTGATACATCTTTGACCAATGCAAGGATGTAAGTTTCAGTCAATTTGATTGACAGCTTGTCAATCACCGGCCTTGAATATGGGACCACCTTTTTAGCCATTCAAATACTTGCTGATTTTGAGATCAAATATCCCTCCTTGCCAGAAAGCTATGACAATAATTTTGCTATTCCCTGTTTACCAACCCCTTGATCTATAATAAACATAAAAAAACATTTCTGGGCTCTTTCTTTTTTGGGCGTCAGATGCCACTTGAAAACTGCCCCTAGATCAAGCTTATTTCCACTTCACCTGTCCAATAATTCAGCAATTAACGGCCGCTGAAGTTACTAAACCGACACTTTCGCGCCCGTTATACAAGAATAATAATTGAGGAGTTTAATGCATGCTTAAAACGTTCGAGATTTTGCGAGAAAATTAAAAATTTCACACTGATTAGTGATATATGTCACCAAAATATCGAAGGCAAAATCGTAATGTTCGTGACCTCGTTTTGATTTTCTCGCAAAATCAGGTATTATTCTTTATAGAAGTTCAACTATACATGAGCTTTGAATCACGCCCGTATAGCGCCAGTCATAAAACATCGTCAACTCGCTCATTTAGAAACAACATTCAATGATGAGAAATTCTTCCTTATAGCGATAAAGAAATTACGCTTAAAACGTTCGTTAAGTTGAGGCTACAACCTCAGAAAAAGAATAGTGTTAATTTTACTTACCGCCGTCGATCTACACAGAAGTATTATGTGTGCTGCGTGACCAGACAATATTTGTTTAGAATCCACTTCTTTGCCTCCCAAAGGCTTTCAGGAGGTCCTGCTTATCTCTATAACTATATTTATCTCCTCCTATCTTCATTTTTTTTTACAAATACAAGTTTTTCGAAGATCTCTGTCACTCTCGATCAAGATTATAGACCAAGTATTACGTGACAAAAAGAAAGAGCCTGCAATGTTTTGATCAGCGAATTTCCCGCCCCTTCCCCGGTAATTTACATATATTCTAAACAATTTTCGGCTGTCTAAATAGAAAGAGAGAATGAATAAAAATAAGCCTAAAAGAAATAGCTGCATTGACCAGAGATCTGCTGAAAGCAAGTTAGCACCCTTCTCTGTTGGAAAGCTACCCTTCCTGCACGCTTATTCCACTTGATAAGAACCTGGGAATTCGACCAATAGGAGTCAGAGAGGTTTTGAGACGAATAATTGGCAAGACCATATCCACCTTCCTAAAGGAGGAGATCAAGCTGGCAGCTGGTCCCCTTCAGGTTTGTGATGGCCACAGTACGGGTGCCGAGGCCGCCATATAATTATATATACGCCATGGCCCAGATTTTTGATGATGATGGTACAGAGGGAATCGCGTTGGTTGACTGCAACATCCAAATTACTTGCCCTGAAATGTCCATATCATCAACACGTACAGAAGTTCCTCGAGATTGTTCACCTATGGAGGGGAAGAGATCTTGTCTCGGGAAGGGACAACACAGGGTGACCCTCTAGCGCTGCGTGGTATGCGATCAACACATCCATCTTGATTCAGAGCCTAAGAGCGCGTATACCTGAAGTTAATCAAGTATGGCTGGCTGATGACTCGGCGGGAGGCGGCCCAACAGAACTGTTATACAACTGGTACAAGCTTTTTTTTCAAGAAGGAAAGAAATGTGGCTACCTAGTCAATGGCTCCAAAAGATAGCTGATAGTAAAGCCCGGGTAGTAAAGACACAAGATTTACGAAATGAGGCCGAATTGGTGTTTGGAGAGGGGGTCAGAATAACAACGGAAGGTCAATGACACCTAGGAGAAGTCATTGGATCTCAGGAGTACAAAGATCAATAATGTATTGGAAAAGTTTAGGGATGGAGGGAAAGCATCGAGTTGCTGGCTGAGATCGTAAAGAGTCAACCCCATGCCGCCTACGCAAAGGGCCACAAATCGAAATTTGCATATTTTATGCATAAAATTGACTCATTTAAAGACTAGGTGGAACCAACTGATGAAGCGATCAACGGTATTTTCCTTCCAGTTCATTTTGGTCAGACGGAACCGCTCTCTGATGAGTTGCAAGAACTATTCACAAAGAGGTCTGGGTATACCAGACCTGAAAGCTGAAGCCTCACAGCAATACGTTGCCTCAAAGTTAACAACAGCACTGTGTAGCAGCTAGACTTTCTAAGGTGAACAATGCAGGCCAGAGACAAGGGTGCCAGGGTGGCTCAACTCCGTTGCCCTTGAAGAGGAGGACCTGTGGTGTAAG
Organism: Porites cylindrica; assembly: GCA_964035525.1. NCBI lineage: Eukaryota > Metazoa > Cnidaria > Anthozoa > Scleractinia > Poritidae > Porites > Porites cylindrica. Next base: position 25,430,825 of record OZ037779.1, on the reverse strand, counting down.
AAGAAGGGCTTTGTTTCACAAAAACATGATGGCATCCAGAACCTTCTCACATCTTTGCTCAGCAAAGTCTGCAAGGATGTCGAGGTAGAGCTCCACCTCCTACCGATGGACATTGACTTATTCAACCTAAGCTCCGCCGTCACACGTCCTCAGGCTAGACTGGACATAAAGGCAGGAAGTTTCTGGTTACGAGGAGAAACATAATTATTCCATGTATGTTATGCATCTGAACTCAACGTGTAAGCCGAACAAATCCAAAGAATCCATCTTCGTGGAGCAAAGAGAAGAAAGGGAAGTACCAACAAAGAGTTATGGTAGTGGGAATGGGATCTCCCCTCCCCCCCCCCCCCCCCTGTGGTTTTTGGCACAAATGGAGGAATAGGGAAAAAATGCAAACTTCTTCTGAGCAACCTAGCGGACAAACTTTCCCGAAACAACGGCCAGTCGTATGCCAGTGCCATATCTTGGCTTGAAACATGCATATCTTTTGAAATTTTAAAATCCCTCCACACATGTTTACGTGGGTCCAGAACCCCTTTTCACAAGAATGCTGACTTTTTAGATGATTTTAGTGTTAATGCCAGAAATAAGGACATTTTAAAATTAGTTTTAGTATGTTTTCTTAGGGTAGTTTTAGTGGACTGTATTGTTATTATTTGGTTACAGTTTTTTTAGTAGACCGTGTATTTTATTTAGGATGTCTCTTTAAATGTTATATGTTGTTTTTATCATTGTAATGACGATAAACGCCTTTTTAAACAAATAATCGACAATAAATGTTGTGGCTTTTAAACAGGAAATAAACACGGAATATTTAGTAACAAAAGATCAGTTGATTCGGAGAGTGGAGGAGGGGGGAGAGGTGGTGTCTGTATACAAGCTATAGTGTTTCTCAGTTTTGGCCTTAGAGAGACAAAACCAAAAATGTAAATATCTATTTTTTTGTTATGCTTTGTGCTGCTTATTTTTATTCATTCTTTCTTCCAGTTTGGACAACCGAAAATTGTCTTAAAAGTTTTATGTAAATTGCCGGAGAAGGCGCGGGAAATTCGCTGATCAAAACAGTGCGGGCTCTTTCTTTTGTCACGTAATACTTGGTTGTAAATCATCTTGATTGAGAGTGACAGAGATCTTCGAACAACTTGTATTTGAAAAAAAAAAATGAAGATAGGAGGAGATAAATATAGTTATAGAGACAAGCAGGACCCTCTGGAAGCCTTTGGGAGGCAAAGAAGTGGATTGTAAAGAAATATTGTCTGGTCACGCAGCATGCATTATAGTTTGGCGTAGGTCAATGGCGGTTAGTAAAACTAACACTATTCTTCTTTGTAATACTATTCTTTTTCTGAGGTTGCAGCCTAAACTTCATGAACTTTTTAAGGGCGTAATTTCTTTATCGCTAGAGGGAAGAATTTTTCATCATTGAATGTTGTTTTTAGATGTACGAGTTGACGTTGCTTTTATGACTGGCATATACTGGCGTGATTCAAAGCTTGTCAACAACCGCGCACCATGTGGTCTTGAAATCTCCCTTAAAACAGCTTGGTCTTGTCACAGTAGAGACCATAACACTTGTTGAATGAAGGACTTCTGTATAGTTTAACTTTTCAGAAGAATAATCTCTGATTTTGTGAGAAAATCAAAACGAGGTCACAAACATTACGATTTTGCCTTCGATATTTTGGTGACATACATCACTAATCAGTGTGAAATCTTTGATTTCCTTGTAAAATTTCGAACGTTTTAAGCATGCATTAAACTCCTCAATTATTATTCTTGTATAACGGGCGCGAAAGTGTCGGTTTAGTAACTTCAGCGGCCGTTAATTGCTGAATTATTGGACAGGTGAAGTGGAAATAAGCTTGATTTAGGGGCAGTTTTCAAGTGACATCTGACGCCCAAAAAAGAAAGAGCCCAGAAATGTTTTTTATGTTTATTATAGACAAAAGGGTTGATAAACAGGGAATAGCAAAATTATAGTCATAGCTTTCTGGCAAGGAGGGATATTTGATCTCAAAATCAGCAAGTATTTGAATGGCTAAAAAGGTGGTCCCATATTCAAGGCCGGTGATTTACAAGCTGTCAATCAAATTGACTGAAACTTATATCCTTGTGTTGGTCAAAGGTGTATCAACATATATACAAACCTTCATAGTCAAAGGTTAAAAACAGTTGTCCTGAGAGCTTTCTACTTTTGCCTGTTATTAATGCACTTTTATTGGTAAAAAATCTAATTAAACCAGTTGGGTGGGCTATCTCCCACCATCTGAAGATCCAAACTGTGAACCAGTTTGTCATTTTGAGTTTTGGGGTAGACCCTTTAAACTAGCCACGTTTCATTGAAATCGGAGAGATAGCATGTAGCACACCTGCCTGGTGCACTCTAGACTCACTCTTAAACTTTAGGTGCCAATTATCGCTCCAGCCATGCAGACTGTCGAGGTCCTTTTGGAGTGACTCACAATCTTGTAGACTTTCAATGACACTGGAACATTTTGAGTCATCAGCGAAGAGTGCGATACGATTCTGTATCACCGGCGAGAGATCGTTCACTTAAACTAAAAACAGCAGAGGACCGAGGATACTGCCCTGAGGGACTCCTGATGGAACTGGAGAACGACTAGAAGTGAAACCGTGGACCAAGCACTGCTGACCGCGTCCACCTAAATAGCTTTCAAACCACTGCAGAAGTTTCCCGCTGACTCCGTACCGGGAGAGTTTCAGAAGCAGCCTTTGGTGGGAGACACTGTCGAAAGCCTTTGCGAGATCCAAATACACAATGTCCAACTGCAGGCCCTTATCTAGAGACTGGCCAATCTCGTGATAAAACGCTAGAAGCTGGGTGACTGTAGATCGATCCTGAAGGAACCCTTGCTGTGCATTGTCAAACAAGGACAGAAAAAAATCCTTAAAGTGCTTGAATATGCATCGTTCTAATACTTTGGATACAACGCACAATAGAGTGATGGGTCTGTAGTTAGTAACGTCCTCCTTTTTTCCGTTCTTATGAACGGGGACGACAAGGGCGTCTTTCCATTCGGTGGGTACTTTACCCTCCGCAAGAGATAAATTAAAGAGGGCGCAAGAGAAGGTGTTAGATCCCTTGCACACGTCTTTAGCACTATTGTAGGAAGACCGTCAGGGCCCGGAGCTTTGCTCGGGTCTAAATTCAAGAGCATCTTATAGACCTCGTCTTGGCACAGCACTAAGCTGTCGAGGACGGGCATTCTACCGTCGGGCGGCGTAAGTGCATCAAGGGGTACCTCAGGCGCATGCGTAAACGTAGAATAGAAATACTTGTTGAAGGCTTCTGCCATCTCCACTCCAGAGGAGATCTGTCGCCCACCGTACGTAACATTAGCTAGTATAGAGTTTGATTTGGTTTTATGGCGGAAGTAACTCCAGAAGCGCTTTGGATTAACTTTCAAGCTGTCACCAAGAGAAGTGTGATACTCCTTTAACTTCCTGTTTATCAGTGCCTTAGATTCTTTTCTTAAAATCCTGAACTTTTCAAGGTAAAAAGCGCTGTAGTGTTTCTTGGCGGGACGTCTAGCTGATTGTTTCCTTTTCAGCAAATGTCGAACTTCCCTGTCAATCCACGGTGGCGTGTTTCAGTCCCTGACTCTAGCCTTAGGGATATTAGCGTCAATAATATCCAAAAGGGCGGATTTCCAATTAGACCAGCATGACACGCTATTACTGATAGCTGAGCTCCGCATAATCTGCAGTTTGAGGTTCTCAAAGTCAGCTGATTTGAAATTGTAGGCATAGCGCGCAGGTTTCTTCACCCTACGAGGCCTGGTTACAAAGTCAAATTCAAGGAGGTCGTGGTCGGTATGGTTTTTTAGCCTTTTTGGTCTGAAATAGGGTATCAATTTCGACCATTTTTGTCTGAAATAGGGTATGCTTTGTGCACTCTAGTCTTGAAATGGGTATGTTTTTTTAGAAGAAACTACTTCTTCATCATTTGGCGGTAAGACCATTTCCCTTTTAATGTTTACGCCAACTGTGTACGTGTCGTAACAGCTTGTCAAGCACTCCGGTCACGCGCCGGTCTCCAGAGCGTCAAGTCTGAAATAGGGTAGAGAAAATCACAGATTTTGGTCCAAAATAGTCGGGTAAGGGTTTCAGGAAGCGTTCCGCACACCCCCACCCAATTTTTCTGGAAGTATCGAACGGTCAAAATGCGTAGCAAGATTTACGTGTGCCAGCCAGAAACCGTCCTGCTGATTGCCTTTTCTTGATCCGATGCAGTTAAACAATGAACGCTTACCAAGTCTGCCTTAAATCAGTTATTGTTTAAACATTTTGTTAACGATATCCAATCAAAAAGAGGCGATCAGCAGGACGGTTTTCTGGCTGGCACGTATAAATCTCGCTACGCACTCAGTTTTGACAGTTCGAAAACTGCGAGATTTTGGTTTTCCTTAAGGGCTAGCTCTGGGCCTTTTGGATGGATTTTCGATCGGAAGGTACGACAAGAAGCGTGAATCTTTCGGTCTTTCTGCTGCGAGTTTTGAAAGCGGAACATTGCAATTTTCTAGGGAAAATCGCTCCAGCCCGGGAGCCGTTCAAAAAAAATTCATTCCACCGTTGTCCTTCTATTAAGAGGACAGCGAACCCAAAATCCTTCAAAAGGGCTCATAATACCACTTCTGAGGCAAAAGGACGACAATTTACCTTAGGTAAGGTACTATAACGTTTATTTAGCATTGATCCATGACACAAACGGTCAATCTAGCACATTTACTATAAAATTACAATGTAATCGGGTACACAAACAGACTGTGTGGAGACCTTGTGGTTACGGGCGGCCATCTTGGTTTCAAATCTTCCGAGTCTTGTCTGGGAATGAGTGTGGAATCTACTTAGGGGGTGGGGAACGGCGAGAAAAACATTTTCCCCCTTCTACCCCCCCTACTGCCTATAACACCCGACGCTCGTCCCCTCGGTACATTTGAAATCAAGATGACCGTCAGTGACGCAGAGCGCTCCATCTCGACGACCTTCCGGAGGGATAGGGGACTGTGAACAGTCTATCGGTAGAAAAAAAAAAGTTTTGAAACCTCGGAAACTGTGAACTGACTATCATATGAAAAAGACGAAGTTCTCCCGCGTACGAAAGGGGAGAGAGAGCTAACTCGCAGGCTAATATTCATAATATCATCACCGACCTAATCACCTTAGAGGTTGAAGTTATTTTCTCTTAGTGTTCGTTGCCAGTATAAGACAGGTATCCGTAAGATTTAATTTCAAACTGGTCAAAGGGTGGGGACTTTGTTCATTCCGATTTCATGCTTTGCTGTCGCATGGGGAACTGACGCGAACATGCTTTTTTTTCATGCACAGGGCACTGACGTATACATGCTGGTTGTCTGACTACGGCAAGGAATATCGGGAAAGAGCACTAGGCCGCCTTTTTCAGCCACTGAAATATCTGGTATTATACAGAACACAGAAAAAGTTTAAGAATATGCTATGGTATCATGGAATGGGTCGACACACAGAACAAGAGATCTTCGAAATAGCTGAAAAAGACTTGGTTGCAGTGTCAGAAATATTAGGTCCAAAGAAATTCCTGTTTGGAGATAAACCTTGCCTAGCAGACGCTTCCCTATTCGCCTTTATCGTGGGCTCAGCCTGGGAGCACCCAAAAAGTCCATTTGTTGAATTCATCAAGTCTAAGGCACAGAATCTTCAGGAGCACGCTCTGAGAATGAAGGAGACGTATTATCCAGACTGGGATGAAATGAGAGCAGAGAAAGCTAAGTCTTGCCTTCCTTACTTAATCTCTGGTTTCTCAGGCGCCGTACACAATTAGATCATTGAATTGAGTAATTTTTTCTAACCATGACTATCAGTTATTTTAATGTCAGTGATGACGAATTTAACTTACTTGCTTACTTTCTTGTTTACTTTACTTTACTTTACTTTAACCGTCCGCTTATACCAACGGCGGTGTCATCGCGAGAAGATGAAGCTATCGATCTATCGATCGGCTTCAAGTTACCGTCTTTGAAGCCGTTAATCCGGTTTTTTTGAGGAAGTCCTTTTGTTTTATAACCTGACACACTAGTAGCTTGAGTCAATAATCAGCATTTTTTTTATTAAGGCAGCAGGTCGTGTCAATTCTCGTCCGTTGCCCAATCCATTTTTGATTTAAAATAAAATCTGTGTCTATCGATATGGTGTTGAATTGCTGTTGTTCCCACCAGGCCTGGTTCTGTTGACCGTACTACGTAAACACCACATAAGGCAGGTGCATATTTTTCACCCTTGTCTTTTTGTAAGTGTCCGTGTTTGAATCTTGTAGGTTTGTGTGGCCGGGAGGAAAGATTTAAATACAAATGCTTTGGTTTTGTTTCATTGGGGATGCTTGTAATTGCTTCAGGAGTGTGTCCGCTTGGTACTTAATTACATTAGCTTTCTGTGTCTTTGTTACTGTCTCTCTTTCTTTACACCGTTATCCTCTCTGAAATGCTGCCTAGATATTTGCTTCTTTCACTTTCTTGAGCTCAATGCCGTTGATACCGAGGTTGCCAGGTGTTCTGCTCACCTCCCATCTTCAATTACAAGAGCCTGATCGTCGACAAAGTGAAAACTTCAAGGCCTCTGGATCTGGGCTTGCCTCTTTTGTGACAGAGGTCTTCTTGAATGTCTTGCCTATCACTCCTTATTGGAGACGCCAATGTACCTGAAGTAACATTGGCACATCCTTGGGTCTACATATTGACGAGGCGCTTACATGGGACATGGGCAGTACATATTAGAGGAGGCCTCAAAGAAATAAACCAGCGCAATCGGAGCGCTAAGCGTGTGAGACAATTAATGTTGAAGTCTCTTATCCAACAGTACTTTGACTGTTACAGCGTTGTTTGGGAGGTCTGGGTTCAGACCTAGCTCTACAGCTTCACAAACTGCAAAATCACGCAGCTAGAATCATAACCTTTTCCAGTTATGATTCTACCTCCGGCCCCCTGCTGCAAGAGCTAGGATGGGACTTGCTTTCTATACGCAGAATTAAGCTCTTCGCTATAGAAATGTTGAAAGTGTGCAATAATATGGCACCTGAATACCTATGCCAAAAATTTTTGAAAATGAGGTCCACGTATGATACTAGGAGTTCCTCCTCTAGATTTCAGTTGCGTCTTCCAAAATCAATTGTGGCAAAAAATGTTTTTGCTATAGGGGTGCTTGTATTTGGAATACATTAACCGAGGATTTGCTTGAATGCCTTGGAATATTTTATCAAAGGTTAATACCTAGTTTTACATCTACTTTTCTTTTTCACAACTAATATTAATTCGAAACTCTGATAGACATGTATATATATTTTTAACATGGATTTTATGTAAACCAGCTTTAGCTGATAAAACAATAAAACATCTATCTATCTGTATTAATGGTTGAATGTACTAGTCTGACCAGCCATTTCTGACCAAAAGTAAGGGTTTTCCGCTTACGCAAGACACCACTCTGATGGTAGGTTTCAGTAAGCGAAAATTCGACATTTTCAAGGCCAAGAGTAGCTTTTATAAAGGTTACTTAATTATAACTTACCTTGATTGTAAAATTGCCAGGTTGTTTTTCGGTTTTAAATAGAGCCGTGAATGGCGTGTTAGTACATGACATGTTAAGTGCAGGGGTCACTGTTACGTTTTGTTGAAGGGTCGAGATATTCAATTCCATTGGGCAATCTGGGCAATAGACTCCGTCACAGCAAAACTTGTAAAACCCTGACAAATTAAAGAAAAATTGGCAAGAGTCGTTTCTTCGGGAAAAAAAACTGATCCAAAGGGCGAACGAAACCCGCCAAAAATGGGATTACGCTAACAAAAAGTTCTTGATAAGTTATTACACAGAGACAACACAAAAGCTCTATTGGTCCAAAAGCCGTACTGACCATGTAAAATCTATGCAAGTGATGTTGATATTGTTGGTAAACGTGGGACAAATCGAATATATAATCGAGTTACGTAGTTCAACTAACCTGATGCGAGCAATTCTGAACCAACAAAGGCAGGTAGAGAAGTTTCGTTGTCCAGGAAAGTAACCTCTAGTCTTCGTGTTCCTGTTGAGAAGGTACAGTTGATGAGCTTTACTAGCCATGTAATATTATTAGTTTTAGTGTCGCTTTATTAAGCTTGGAGACTTCATTATACTTCATTAAAATTTACAGGTTATAAAGGAGGAATTATAAGTGGTCAGTTAAATACCAGAGAAATATTTTTCAGTTGCAAGCAAAAAGCCAATCCGGTGTGAGAAACGACAACCTTATGAGCACAGGTTTCTTTCTGGCATGGCTTTTTCCTGGTGAAAATCCTCACAGGATCCTTTAGGATCTTTGAGGATCGTCAAAGATCTGCAGAGATCTTTAAAGGTAAGGATCTTCAAAAGATCCTTTGAAGATCCTCGAGGAAATGATGAGGATCTTTCAAGATCTTCTCAAAAATCCTTGCAAAGATCTTTGTAAAGATCCTTTAAGATCCTTGAAGATATAACGAGGATCCTTTAAGGACAAATCATGTCTTCAAGGATATTTTAAAGAACCTAGCTAGGATCCTTCAAGATCTTTGACGATTGTAAGAGAGTGAATGTTGGAGTCCCTAAAGGTAGTTCTAACTTTTGAGTCTGGACAAAATCCGGTAATGTAACCATTCAAATGAAGCCTCTCTTCCTGTACTTTCAAATGGCGCTATTTGTTTTCAAAATTTTAAGAAACGAAATTTGGGGATTTTTGTTGAATTTTGCCCTTGGCCACAGTTGGCACTGAAAGGGTTAAAAGATCTTTGTAAAGATCGTTTAAGATTCTTGAATATTTGGTGAGTATCTTTGAAGAATTTAATTGACGCCCTCAAGGATCTTTCAAACAACCTAGCTAAGATCCTTTAAGATCCCTGAGGATTGCAAGAAGATCCTACAAGGATCTTAAATGACGTAACCACACCCTCGAGGATCTTTCAAAGAACCTAGTTAGGATCCTTCAAGATCGTTAAGGACTGCAAGAGAATCTTTCAAGATCTTGAAAGGATCCTTCCATAGATCTTACAATTGTCAGTCGTGTAGGAGGTTTGTTTCGAAGTAGATCGCGTCAGCGTGTCAGACACGTAGTTTTTCGTTTTAGATGTTAAATAAAAGCCATGTAAAAAAGTAACCTCTGCTCGCAGGGCAAGAAAAGAAAAATTCTTTTGTCACACCTGCAGCAAGCAGCAACCGGTTAGCTGTTTGTAATTTTGTACTTTTCGTGTTGTTGTCCGTTTGTTACTACACAATCTTCATTCCAAAACAACATTCCTCTGTGTAGAGGTTTTGATTATATGAGATGCTAGTATCATGTAAAGTACGATGGAAAAAAAGAAATGATTGCAACCGGTTCCAGTGGCAACCAAACGATAACTTGCACAGGACGCATTTCAGTAAAGGTCTGTACTTAAAACTCTTGGGTTAAACTCAATTGCAAATGTGACAGAAATGAGTTTTTCCTAGCTTAGAGTCATCTTACCTGGCTTGGTCCAAAACAGTCTCCTTCTTGGAACAGGGCCTTCATACCTGCCAGACGGTATGCGCATGCCCAGAGATATATGATCTTGGCTGCTCTCTTCTCTCATAAAGGCCTCCATACGATAAAGTCTGCACTTGTCTAAAAATATCGGCCGAGAGAGCTGTTCCGCATACCTAGAGATACAAATGGCAACTGCGTGAGTTAATCCTACCCCTTTCCAATTGAAGGACATGTACTAAGCTGTTGATGTCTTGGAAGACAAGAAAATGGTATAACCTTCGTTTAGAAGCGTTTTGAGACTTTCTGCGACCCTGCATCGTTTGTTAAGTGCTTTGACGGTTACAGGACAAATGCTGTCATGTTATTGTCCCGTTTTACCGTTGTTTGCACGCACAGTGCTTTTTGCAGTCTGTTATTAAAAGATATATTGAAAAAAAAGGTTGCTTACTTGTCCCATTTATTATGGCCGGTTATTCTTTTAAGGGTAATGATTGGTTGTTTTGCCAAGGTCTTCTCAAGTTTTTGTTTCACTTCTTCGATACCTTTCTCACTAACATCATGCTTCCACAGCTCACAAACATCATCACAAGACAGATAAAATGTGTAATTGCCGCTTTCAGGGACCTAACAAATATTGACATAAACAGGGAAAAATCCTTAATCATATCTGTTAAATGCTAACTAACTTAATGTGAAATACTAGAGCCACAGGGTACCCACACAGTCTGTTTGTCTGACGATTGCATTGTTATTTTATAGTAACTGTACTAGATTGACCGTTTGCTTCATCTAACTTCATAAGTAGCGGTAAATCGTTAAATATGTGCATGGATCAATGCTAAATAAACGTTGTGGTACCTTACCTAAGGTAATTTGTCGTCCTTTTGCCTCAGAAGTGGTATTTTGAGAGGCAATCAGCAGGACGGTATCTGGCTGGCACATGTAAATCTTGCTACACATTTTGACCGTTCGAAAACTGTGAGATTTTAATTTTCCTCGAGAGCTACAACAGCTCCAGGCCTTTTGGATGGATTTTCGATCGGAAGGTACGAGAAGAAGCGTGAATCTTTTGGCCTTTCTGCAGCGAGTTTTGAAAGCGGAGCAGTGCGGTTTTCAGGGGGAAAATCGCTCAGGCTTTGGAGCCGTGCAAACAATTGATTCCATCCTTGTCCTTCTATTAAAAGGAACAGTAAACAGCGAACTCAAAATCCTTCAAGATGGCTCAAAATACCACTTGTGAGGTAAAAAGACGACAATTTACCGTTAGTAAGACAAACACAACGTTTATTTAGCATTGATCCATACACGTAATTAACGATGTGCCGCTACAGATGAAGCGAACGGTAAATCCAGTACATTCACTATAAAATTACAATACAATCGTTTACACTAACAGACTGTGTGGCCCCCCAGTGCTAGAACTGAGAGAAGTTGTTTGTTATATTTTGAGCGCTGGGAACGACAGTTGAAATGTCTTTTTATTCGTGGATGTGGAGGACAATTTCCCATTCGCAACACCCTTCTGAACAACTATCCTAGGATATATAAACCGTGCTCCTCATATCGATCATTCACAGTCAGGCAAGATCTAGAATATCCTGCTCACTTTATTGTAAGTGGTGGCGCCCTGTTAAGAAATTCCTCAGGAGGAGGAGAAATGGAATGAAACTGTCATTAAGCAGCTATCCTCTGGAACGAAAATAACAAAATAGCTCTTAAACCTGTTAACGTCAGACCCAAAATTTTACCAGGAATCCTCGTTTTAAAATTGTCCCTCAGGTAGATTCCCAGTACTTTAAAGTTGGAAATTGAATACTCATGCAAAAACAATGGAAATGTCAACAAAAGAGTAGTGGTGGGGAAAATATGCTTGACTGACTGACTGACTTGCATTTAAGTGCTATTGCATTTATTGATTTATCTTCAGCAAGAGAGGATCAGTCCATCAACAGCTCTATTAAATTATCACGAGAGGATAGTGGGACTTGTGGAATTGTTAGGGTGATATAAAAAGAGTGATGCTTTGTCCGATTCTTTGGTAAATACCGACAAATTAGTTTTAACGACTCAAGAACTATTGGTCATGGCGCTTAGACCTGCTTGGAGAGGAGCTAAATATCATGAAAGCTTTAGAAAAAAAAATATATAAATGAATTGTGTACCTGCAAGTAACTTGTCAGTCGCTGAATGTACTTATCTCCAACATTTATTGGTGCATCAAAGTCACTCAAAGTGATACGGCTTTGAGCTGGGGGCTTAAAGGCGGGATTATCTCGCATCGTCGGTGCTTTTTTGGAGTTGTAGTTAACATTATACCACCCTTCGCGCAATACTCCCTTGGCATCATCAGCATGCTCTGCAGATAGAATTGAAAACACTTTTGCCTCGACATTCTCTCAACATTGGTTAAGCTATGTTGTGAAATGTACAGACCAAGTCTTGTCTCAACAAAGTTGAAAGAGCTCTTCAAACAGCTACAATATTTCGAGAACAAAAAATGTTAGAGATGTTGATGTTAATCTTTACTTAACAGGTCAAAAGATCTATCTTGCCTCCACCAACACGCTTCTATTGTTTTTCCCTCCACTTGCACCACTGCAACCACTACATGTCGCTCCATAAGCATATTTTGATTTTCCTTCCTCTCATTTTTTATTGTTTTCCCGGCTCTTCCTCCCCCTCCTCATTTATAATATTATGCATGTAACGACTTTCTATCGACCCATCACAAATTTTACAACAATAATAGCGTAAAGGTAGTGGAATCAGTGGCTGCCTCTTTTGTTTGTATTTGTTACATCACGCTTCAGAAACGTTACTAGAAAGTATTGAATAAGAAACGTTTCTGGGAGGGAAACGCTTGTTTCTCGTGGAGGAAGCCACTCGATTTTTTGACTTACCAAGAGTTCGTATCACCACATGGCAGAGAACTAGTGTGACGTTCTCTCCAATCAACGTAAATCTTACGTAACTGCCAAGGGCTGGTGGAGAACATTGTAATTTGTACTTAAGCGCTTTACCATACTCAGTGGAAACAACACAGGTCGTGTCAAAATCGCTTTCATTAGCAGACACGGTGATTGAGATCATCCCATGGTCCCGAGGGCAGTAGTCGACGTTGTCTATGATTTCGATGGATTCGACGTACAGCGGTCTTTCGAAGGTTACTCGCCACCAAGGGTTAGTCTCCTAGAGAAAACACACGCAAATGCGCAAATGTTTAGTTCCGGGAGAAACTGGTTACTAGTCACGAAGCTGACGATTTTCGTTCCCCCTTCAAGCCTTAATCACCTTTTTATTAGGCCACATTTGTGAATAAGTAATTCTCAGTTTGAGTCGTTAAATTAACTTGACTGTTCCTGTATATCCCAACATTGAAATGGGAGATGGAGGCCACTTTGGTATAAGATGGTATAAGAAAAAGCCATTGTAATAACTTCAATAGGAGCTTGATGAAATGTATCTCTGATGCTGTACAGTTGTATAAAGTTCCAAATTTTTCCGCAATGGTAGGTAAAGTGTTACAAAAATTGGTTTAGAAATAAGCAATACAGCTAAGCCGTGTTCCTTTTTTTTTTCTTTGATATTCCTTACCTTAATTGAACGGAAGCAAGTTGAATATGATCCATCAATGGCTAAAGAAGTGTGATGCGGCAACGACACGCTTGAACTTAGCACGATACTCTCGTGTGACAATGAACTTACTAAAAGAGAAATAGACTTGACTTAGGAGGGCTGTTGCGAAAGGTACAGTGGTACGGCATAAAGTGCGCGTAGGGGCAGTTGTTAAAATTGCTCTCTTAAGAGGTTTTCGAGAGTCGGCTATTCATGAGCGAAGTAGAATTTGAAAAAAAGGGATTCCAACGGCAGATTTTAGCGTTTATTTTGAAAGGAGGAATGTCTTTAAACGGAATTCCATATCAGATGTAGTGCTCCTGATGAAACGAACTACCAAGCCCGTTACGAATTAACATTTTTGCTGACAACTCTACAGGGTGAAAACAAAGAATTTTTTGCACAAAGTTTCGAGGTTTCCATGATGTCATTCTTAACTGACAAAATAAACTAAAACTGACTTAAAGTATTTTAATAACCTACCGTACTGTTTCTGACACAAGAAATATTTTGCTGATCGACAATCAACGCTTTTTATTATCTTATTTGATGAGCCAGCTGACATAACAGCACAGCTTTGGATTCCATGGCCACCAATAGGATATCCCAGCTTCCAAAGGGATTTATTGAATAGTGTGTTATCTATCCAGACCCAGTCGTCCTTGGTTAGGAGTCCAAAGAATAAGTTGTTTGGCTTAGGTCTTTTCATGTCAAGCAAGCTTGAGAATGCAAACCTCAGCCCTTCTCTAGATATCTTGGCCAGTGTTCCTCCTTGAACTACTTTGTTGCAATATCCCAGAGCGTTTTGCCATGTTCCAGGAACGTTTGTGTTTATGGAGTAGCAACCGCCACGAAAAGGGAAGAAGCTGGGACTGCATGATGTTAGTTCTGTTCGGAGCAAATTACTTTGAATGAGTATCATTCTCAGTTTATGGGCAGCTTTATCTCATAATTTTTTAAAGACAGTCAGTCTATTTCCTTATTAGATGTCTACAGCTATGAAAAATGATTTACCTTTCTTACGTGTATATAAATTATGCTTCAGTTTAAAAATTTGGCTCAAGACCTCGTGTCCTTCAATCTCCTGTTCAACTGGCTTTGAAAGGTTATGGCAAAAGTTCTAAAACTAATGGACGTAAAAAATCATTACTCATCCTTCTCATCTTCTTATAATAATTTGCACAAGCTGAAAAAGAAGCTGGCCACATCTGATACTTACGAGTTTCATTACAGTGTGTCTTGATCTTCAAAATTTGGTCTCTCGATAATGCCTGATCATAAATTTGTAGGCACGAAATTCTTCCGCGAAAATAGGCGGTTTGTCTTCTTGTCGCTCCAATTCTTACATCATAATGAGTAGCTAAATCCATCTTTGTTGAAATAACTCTCTTTATCACTGTACTGTTGTTGACGAAAACAGTCGCCAGACGTGTGTGATAATCGTATGAAGTTCCAACAAAATTCCAAACGTTTGCTCTTAGAATGTTCTTTTTATAAAGCACATAACTTTTGGTACCTTTCCGTTTCATATATCGCACACTAACACCCAAGTTTGACGCAAGCACCTTCATTGAGCAGCCATAATAGTTGTTCTTTTCGTACTTGAATATTAGGCCAGAGGTGTTGTCGAGATAAACCCAAGCAAAAACTCCGATGGAAAATCTGGTGTCCAAATTACCGGTATTCTTCAGTTCTACGTAGCTGTTGTTGTTACCTTTAAAGAAGAATGAACCGTTTTCGTTTCCATACGGACCCGCTGCAAACATGATGTCGTGAGATAAAGCCGAGGTCCCTCTATGTGGACTGATATCCATAGTGCCATTGACACCACTTAAGGTAAACAAGGCTAAGGGATGAGGCACAGCTACAAAATAAATCGATAAATTCATATAGTGTGTAGTCAATGGTAAACCTGACAATGAATTTGTATGGTGCGTTTCCAAAGCGCCTAAATCGGAATCCTGATACTAGCCTCCCTCCCAGAATTGTAGGAGAGGGGTAACTGCTGAAACCCTGGAACCCTTAACCTATACCAGACCATTTGTGCTGAATTTTGCTACCCTAAACTAGACTAAAATCACCAAATCCATGCCTATCAAAGAATCGTCATTTTTCAGAAGGCTGTACGAGATAAAATTGGATGGGAGTATTAACAGGTTAGATTGCTATGACGTTTGAGCAAGTTACAGTATTTCTTATACAATATACAATGTATATCATTATAATGCAATTAAGTCAAACTTCCGTGGTGTCCCAATTGCTATTTCTTTCAAATGTGCGAATTTTGAGTGCAAAAATGTTTCGATCTTTTACGTTTTGTTGTCCTACCTAATGGCTCTTCACAGATAAATCCCCTACGGATGCGGGTACAATCTAGATCATTCCAGCGCCATCCAAACCCCTTCCAAGCGGAATCCCAACTGATAGCATTTAAAAACGAGCCGCATTTGCCATCACCACTAGGTTCTCCTGGACCCCAAAATCTGTTTGTCTCTGAGATATTTGTCCCATCCGACCAGACCCAGTTTAACCGACCACTCAACCCAAGGAATAATTCGCGATCATCTAAAGTCATTTCTTTTCTCTGATTGACTAGTTGTTTTAACATCCTGGCGTCACTGATAACTGCGAGATCGGCATCCTGTTTGTGACAAAATGACCGTGCTGAGCTCCACGTTTTGGAATACAACAAGTAAAAAAGAAAGCAGGCATGGCCAGATTTGTACCAACCAGGTGAGCAGTTAGACGTTGATAGGTTTCCTGCAACAGTAAACAAATCAAAGGTGCACAGCAAATTAAAGCCCCTTAAGCAACTTTCAGCTAAAACCGTCCATAACAAGTGTTCCGCATCTGTACCTATAATCTCCCAGAACTACTACTTTTTTCATGACATGCATAAAAGTAAACCAAGTTTACTGCCACACGTAGCCTGAGAAAACGAGCGACATTTCGCGACTTCACCAGTGGTTCCCGCCGAAATGACGTCTGAGGAACGAGCGCAGAAATTCCATACTGCTGCTACGCGTGATTCTTTGGTAATGCTTAGTTGAAAATTTACTTCACCCAATCAGAAGCAAAACCCAAATCTGGATAGGGACACTTCATCAGTACAGAACTTCTGCTCTCGTTCCTCAGACATTATTTCTGGGGGAAAGAAGTGGTGGCATCGCGAAATATCGGCTGTTTTCTCAGGCTGTGTCACCCACAGGAAGGAACAACAAGCCCAAACTACAGGGTGTCCCAAAAGTTCGTTCCTCTACTTTATAAGTATGCATTTCAGTACGATTGCACGTGGTAAGCAAATCATTTAAACAGAAGTTGTGTCTTTCAATCTAATTCACTATTTTCGTACTTGTTGTGCCATCTTTTGACTCGAATATTCCATTTGTGTACTTCCGCGCCAAAGGTGCGCCTGCGCGAGTATATTTTCCAGCCACATACTTTTTGTATTTTATAGCCCGAATTGCTCGAACTCCTTCCTGGTTTTTTGTGAATATTACGAAAGATAAACCCCCTTAACGCAAAAACGTTCAGCTACGTGAGAGCATAACCATGTATACTTCGATTTACTGGCTTATCTGTTGTAGAAACTGCTAAAAAGCTGGAAAAATCCTAATGTTGTGTGGTAAAGCGATCATGGAGGAATGAAGGTTTGGAAGGCAAGAAACGAAGGGGAAGACCAAAAGCCCAGAATAAAGCAGCTAAAATAGTTTTAAAGAAGGCTAGATACAAAGGAGAAGACTCGAAGAGAAAGCTCTCATCTAGTTAGCAAGCCAAGTCCAGAAAGGGTCATGAAAAGCGAATGTTTAAAATTAGAGGCCCCTGAGATGGCAAAAAAACCTTCTGCTTAGGCTGCCAAGTAACGCCCAGCTCTTCTCAAATTTGTAAAGAAGTACAAAAGCCTTGCTGTGAAAGGGGGCCAGGATGATTATCTTTTTTGGATGAATGCCCAAAATATATATTTTTAGCTGCCTAAACTAAAAAAATATTGTTTGGGGGTTGAACTGGCTCCTGCGCACCAGGTGATAAAAAAGCTCAAAATGGATCATCTGTAGGTCTACACCCTGTATCCCACTCCATGCCTCAACGGCTACAGAATGTGATAAAAAAAAAAGAAACAAACAAAAAGGGCATGCCAGTTACTGAATTTCTGAATACATGTACTCGATAGAGAAATAAAGATCCTCTAGCAATTTCATGTAAAAATAAAGTTTTGATCAAAAGTTATAGTACATAAAATTAGAGGAACGAAGTTTTGGGACACCCTGTAAATGCATTTCGTTTCTTTTTTCTCTTACCTGTTCTGGAAACATTATATGCGCTAAAAGAAAAAACGGCATCTTTACTGCAACAATCCACATTTTTATAGTCATCCAGGCTAAGCATAGTTCCATAACGATGCCTTTTTATCGAATAAACCTTGGTTTTATGTCGTTCGTCGCGTCCATCACTTAGAGTAACCACATCGATAGGAAAGTTTCCCTGGTTAGATAGATCCAGATTTGATTCAATGAAACTGTGTCCTCTGGACTCTCGAGAGTAGATAACATGCGCTACCTCATTCGGATTTCCCAGGGGATGTTTGAGAGTGAATCGGAATTCTTCGGAGTAGAGACTGTGTCCGTAGGGTCGTGAGGAGATTCGGTAGACCTTGCCTTCGTATGAAGAAACGTGGTAGGTGGTTTCACCTACAATTGAGCAAAAAAGTAGCTTAACAGAAGTGTATACAAAGCAAACTCGAAGTTGTCAAGAAATGTAAAATAACTAAGGATGGGTATACATGAAATCTCAACGGCAAATGCCGTGTCAGCGAATATTATCTGTGACCATCACATTTTCCGTTTATTTTGCTACTGGAATAGGTTGAAGTTAGTTCGAGGATAAAAATATTTAGAAAAAAATGAGAAAAAAATCAGAAGAGTACAAAAATACACTACAAAACTTTGTAAAATTGGAAAGATCGTCTATATCACACACCAACGACCTATTAACTCTTTCAAACCTTTCACAAAACTACTTTTTTGAAATGCCTACCTAAAGAGGAATCCAAAACCTCGACTGAGAAAATAAAAACTTGTCAGACAAATACGCATTAAAAGGCAATTATAATTGTTATTTTTTTACTGTTCTGCGAGAATGATCTAAGAGATGGAATCCCCCATACATGACCCTCTTCCCATGAAAGTTATTTTCAATCTATTCTTGGTTCACGTTCACGTGAAAGTAGACCACGCGAGTCACGGAAACAACAGACAAAAATAACCTTCGCAGCACGCGCGAGAACTTTAAATAGATTTTAAAAAATCATCATGGGGCACAGGGATTCGCTCTCTTAGCTCATTCTCTCTTGTGTTCTGTAAATACCTGTTTGGTTACAAGTTCCTTTTTGGAATGAAAAGTCGTCGAGTGCCGCGTCTCCACGATAACTGATACCTCTAACACCATCAACAATTATCTTAGAAAACAAAAAAACAAAATACTGACACAAATACACAGTATAACGGGAAAGAAATCCCTTCTTTCCAACATACATATTTAAATAAGTGACATCATGAAGTCTGTTTTTTTGAGCAGTCTTTCTCAAATCATCACATAGGTCACAGTGAAATACCACGTGCATTTCATTTTTTTCAGACTGCAGCGATCACAAATTCTACGATCTTTAGGAGTTTTAGGAATTGTAAATCTTCCAGTTACGATTTTGGAGGCGACACGTTTATGTTCAGGATTCCGGATATGATTGATGAAGTCAGAGTATTTTGTTTCATTTTTGAAGATGGAGTAGAATTTTATTTTGTTTTTTTGTGCTTATCAAATTGAGTGGGTGGTTTTTTAGTTAAAGTGACAAATTATTTTCAGCCTTTGATAGGAAAGCAGAAGGGTTTTAAAGTTAACTGATTTCTCATTAATATTAAGTTGTGTACATAAAAGATTTATTTTATTTACCTAAACTGATTTACTTTCTAGGGTCATTTTATCTCATGTTTAGCGATGTTGTCAGGGGGTTGATTTTCAAGGTGAATCCAAAATTTGAAAATATTCATTGTTATTTGTGACTTGAGAGATAATAAGTATGCAGACGTCTCCCATTAGTAAAGAGCGCACCGAAATAACCTCATTTTTGAAGTGGAATCTCATTACTTTGAAGGGTAACAGATTAACGTCAATGATGTCATAGCCTTTTGTCTTCATCTCGTGAATAACATGCGATGGATCCACTTTAAGATCAGGTCATGCATTATTTTCCGGGGATTTATCTGAGATTCCAGATCGATGAATGTCTTGCTTTTTTATTTGTTGAGTAAAAGCTAAGAAAATAATTTATCGGTTGATTAGAGTAGTCGAAGAAATAAGCGCAAACTCACCTGTGACGTAAAATCATTGAGCCATAACGTAACTAAGCAAAGTTCTATTTTCGGCCAATTTCATTGTCCATTGCTCTGGATCCGATTTTTCCCTCCACCACCACCAACACCACCATATTTCTGTTGTTTTCCCTCCCACACCACAACCACCACCACTTTTGTAATGTTTTACCCTTTACCACCACTACCACAACGTTTTTTTTGTTTTCTCTCCACCACCACCACCACCATCACATTCCATTATTTTTCATCGACACCTCCACCATCATTTTTATTGGTTTTCCTCCACCACCACAACCACCACAATTCTATTGCTTTTCCTGCACCACCACCACCGCATGGTGTGTTATTCATGAGGCTATGACGTCACTAGCGTAAATGCATTCTACTTAAAAAAAAGAAATTCTACTTCAAAAATCAAGTCGTTGCGCCCCTGTACTTCTTCTCCCTGTTCCGAATACTACGCCCGCTAGGCCCTCGCAAATTATCTATCAGAATTGAAGCACATGTATGACGTCAAGGGAAAGGTGATTTCTTTCTCTTGCCTTACATGGCGCGCAGACGTGAAAATGTTTGCGAGCTTAGTCAGCTTGAGCGAGTGAAGGCCTCGAGAAAGTATGACAGAAGCTGTTTCAACTAAGACAACAACAACAGCAACAACAAAGACGATGGCGAAACTGGTGAAAAAGAGGCCTGTGTAAAGACTGTTTAACTGTCTTAGTCTCCCTCCAAAGAAGAAATAAAAGTTCCTAGAAAGACGGGTACAAATGTCTTCCACTGGTATTTTGGAAACGTAAAAAACCTACTACTAGGAATTATAGATGCCAATACGTTAGGCCAGCTCTGTGTCTGTCTGGTAATGCCGAAATGTGCCATTTTATTGTTAGTTTTAGTTCCGCTATTTTGTTAATTGGACGCATAAGTATATCCTACAGCAAGTGGCTTTCACAAAAGCAAATAAAACTGAAAAAAAGAAATAAACAAAACAAACAAATAAATATACAAATGTGACTCACTTGATAAACGGAAGACTCGTTGATACTTATTTGCCCTCGGATCCACAGGTCTCCACGGTTTTCCGACTTCAGCCAAAGCGGTTTCAACTTGTTTGAGTCTTGGCGTTTTATGTATATAACAATACAGCTCATGGTATCACCATACATGTGGTAGTAGAATGTCATACATTGCGGGCCCCTCATTAGTGGGCTAACTAACCGAGCGGTGTCTCCTGCTTTTCGTGGAGCGGAAGTCTCTATGTAAATATACTGACCATTGCCTACGTAACAGAAGCAAAAGACTTGTACTACACTTGTTAGAGTTGTAATACTTGCAGTGAGATTGTGAGATCGCTCCTCTTTTTCCCATTATAGTATGACATGGTGAAGTAAAGCATTTTTACATAAATCCTCCTTGTGAAAAACTGGCTGAAAGTTTTTTTTTTTCAAAGATTTTCCAATTGAGCCTTAAAAACGTACTCTTCAGCTACTTTACCATGACTCGATGCTTCAATGTTTCGGTTCTGGTGGTCATTTAAGGATTTATGCCTCAACACTCCAGAACGGGTGAAGTCACCGATATTATCATAAATTGTTTTAAAAGCCTTGACAATGATAACCAATTAGCTTGCTTGAATATTGAAGATATCCTCCACTGCAATTTAACCACTGCGTTTTTTCTTGATCTTCAGTTTTGCTTTGTTTTTTTGACAAAGTTATCTCTTCATTATCATAGAATGTAATGAAACATGACCATTTTAGAAAAGAAGAACTTTACCTGTAGTGTGATCTCTGCTTGGCCCGGTATTTACGCTTGGTGTCTGACCATACCTTCTTGTCCATTTAAAGCTGAAATTGGTGTTTGCTTTCCAAGAACACCAGTGTTTATCGAAGTTACAGTCCCCTTAGGAAAAGCAAAAAATAAGAAATAAACAAAATTATGAGCAACAATTTCATTGCCAATTTTATGACTGACTTCCTGGGCAGTTTAATTACTCGGTTAATTAAATTTATGACTTACCATCACACAAGCCATCGGTACACGAAACGTCATCTACAGCAATAGAAAAGCAAAAAATAAGAAATAACAAAATTATGAACAACAATTTCATTGCCAATTTTATGACTGACATCCTGCGCAGTTTAATTACTCGGTTAATTAAATTTATGACTTACCATCACACAAGCTATCGGTAAACGAAACGTCATCTACAGCAATATCGCCTTGAAAGCTCAGTCCGACAATTGCTGTCAAAACAACCTACAGGGACATTTTATCAAAGTAGAGAAATCTAAGAATAGGTAGAAGTTGTCAATGTTGTTTTAAAACAATTGAAAATGAACAGAAGGAAACTTTTTCACTGAGATCAGTTTACACTGGTCGTCCGGAATCCTGCTGAGACCCTAGAACAAGCTGGCTCTATGATTACGGGATGCAAATAAGGCGTATAACCTCAAAACCGATCGAGCTATAACGAACAAAAACAATAGAGTGAATATGCATGTTTTTACTGCGTATGTAAGAAAAGCGATGTTTTGAAACTTTTCTTTAAGCCTGTCCACATTAAAAAGCGAGGAACGTCCATAGATACCTCCGTTTTGAAACACTGCTTAATAGTGTTGACGCAATAGTCCAAAAAGTCCACAATAGTCCACAAGTATTTTTTCCCATTCAATGTATTGTGCATTATTCAATTCGCCTTGTTCCTTCAACCTACCCGAAACTCGCCATTGTAAACTATATTGACACCGGCCTTCAACCATCTGTTCCCTTGTCCTCCTGATACGCTCCATAAGGTGACCAATTCACTATCCCAGTCTTTTTCTGGGACTTTTTTTGGGTAAAGAGATACATCAAGGGTTCCTATATGACTTCCGTACATATGGTAAAAAAAATGAAGACATTTTGGACCTTGCAGAAGTGGACTCAATAACCTTGCTTTATCATTTGGCCTTCTGGGATACGAAGCTTCGATGTAGATGTAGTTTCCTCCTCCTACAAATGAGCAAATGGAGCTTAGTCGGCATTACAAAATGGCTGTTTTCAAGAATCATCATCATCATCATTATCATCATCATCTATTAGCCTTTATGTTATAGCAAATTTTACACGATACAGCAGGTTGTTAGGCGAGGAGACCTCAAGAAACAACCGGTAGGAGTGGCCACCTCGACATCACAATATTATAAGAAATAAGGGCCGCGAAGGAAGTGCGGCTAAACTAAAGATCTTAAAGATCGAAAAGCTAGACAAGTTTGTAACAGATGCAGGAAGACAGTTCCAGATTCCAGGTCCTTGGTAAAGTATTATGAATTTCTTGACGATCGTAGGAACTGTACTCGATAATTACTGACTGTTCTTGTGTCATATGTATGGACTTCACTGTTTGTCATAAACAGATTGCAGAAGAGTGGAGGCAGCAGATTATTGTGGTAGCGAAACATAAATTTAGCAGTATCGAGTGTATTGACTTGGAAAATATCTAGAATTTCCAATTTGGAGAATAAAGGAGCAGTATGTGCTCGATATTCTGAATTTGTAATAGCTCCCACTGCCCGCTTTTGTAGATAGTAAATTCTCTTTAAATTAGATACGTAAGTAGACGACCACGTGGAGTTACAATTATAGGTAATATAAGGATAAATTAATGTGTAGTACAGTATGAGTTTGGTCTTACAAGATAAGTAGAAACGTAGAAACAGTTTATGTGATATTTCCAAGTAAGATGTTCGTCTAGGTACACCCCAAGAAATTTAGTTACATTGCTTTGAATTAAAGGTTGACCTCCAAAAGAGAGAGAAAAACTGTGATTGAGTTTCCTCTGACTCGAACTAAAGGTAACATAATTTGTCGTTTTGATATTAACTGAGAGCTATCGCATCTTAACCAAACATCAATATTTAGTAACTCATTATTAAGCACATTCTCTAAGTAGTTGGGATTAGAGTGTGAAAATAAGATAATCGTGTCGTCAGCAAAAAGGAGACGCCCAGTTAATTTGGAGGCTTTAGGAAGATCATTTATGTAAAGTATGAAGAATCAAGGGCCTAAGATGGATCCTTGAGGAACTCCACACTTAACGGTCTGCATTGAGGAACAAGTTTGATTAATTTGGACGAATTGCTTACGGAGAGAAAAGTAGCTTTTTATCCACTGCAGGGCCACATCACGGATACCATAGTGCTCCAGCTTGGTGAATAAGATTTGATGATCAAGAGTGTCAAAAGCTTTGGAGAGATCTAGGAACACACCTACAGTAGTTTCACGCGGGTCAATTGCCAAAGAGATTCTATTTATCAAATGGATTAGAACATGGGACGTTGAATAGTTTTTACGAAATCCAAACTGGCAGCGGTGTAGTATATTATACTGCTCAGCGAATTCAATCATGCGATTATACATTACTTTTTCAAAAAGGTTGACCATATTTGGAGGATTTTCCCGATATTACTACAATTGACGTCAGCTGTAAAAATAACGAAAGAAAAGGGGGGTAGCGGAAGGCGGGGTAGCGTAGCAAGACAAAATGGCGTACGATTTCATGAATTATGGGAGGAAAAAAAAATCCGGACCACTTCCCCCAAACATGGCAAGAATAGCAAACATACTAATATAATCAAAAGATAACAACAGCTAGTTGAAAAATGTCTGACAGAATAAACACCCCTTCATACTGAAACTGCCGGGAACCCGAATGGTACGGAGACGGGCACTTTACTTGGATAGAGGTAAGAGTGATTAAATATTAACCCTCGGACGTACAAGGCGGGGGGGGGGGGGGGGGGGGGAGGATGCCAACCGCCATAACCTTTTTCTGAATCTTTTCCTAGAGGATTAAACATCAGTACCTGACGTTTTCAGTAGCTGCTTGTTCATCCCCCGCGCACATTTTGAGACAACTTTAGTGATGGTCAGTTGCTATGGTTCCGAGATATGACGTCTTAAATAGCAGGTGGTCAAGCCAATTTTGGGTGAAAATACATGTTTTTTCAACTTTTTTCAACAACAAAAGTAAATCTTCTGACTAAAATCATACAAAGTGCTTATTTATGTGTTATTTTTCATATAGAGCACAAAAAATTATCTTTTCTCGCGGTTTTAAGCTGATTTCTAATTCTTGGTAAAATCCAAGGTGGCAGTCAAGATGGCGACCATTGTGGTAACGTCAGAGGCCTCCAGCAGCGCCACACCCCTAAAATATACCTCATCTTGTTAAGAAGATCAAAGGCTTTCCACTAAAGGTAAAATCGTTTTAAAATACTGCAACGTATCAAAAACCCCGGGTAGGGGTTCCATCCACCCCCTGCTTGTACCACGGTGAGGGTATGAATTTGCGTGTACGTCCGAGGGTTAAAACAGTTATTGGATTCGAACTTGTTGATATGAAGAAGGGTGTTATTCGCCTTGGTCAAGGACACCCATCTCGGTCGCAAAATTTTTCACATTATAGTCAGCCTCATTGTTGATAATGTTTCTATCTCTGATTGTCTAAAAAACGTGTTTGGAACATATTTAGATACCAGTGTGGTCGGATCTGGGCCCAGTTCCCCAGCTTGGGGTTCTGGTTTTCCTTATGGACCAATGAAACTGAGTGTCCCATGTAACTTTCCGCCATCCGCAGAAACTCTTGTTAAAGGAACAGTTTGCTGGAATAAAAATTTTAAAAAATACTAATAAATGAACAGCACTTTTAAAGTTAAGAACAGAGAGGCCAGTATAAGTATCATCTCAACAACTCTTACCTTACCCGATTAAACGCAAACTCAACAAAGCCTATTTTGAGTTAAACGCTCCCGGCGTTTACTCGAGGTCATTCATAATTGTAGAAATACTCTCTTGAGAAGGCTGCAATGACCTGCCCTTGTTAGATGGACAGACGTAGCATGAGATAACTGCCGATTGACGAATTAAGGCACCTCTAAGATGTAGACGTAACTGTGTTGATAGACTGCTAAAAATTATATCGGCTTGAGAAAGCCTCCCAAATAAAGGTATCAAGAGAAGTACGTAAAGAGCCTTCAAGTAGTATAGTGGGGATGTTTAACTCCCGTTTTGGAAGGAACCTCATTAAAGAGGGCAGGAATTCATTAATCGTTATTTTTCTTGATATCATGAATAAACGGTGGTTTATCAAGTTTTAAAAGTCTTCTAGTTACGTTTACATCGATAATGTCGTAGTTTATTTAGAGCATCCTTTTAAGACAGTAATTTCCTCAGTATTATTTTCTTGGGGGTTGGAAATGTATTCCTTAACGTACTTTTACAGGATTTGGTTGAATACATGGATTTGTTGTGGAGTGGCTGTCTGAAAGAGAAACTGGCCAGGATGAGCACGACAAACAGCTTAAAATTAAAGGAAACCACGGCTGAGTCTTCAGTACGCGAGCCATGAAAAATTGACTAATCGTAGAGGCTTGCAGAGGTTTATAGATTTGTAATGGCGATAGTAGCAGCGGAGGGAAAGCATTATAAATGTGGTGGTGGTGGTGGTAGACGAAAACCTCAATAGAAATGTGGTGGTGTCGATGGAGGAAAAGTAATAAATGTGGTGGTTGAGGTGGTGGCGGCGTTGCAAGGAACCCAATATTGATGGAGGGATGGTTAGGGTTAGAAATTTCGTAGTGGTGGTGGTGGTGGCAGTTTTTTGTAAGCCAATATAAATGACAAACAGATTACCTTTTCTCAGTTTACTCAACCACGTTTTTCTCATTTTACTCGCTGTTTTGTTTGTTAGAAATCAATATCGAAATTGCATTCGGCACCCCGTTATAAGCGCCGCCCTGCGATTAAACGCCGGGGTGAATATGCAGGTTTTTAAATAAACGCCGAGGGCATTGAATTGCGAAGAAACGGTACGTGTACAAAATTGTTAGTGTTGTAAATTGAAGTTTTATCTCGAGAGACCTTCGCCACAGATTGGGGAGCGATGAAAACATACCTCCAAACATCTGAAGATAGAGGAGTTTCATTCCAGTAACACATGTCAAGTTGCTACTGAAACTTATGTCATCAACAGCAATGTCGCCTGTGAACGAAAGACCAGCTGTACCCTCGATTATAACCTGAAATGGTTAACACATACAGAACGTACTGCATCGGTCTTCTAGTAAGCAATTAAGAAAAGATTTAATATTTCAAATGAAGCACCTTTCCACCAGCCATGTCCTATTTTCTGGGAAAAATTATAAGCATGCATTTTCCTAACATGATTCCCTTTTAGATATAATTGAGATACAAAGTATTTATTGTAAGTTCTGACCTATCATCAAGAATGTAGACAGCCCCAGCACGTTTGTATTAGTTCGCTTTCCCAGGTAATTCAGACATTTTGGCAAATTTTAAAACTCAATTGGTGTGTACTTGATAGTGAGGCCTGGAGAATTCGTTAAGGTGGTGACCAGTGGCTCTTAATTAATAAACAACTTTGGCGGTTGTTGTGTGTTCAGTATTGTATTATATGGTTTTGATAAACATGAGTAAACTTGTAGCTTTTTATGCGAGGTGGAGATCAGTAGGTCTTAAGTAATAAGTTTTTGCGTTTTTGCATTTAATGTTGAATATTGGAATTTAGAAGAACACGCGTGAACATTCTGTAGCGAGTTCATAATCCAACCTGGTAGTTTCCGGAATAGTTAAAAGCAATGCATCCCTCTGTCCAATTGCTTGTCTTAAGGTTTCCATAACGACTCCAGACTCTGGACGCACTACCGTTGACTCTTGATCTCACCAACACAGATAAGGACTCGATGGTGTCCCCATACATGGAGTAGAAAAAAGTCATACGCTTGGCGCCTCTTATCCAAGGACTTACTAGCCAGGCTCTCTCGTTGTACTTTCGAGGGAAAGACGTTTCGATATGGATATATGATCCGTTTCCTTGGAATTGTGGGGAAAAAATTAGCTCAAAGAAAGAAAATCTTGACATTGTTTAATGAATCAGTGCTCTAAGACCCTTTGCCCTGTATTGACCACTCCAGAACTACCATAACATACCATATAATGCTCCTGTTTGTCGCCCCAAAATTTTTTTCAGTTTCTCTTGCGGCTATTTTAACTCCTAAGAGAAACTGAAGACAATGCTTATGCAAAATTTTATGTTCTGATATTTTCTGGAGTGGTCAATTACTTGAAATGATAACGATAATAGTCAAAATTTCTGCTGAACCATCGCAATTAAAGTTGGAGGAGTACGCGACATCTTATGCTCTCTGGGTGAAAACAGGAAATTATGGGAGCATGAATCATGTCTTATGCAAATGTATAACGATCTCAATTTAGACTATAAAAAGTCTTTCCTACTGGACATGGCGACCAAAACAGTGGCTTCTTGAAGCACTGTAGGAAGTCTTTAAGCGATTAAACCAGCTTTTTATATGGCTTATTTTATCATGAGTGAAACAATAAAGGGACTTTCTTCGGACGTAGAAACAAGTAATAAGGGCATGACGTTACTACAAACTTGCCACTCAACTTAACATGGGTGATATCTTGGATTTTGCTGAAAATTCAGATACTTGTACGTTTATTTATACAAAAGGGGAGGGAGATTAGAAAAAGTACTATATTGTGTTCATTATCTGTCTTTTCGTTGGCTAAGAGCCTACAGCTAATTTTGGAAATCAGCGCAACCTAGGCTACAGATTTGTTAGTTATTTGCGGATAACTGACTAATTTACGCGCGCAAGGCATGATTTCCAATAACAATCGTATCAATTAAGGTTCCTTGCGACGGTGTGTTTGTCAATATTGTCTTTAAAACAATGTAAAATGAAACAATTATTAGATTCGGTTTTGTGATATCCTAAATGATCAAGGTCTCCGAAAGTGTTATCAGCCTCGGCCTTCGGTTCGGCTGATAACACTTACCTCGACTTTGATTATTGCGGATATCACAAAAACCTCATGTAATAATTGTTTAATATATGATGAAGATAAAGTCGGAGAAGATCGGGTGCTGAAAGTCCGTGAAAACATCTCACTTGAAACCTGCATTGAGGCCGTGTTAAAAATTTTAAATTTGTTTTCACCTGAATTGTCACTTGTCGGTCCTGTGTTATAGCTTGGAGTAGGTCCTTTTCTTATTTGCCAGTCAAAGTGATCCAGTATTTTCTCATTCCTCCAGCTGCACAGGGAATTATGATTGAAATCGCAGTTCCCTAAAAGAGATAAAAAGCACAAATAAATATTTCTGGAGGAAAAAACAAAGCATCACTTGTATCTATCAGGGTTTTTTGTTTTGTTTTTGTCGTTTTTGGCCATGTTTCCCCATTAGTTTTCAGTTAGGGACTGTACTTTCTCAGGAAAAATTCTTAATTGATTTTTAATTGGGCATAGGTAATACATATACATGGACTCTCTTCATACAGTCCAACATTTTTGTACGAATAGTCTACTTGTAAAAGAACGCCACACATGAACACTTGAGACCAGTTAGTGCTCCACCCTTTCGAGAAATAGGGAGATTAAGAATAATCAACGTCAATTTTACCGCTTGACCAAGTTTTCCTCACACGTTTCGATTTCAGTTGATTACATTTACGGACAAATTAGCACGTTTCGTGTCAGTTTCCTCCGTAAGAATTTACCAGCATAGAGCAGCCCATTTGTCAATTTGAGAAATTGTCAACTTAAGTTGCATCGGACGGTAAACATGATTCTAAATCTCTCTTGTCTTCGACTTAGCTTTATTGCTGCCGCAGTGAGAGAGCCTGAAGCGAGCGAACGAGGCAGCTCTCTCTCTCTCTCGGCAAAAAATTACATTATAGGGGCATTCAATCACTTTTTCTTACCAAACGCAAGGAATTGTTGTTATGCGCGACTCAAAGATTTGGGATGCGCAATGGACTCGCAAGGAATTGTGCCTATGCTCGAATGGGAGATTAAGAATGCGCAGTGGATTACCATGTGCTTTCTTGTTACACTGATTTTCAACTGCAATTTGAATAATTTGCAATCTCGTTAAAGCAAAGAAACAACAGGTCGAGTATGCACGTGCTGCATACTTTTGCAGTTGGCCGACACTTGCCGACCGAGAATCGAAAGCATTCATGATAAATTTATCATAGTCGATGCCAAGGCAGAATGAAAGAAAAGTTCGAAACCTCTAATATATATTTGGCCATGGGTTGGTTTTCAGAAAACAGAACACGCTAAGACCAGCAAAATAGTGTAGCATATAGACGAAAAATAGCATCACTGCATGGAGCAAGCAGCCGTTTAATATCTTTCAAGGATATTTTCACCAAATGCAATATTTTATAAGTCCTCCGATATTTTGACTATAGTGATTAGGGTTAAGCACTGAAAATACTAACTGAAGCACTAACCAAAGTGATTAGGGTTAAGCCCTGAGAATGGTGATTAGGGTTAGCAGTTAGCTTCTCTTTTGGGTTGGGGTTCACGCTATAAGATTTGAATAAAATCGCCTTCTTGCAGAGAAACCACGGTGGTCTAATGGTTAGAATAGTGGTATACAGACGCTATGCTCCGGGATCGAATCCGCTCATATTTGACTGAATTTTTTTTTCCTTCAAAATTGAAGAGACTTGCACTTTGACAACATTTGTTAATCATAAACAAGTCTCTCACAGTCTATTCTTACTCGACGTATGATAGTTTGGTCTGCCTGGGATTCTTCGATTTGAAAAAAATTATTGAAAAAAATATCGGACTGCCGGTCATTTAGTGTTTTGAAAATCTTGACCGGTTACCGGCCGTATAGCAGCAGCCTTTACTATTTTCCAAGCAAATTTCCCTCTGTTCTAAGAGGGAATCACTCAAGCAGCATTAGAGCTACGAGCCCGAAATTTGTGTCACGTATTTATCAAAAACTGAACATAAC
Source organism: Porites cylindrica (assembly GCA_964035525.1). NCBI lineage: Eukaryota > Metazoa > Cnidaria > Anthozoa > Scleractinia > Poritidae > Porites > Porites cylindrica. The sequence continues at coordinate 25,400,506 of OZ037779.1, read as the reverse complement.
TGCCCTCCAAAATTGTTTAAATTGGTGTTTGATTCGTGACATGGTTGGCCAAGTTAATGTTGTGTTTTCATGGTCGTTTCTCAAACCAATCTTGTGGCGCAGATCACAGTCGAACAAATGTCCTTAAACTTGGCAGATGAAATAAACAGTCTTAAACTCAAGAATTTTAAGTTTCGTGGAAATCGCTCGATTTTTGTGCGAACAGAAAGACTGAACACCATAGTTAGAAAAGTTGCTCGTATCGCCAAATCAAAGCTTCAAAATAAGTTTCAGTCATTCATGCAGTCACGGTTGAAAGCGAGAATGATTTATATACGTATCAAAAATGGAGAATTATCTGGCCACTTCTGACGCGACGAGAGCACGTTAGAAAAATACTAGAACTGGCTCATAATTAAGTTAGTCACCTTTAACGCGATACTCAAAAAGAAGATAATTTCTAAATTTAGGTAATCACTGACAAAGATTTTGGATTAAGCCCTCTTAGCCTCACATCACCTTCTACTAAAAACTTTACACTTAATTTTCCATTTCTTCACTATTCCTTGCCTACGGCAGCATTTCTGCCCTTTAGGTATACTAGTTTTTTCATAGTCACATATACTTTAAAGTTAATATGATGAACAGATTAACATAAATATTCTCGTTACGCGTCTCGTATTGGGAGTTAGCAGACTATAATGCCAAATACAATCAGTTCGTGTACCAAGTTTAGTCTGCCAAAAAAAAAAATACTTACGCACACAGAGTGTCTTTACAAAATCAGCTTTTGCCGGAATACTTTCCTAGTTTTCTTTGTAACCAAAGGTTCCAGAAAATGGCGCAAATACTTAGAAATGAGTTCCTTTATATGGAAACAATGAACTTGTTGAGTTTAACAGTTTGAATGTCGGCTCCAAGTTAAAATTTTATACTTGTGTATTTCTATATTAATGTCTTCCCAGGTCTAGATCATTCATAATTTTTTTAGGTTTAATGTTGTTATGGTAATTTCGGTTTTAGCAGAAACTATCCCCTGTCAAACTCAAACCAAAACCCTGTTAGTGTTGAAACACTTGTGTCCATGTATGGCCTCCCAAAAACTGAATAGAAATACCCAAAGCGTTAATCAATGTCTGAAGGATCGGGTATTGCATAAATCGTACCGTCGTACATAGTTAACAGCCGAAGTCTGGCGTACATCCAAGCCAAACTCTAAATATTAATGCCATTCGTTAGAGGTTACACCATAAGTTTTAAGTAACAGCTGCCTAATAACACATTTTATCTTAGGTCGGTTATGTCCGCACAAATTCGCCACGGCAATGACCTTGGACCAGTTTGCAGTCGAAAGGAAATGTAAATAAATTATATCCGCTCCCCTGAGAGCTTTTCATTGAAAATTTACAACAAAATGCTAGGGACGTTATCTGACTGCTTGTGGCGCAATGAAAAATTAATAAAGTAATTTGTTATGAATGTACCCTCCCCGCCCAGTGTCCTCCCTTTTTTTTCGCTCTGTCAGTCCAACTTCCTTGACGAACTCGCGCGGAAACGCTAGCTTTGCAGCTTACCATTTAGGCACTTTCACGTTGTAGTCGTGCAACGACGGCAAAGAAATATACAAAAAAGCGTGATGCTCGTGCAAAGTTTTTGTTTTGCTAATCAAACCTATTCCTTTTTGCTGTTCTCGTTGCCGTCGCCGTCGTCGTTGCTTTAAGCTCCCAAATTATATTGGCGCGGGACGACCTTTCGCGACTTCGTCGCTCGGTCGGCCGCTTCCTGGCCTAAAAAAAGCTCGCTCCGCTCGCCAAACTTGTGAGGTCGACTTGTAGCAAGTCTCAGTCTAAACTCAAAGCAACAATTTTTCAGAACATGCTAATAAGCTTCTAACTACCCGGTTCTCGCTCTTCCGCCTTCATAAGATGGCGGATACTCCGCCTGGTATGGTAAATATCATCATGATGATCAATGCATTAACAAGCGTGTTGACCTATTTCTGTTGTACCACAATGCTGTTGATTAAATAGAATTGCTCTGTATTTTACCGATGAGTACTTACGTTAACATTAAATTGCTTTTCGCTTTAAGGAAAAGTATCCATTTTTCAGTTTTACGTTGAAAACGGACATAGAGATGGAATTTCAAATGGTCACATCGAAGGACTTATAATAAGCAATTTTAACTTGGAATCTTTATTTGACTAATTGACTCTCGTTCGCAATTCTGGACATTTTACTTAACCCTCTATGAGAGGCTGCAACTGAAAAACTGTACTTGTACAATAATAACATTTTGCTCATTTTCCAGGTTTGGTGTCCACTTTAAAGAAAAAAATAGAGAGGTTCGTTGACAGTTACCATTAAAGAAAAAAGATTGCCGGAAAATTTAAGATGACCCTCACAGAGAAAAAAGGAAAAAAAACGGGCATTGCTGTCAGTTTTTCATTCACTGTACTGTATACAGAAACACTGATAGCAGTATGAATGCGTAAAGTTATAAGCAGACAAAATAGTCACTGATTAGAAGCTTAAAGTTAAGAACATCCCTTCAGCTCGTCAGATATTAAGTCAGAAAGTGAAAAGGCACATTATTTAACCCATCACGCCGGGATACAGATCTAAGTCTTTAACTAAATTCTAAAGAAACAGCAGCTGTGTTTAACAATTAAATCCAAGTATCATATAACATTTTCATTTTCAGGACATGTACTGACATAATAAAACGAAAAAATTAAAATACGCAGAGCCTAATCTTAATCTGACAAAAAAATGTCAAAATGGTTTCTCTATTTATCATTACATTTGCTGGTTTAGAGTTAAGTTAAAATTTATTCCAAAGTTAATGCTATCCCGTATTTGCACAAAAAAGGCCGTAATTTCCATTAGCATTGCAACACTCTTTAAATAAAGGCGATCAATTTTTTTCAAGAAACCAATGTTTAAGCCAGCATGTAATAAATCTCCTTTAAAATCAGATCTGTATAGTACAGACCAAACATATTCCCCTCTTCTGGTGTCAAGAGAAAAGCTCTTTCAGTTTTGATAAAAGAGAGACTTTAGTTGACCTGACATGAAATTTCCCTATCCGTTTATATATGCAATGGAACAAAAAGCAATTATATGTTTTCGATAAATAACAACAGAAGCAGACTCCTTTTTCTAGAGCGAAATCTGCACTGTTTGAATCAGTAGTGTTAAAAACTGAGATAAGGAAATAAAACATCAAGAATCGCATCGAGAAGCATCTTGCAAAATCGACACAGTTCATTATTAAGCAAGCGTGAAATGGATTAACTATACATAACACAATGTAGTTTGCATTTTTAAGATCCTTCGCGCGAGAAAGAGAATATTATGTTGGTTATACGTTCTGAGAATGTATTCATGGGAGTGAACAATGGAACAGTGCAAAAACCTACCGTTGAGAACTTGAGGTGATCCATATCGTATTCCAAGCAACCACTGTATCAGGAAAACTAAGTATTTCCTCTTCGTCATGCCTCTTCTTGCTTCAACATGCAATCCGCTAACTTTTGTTACTAACTGAAAAATTTCAGAAACATGAAAAAATTAAAAAAGGATGGATCGTGCGACCGAATACTAGAATTAAGAACATACGTTAATTACAGACATTTCATTTCATGCTGCACAGAAAGAGGAATATAACGTTACCTTGCTTAAGTTGATGCAAAATTCAATATTAGTTATAATTCGCAAACAAATATCGAAGAGAAAACATGCGATAACTTGGCTCAGTGGGTAGGACGCTTAGTAAATACGTTACCCTGTCGGTCTTTACCGCTTTTACCAAAGAAGGCTAAGATATAAGCCAATCATTTCGAGCAGACGTTTTGCAATAATAATCAGTTATTCGTTTTGTAGTTACAATACCTTGAACTGGTGTCTTCATTATATTTTTAAAAACTTTTAAAATAATTGTCATGTTAAGCAGTTATTGATATGTTTGATACGCCGAGAATCCAAAAGGCAAAACTATTATTTCCCATGAAATAAATGGTCGATTATATTTTTGGGTTGCACTGAAACATGTACTGCCATAAATAACCGAAGGTATATCTCATCAGCTGCTTTTTGTTTTCAATAACGAAAAGATGCAATTTAGTGTGTGACCATCATTATTTTTTTAATTATTGTTGATCATTATCCAAACAAGTCAGCTTTTGTTAACGCTGGTTAAAATTATGACTTCAGCTTTAGAAGAGATGACATTTCCCAAAATCCTTAATGGTGGAACGAGTATAAATGGCCATCATTTCGAACTGTCTGAGGCGGAACTGTCACTTGCGTTGACACCATTTATTTTAAGGGCAACTGTATCATACTGAATAATCGGAGCGGCTCTTTTGAATGAATAATGAGCAATCAGCCAAATAACTCGGTCTTCCCAAAAGATGGACCCTTTAAGACACCTTCCATAAAATATAACCCCTGACACATCAAAAGATGTTAGGAGTGAATTTGGCCACACAGAGTCTCCGTAATTTTTGTACAGCCGAAATGTAGCACAATGTACTGATTGACCTGAAACGCCTAATTTTACTTGGGCGATTGTAATTTAAAATGGCCCCGAACGTATTTCGCATATAGTTGCTCATAGTGTAAAAACCTCGCAATTCCGGGATTGTTTGTTGATGTTTTATACTTTCAAAACGTCAAGAAATTTGTAAACTGAAGGACCCACGTTTTATTGGATACCTTGCCAACTGTATCCAGTCGGATGTATCGTATAAATATGGTTTTGTAAAAAAATATAGAAGATTTTAGTTGTAGATTAATTGTGTTGGATTCACATTTTATAAGCTGGATCAAGAGAAATCCGTAAACATAAGAGTTTGGAAAAGTTATTTGACTTCGAATTCCAAACCAGCTTTTGAATTTCTCGTCCAGTTGCCTTTACTCATCACGCACTCAAAAACGTGGACCAGAGCATTTACCCTTTGCACAGAAAAAACAAATACTTCGGTTGAAATTCCAAATGGTACAGCTCATGCAGGTTTCGAAAAAAGATGGAAATTCGTTTGCCTCTTTTCTCATTCCAACCGAACTACCTGTTCACGCACCATTTGTCCAAACAGCGCTCCCCCCAACGCCTCTTCCAGCTGTAGCAGTCTCTTTTGACGTGCGTTTTGAGATAACTGATGTGTTTTCTCCATTCAAACCAAATGGGACTGTTTCATTACCATCGGGTTTTCCTTGAAATCTATCGTACGAACCTCAGCCAGTTTCAAGGCCTTGCGCGACTGTTAAAATACCCCCCTCCTTCCCTCGTTAGCCCGAGAGGAGAAGTGAGAGCTTTAAATGTCGTTAGGATTCTTTATCGTCTCATACCTAGTCCCAACATTCACCACTTTATGCAGTTTAACATTAAATGACTTAACATTAGCAAATAAGCTGCTAAGGAAGAAATTAAGAATGTTTAAGAGTTGGCCGTCTCCATGTTTGAAAATATTAACATATTGAAAGAAATCATTATTTTTCAGGAAATCTTATCATTTGTGGCAAAAGCGCCCTTCTTTCAATGGAGTTTTAAGAAGTGGAAACTAAAAGTTTTAGTAGTTTTAGCCTTTTTTCGGAACATTAGCTGGAATACCAATTCTTTCTTTTCGTTTATAGCCTGACGGTAGCTTAAAAGCTGGGGATTTAATGATTTAAAGGCCATTTGGAGCCAGGTCTTTAAATCAAGTACAGCTGCCTGTCGGTATCAGCCGACAATCATTTCATGAAAGGAAAAACACCCCCTACAAGAATTCCTTTTAACAAATATTGCTGATTGTTTTCTTTAATTTTACCTCTGTGACTGATTTTACTCTAATTTATTTTACGTTTTTGATAATTCTGAACGCCTCCTCATTATTTTCATTGTTTAATTAAAAGCGTTTGACTTCAGAACATTTTTAATCACTTTAGTATTCCTGGCGGCATCCATTTTGAATTTTAACAAAAACTTTTTCAGACTGAAATGGGCGCCACCAACTACTCGAGGCGAGTCAGTAAAATGAGCGCCGGCTACAAATATCAATGGCGTCATGTAGTGTAAACCTTAAAACATTATTTTGCTTTACATTTTTTTGTTCGAATATTTCAATTTGGCAAGCAAAAATAAAGTTCAATAATTAATTTTCTTCGGCAAAGGACGCCAAGAACCGTTAATAAAATCGATAGCAGCAAAACTTTTCACCAACAATGTATAGCAAAATTAACATGATTCCGAGGTTTGCTAGTAGAGTCGCAATTCCCAGAAGTTCAATAATTAATTTTCTTCGGCGAAGGACGCCAAGAACCGTTAATAAAATCGATAGCAGCAAAACTTTTCACCAACAATGTATAGCAAAATTAACATGATTCCGAGGTTTGCTAGTAGAGTCGCAATTCCCAGAAGAGACTGAGCCCCCCCCCCCCCCCCCCCAAAAAAAAGAAAAATATATATAGAAAAATGACAAGAAAGCCCTGGAGTCGTGTGAGAATGTGTCAGAATTTTATTATATCGAACGTGGGCCATTGTTTGCTCCATAAATTATTCGACGGAACGTTCCTCCCATCAGCTCGTGCGTAGCTGCACGCTACCATCTGCTTTTCGAATGTACGAGAAGAAGAGGGATAAGTCATGACAGGTTGAGACCACACTTGTTTTGTGTTTGCGTCTCTTGAACTTGGATGGTAAAGAATTTAGGCTTGGCCTGGAAAGTCTTTTTCAAGGGAAGACTTGCTAAATATGTAGACTGAGTTTGTAGACAATCCCAGTAATGTGTAAGAATCCGAAGGAAGGATATTTATTTTTCAATAGACCTATTCGGCTAACTCAATGTTGTACCCAATTCAAATCTCCCGGGGTTAAGATTCTTTGCGTTCTGTATTTGCATTATAATGTGGCATTCACATTTAAATGCATGGAAATTCCTGAAACAAAAGGTTTTATTCCCAGAGGGTTTGAATTGGGTACAACATTGAGTTAGCCGAATAGGTCTATTCGACTAAATGTTCACCAAAAAAAATGAAAAAAAAAAAAAAAAAAAAAACGATTCTATCCAAAGAACTGCGAAGGTAAACATTACATCTATCAACATAATTACCAGATTTTATCACCATGCTGACTCACTCCAAGAAATCTGCATTCAACCGTTGAAGGTTTTATTTTGAAATTATCTTAATAGCAGCCACCCCGTGCTATTTTTTTTTATTTCATTGCATAAACAAAAGAGAAGTGAGACCGGCTAGTCTGCGTAGCATGAGTTTCCGTGCGAGTTCGTCAAAAAGGTTGCTCTCGTATACATTCATTATGTATACCGGTTTCAACTCTACTCGCCATTTGCACATCTGCTGGCATACACCCACTGGTAACCCAAGCTCAATTAGAGAGTTTTTAAAATCCTCAAATGGCCATAGATTCAAGAAGATACGTAATCGTTGGATATCATAAATACAAAGTACATCCTAGTAATGATAGCACTCAGTTTATTGGTCACCGGTTGGTCATTTTTTTAGTTATGCAATCACCGGGTGCGGTGAAATGGTCATATTAAATAGTGGTTGAATGACATCAACAACATGCCTGACTGAGTCGCAGATTCTTCTTGGTCGTATCATGCAGCAGCAGCATGGATTGCGTGGTCGCTGCTGTTCATGCTACAAACGTGATTGCAGAAGTTTGACTATTATCAACGGGTGTATGTCCTTACTGGTAGGTGCTGGGCTAAATTCTCCCAGCAGGTTTCTATCACTCGAATAGCCACCAACCGTAAATGATAGAATAAACGTCCGCTCCCAAATGAACACTGCTTATTTAATAAACACCCCCTCTACAATGTTAATTTGTATTCAAACGTACGCCCCCTATGACAATTACTCCAAAATACTAGGAATTAGCAAAAAAGAAGCACAATTTCAGCTTCTTTCTTGATTAACAATAAGGGTTTGCGTATCGCATCTTGTTCAATGTCAGGTTCAAATTAAGAATAGACGAACGATGGCAACACTAAGGCCCTTAGTGAGGATTCTGACAAGGGATGAAGATCTCTAGACGACCGAGGTGGATATTTCGCTATTTTTAACTCTCTTGATATTTTCGCCGAATTCATGTTAGTTTTTTTTTTGAGCTTGTTATAAGCTTCGTTAGAATTATGAGAATAAACGTCTCTCTCTTTCAAACGCCTCCTATCTATTAATGGACGTCACCAAATTGTTCGAAATTTGCCATTTTCCACAAAATTGTCGAAATTTATCGAATTCAGCCCGAAGCAGGTTTGTCAGCCGAAGAAAAAAGCAATTTTCATGTTGACGTTAAACGCCCCCTCTCGGATCCCTAAAATTGTATTAAACAAACACTCCGGGCGTCTATTACTTAGATAATTTCCGGTATATACTAATTAAGCAATAGAAAACGTTTTCCGCGTTTGCATAGCCTGATATAAACACCAGAGGGGTTGGGAGAATTCGAGACAGTCATGCAAACCCGAGACGAAGTGGAGGGTTTGCATAACTGTCGAAGAATTCTCCTAACGCCTCGAGTGTTTATATCAGCCTATGCAAACACAGGGAAAAAGTTTTCTATTGCTTTTATAAAATAGCTTCCTCTAAAAACTACAACGCGGGAAAAGATAAAAATTCATTTTACTGATCAAAACGTATTTTCCTACAACATTAATTTGACAATGGCATTTCTCAACTGACCAATCAAAACTTACATCTGAAAATCTGGTGATCGGCGATGTGGCGTGTTTACAACTCGTTCCGAAACTTGCATCAACTGTCGAAAGTTCAATTAAAATTTCTTGAGAAAAATCGACAAAACATGTGTTTTCAGAAAGTGACAATTTATATAACTTGAAGTCAAAGTCACTGAGGCTTATCGTGGCGCTGACATGACAGCGAAGCTGACTTTCTCATCATGGCGAGAGTAAATATTCTGTGTTGGAATGGTGCAGGTAACTATGCCTGCGGTAAGATCTGGTTGCTTCGTTACTTTCTGAGGGAGCAGATGTTGATCAGCTGAATTGAGAGCAGTGGACAGCACGTTGCTGCACAACTGGAGCTGCTGGGAAGAAGGACCTGTGCTGTAACTGCGGAGGGAGTCTTCATTCCTGTGGCCAGATCTCACCACAGTGTAATCGCTGTTGCCCTTACACTGTGGTTAGTATAGATCTTTGACAGGTTGGCCGCTTTTCTGAGAATTTTCATCATATCTCAGAGCTTATCCACCCCAAGGCATCGATTCTCAAACCACACTCCTTCTTTTGGTCTCTTCCAAGAACGCTTCGGGTATTGAAAGAAAGCGCTTCATTCAGGATTTAGCTTCTCCAAATAAAGACGAAGGGCATTATATCCGTCGTTTAGATGCGCTGTTTGGTACATTCTGCCGAGCTTTTCAAAGCTTACGGAGTTGTCGCTCAAACTCCTTGACGATTTTTACTCGCCTCGTCGTGCGCCATTGTCGCGTAGCGCTTTACGTTTTTATCTTGGAGAAAAACAAAGCTGCCTTTTTTCAGGTTCCTTTGCCCTTCACGTCCCCGACGGCAGAAGTAAAGGGTTATGTGGAGCCACACGTTGTTCAGGAGACCCTGAGGCGTTGAGGGGCTCATAACAGCGCTCTCTTTCAGACGTCGGAGATCTTCGTTCTCAATACAAGGTTTGTGCTTTACGCTTTCCTCTTCCTGTTGCTTCATATTTTTTATCGTAGCATCAAGCATTTGATTTGACTGCTGGAAAGCAGGGTCAGTGGCAATATGTATGCCTTTCTTGAAGGGCGGGTTGTTTAAAAACCTCTCTATGCCATTTCGGAAACCAAGCAAAGTACTCCTGCTGTAATTTCCACCGTCTTTGTTCCTAGCTTGGGCATAAAAGAGTCTGATTTCTTCAAATGGGGTGTTGCGATACTTAGCAGTCCCTCAAATGGGTTTTTGTTCTCTGCTGCAGCCTTCTTAAGAATGCGTCTTGCGGTCTGAAAAACTCTTTCTGTTGCGCCATTTGATTGAGGATAGTCTGGTGAGCTGGTTGTATCGGAAAATCCCCACTCTTCAGTGAATTTCTTGAACTCGTGGTTATCGCTGAACAAATTTCTGGTGTGTTGTACTGCGGTCCGTTGTCACTGACAACTTTCTCTGGGATTCCAAACCTCGCAAATATTCTCTTCAAGTTGTTGATGACACAAATGGCGGTGGTCTGGCGAAGCTGTTCTATTTCAAAGTACTTCGAATAGCAGTCAGTAACTAACAGGTACGTTTGGCCATCATATTCAAACAGGTCAGTCCCAACTACTTGCCAAGGTAATCCTGGAATGTCATGAGGATGAAGATGTAATGTCTGTCTGTGTTGTCGGTTGCGGAAGGCATTACACACGGCAAAGGAACTGACTTTGCCTTTGATTTGGGCAGTCAGGGAAGGCCAGAAAACATAATCCCTTGCAAAGAAAACGCTTTTGCTCTGTCGCACGTGAGCTCCATGAATTTCATCCAGCTCTTCAGCCCTCAATGGTCTTGCCACTACAATTCTATTTGATTTAGATCACATGCCTTCCTCAACACTCAGCTGTCCTCTGAAATTCTAATATTCCCTGGCAAGTTTATCAACTTGTTCTTTCTCAGATGGCCATCCTTTAAAAACATACTCCATAACCACTTTTGATGTCCATTCAGCACTTGAGCGGTCCTTCAATCTCTTCAAGGTGCTGCTTTCTAATCTAACACTTAGCACCGTTTCTTTGATGTGATCAAAGTATGCTAACACCGGCGCACTAGTGATGACAGACTTCAGCTTATCAAAAGCCTCTTGTTGTGGTTTCTCCCACACGAATGCTACATCTTTCTGGGTAGCCTACGAAATCGGCTCTTGTAGATTGTCTTTGTGTTCAATGAACTTGTTTAGGTAATTGAAAGTTCCTACTATTCGAAGTACATCTTCTTTGTCAGAAGGAAAAGGCATCTCACTGATTGTGCGGATTTTACCAGGGTCAGGTTTCAATCCTTCGGCAGAGAACACATGTCCAACAAAGCTTACTGCAGGAACACAAAGTTTCACTTTCTTTGGATTGAACTTCAATCCTACTTCTCTGTTTCTATCCAGTACTCTTCTCAACTTTTGATCAGGATCCGTTTGATCTTTACCATGTATCAGGAAATCATCTACTATAATCTCCACAGGAATCCCTTCAAAGAGTTTGTCCATCTCCCTTTGGTAGATTTCAGGGGCAGAAGAGATGCCAAATGGGAGCTTTGTAAATCGGTATCGACCCCGGGGGGTATTAAATGTTAAGAGCTTTGAGCTTTCATCATCCATTGGGAGCTGCCAGTATCCATTGCAAGCATATCAAGGAACATGAAACTCTTGGCAACTGATAGTCTGTTGGCAACCTCCTCTACAGTAACCATTGGATAGTGTGTTCTCTTAAGAACTTTGTTTAGGTACCTTGGGTCAATAAAAATTCGAACATCATCCTTCGAGTGGAGTGTTCTTTTCTTTCACTTTCGTTTGTCAATCACTAACATAGATGAAACCCAAGGGGTGCTTTCCTCTTCTTTAACAATAATCCTATCTTCTTCCATCTCTGTGAGCTTTTCTCGTGCTGTTTCAAGAAGTGCACTTGGAATTTTCCTGGGAGGATGTACCACTGGAGGAACTAACGGATCAACTTCCAAATGTACTTTGTTAGGAAGCTTGCCAGGTTTATCACAAAACAATCTTGCTCTGGTTGTTTTGACCCTGAAGTAGTTATCAGTTCAAGGTTCATAAACCCGAGGAGTCACAATCCAGCAATGGTGTAAAATTTCCATCAGCATGGTCAATTCCGTGGACGTAGAAAAATCTCTTAAAACTGCTGGGTAAATCGCTATTGTTCATCGGATGGTCATCATTGGTGTGCGCTTCTTGACTCTCAGTCTTAAAAAAATTGGAGGCATTTTTTTCTTTCCGTCTTGAATTACGATTGAAATTTTTAGATCTAGAAGGTCTCCCCTTTTTTAAAGGAATATTTTAACTGTCTGGCAGACCCTTCATTCCAAGGTACCCCTCAGTGTTAATGAAATAATGCAAAGACGAAATACTTTAGAACAACTGCTTTATTAAGATCGGCCGAAAGACGTACTTTTTAATAAAGCATGGGTTAGTAATTAAAAGGCATTTGAAGAATCAAAGATATACTCAATGCTTACGACAACATCCTATCTTTCCAAGACCTTAAAGATACTTTCGACGTTCGTTGTACCGTTCTTGATTACGGTGGTCTTTTGGCCGCGATTCCTAGAGATTGGAAAAATGCTATCTTACATGGCAATCTGGCACACACCGACGAACCAATGGTGACGCAACTAACTGTTGGAAATGTTTCAGCAAAATATGCTCGACTAATGTTTTCTGAGAAATCTTTCTTCCCTCCATTAATTTGATCCTACTTAAGAAAACAAACATTCACTCCTAGTGCTGTATATGAGCTTCCATTCAAAATCACCATTGAAAATAAGCTAAGAAGTTTTCAATTCAAACTCATCCCCAATATTCTTCCAACCAACCAACGCCTTTGGAAAATGAATGTTAAATCTTCTCCAAAATGCGAACAATGTGATGCTCACTGTGAAACCATTAGCCATATATTTTACGAGTGTCTTTCCGTCAAAATGTTTGGGGAAAAAGTCGTAGATTGGTGGAATCGTAAACGTTCTGAAAACACAAATCCCATTCCAACGGAAGTTCTTTATGGATACAAACCAGAATCTAACAGCTTTCATACTTTTAACCATTGCCTCTTAATCGCCAGATTTTACGTTTACTTAGCTAGAAACAAGTTTGAGACCCCAGAACTGGAGGTCTTCATTGTTCTCTTGGAAATTAAAATCCAGTGCGAAAGAGAAATTGCAATAACAAACAGAAATCTAACAAATACAGAAATAAGTGGACCACCCTGTGCATTTCTGATTATGCGTGTTGATTTATAGTAATTTAGCAAACGCGCACTATTATTATTTTTCTGTTTGTTCTTCTAGTTGTTGTTAGTTTGTTGAACTTTCGTGTTTCGCGTTTTTTTTGCTTTTTTGTTTGTTTGTTTAATTATTTTTTTACTGTTTTGCCTCTTTTTTTGGCCTCCCTGTTATTGTAAAGTGTATTGTAATGTTATGTTGAATGATGTTAAATAAATAAATTATAAAAACAACAACTACAACAACAAAAATAAACAACAAGACGATACAAAAGGTTAAGTTCATGTCTCCGATATTAAATTGGAAGCCTCACACAGAACCCTTTGGATGGATGGGTTTAGGTGCAAGCCAACCCTTCAAAGGTTGCTGAATTTTCTGAAGAGGTTTGTTTGTGATTTCCTTGTACAACGTATAGGGGATGACTGTAGCCTCTGCACCAGTATCTTTGATCTTTGATCTGTACGATTTTGACAGTAATCAAGCTCCTAGATTTCTTTGGAGTGCCGGAGACACTATCCAGCTCAACCGATCCAAAATATGTGTACACATCGTGATCCATTGGAGGCTCATGTTCCACAGCTGCAAGTTGAGAACCTTTAGCACTTAATTCTTTGCACACTTGTGCAAAGTGTCCTTCCTTCTTACACTTGTTGCATTTCTTTCCAAGAGCTGGGTAGCGAGGTGACTGGGTAAATGGGTGATTGTAACCACAAAACTTACAGTAACGAGCAGTTGTCTTTTCTTGAACCTTGAATTTCTTAAGAGGGTGAAGTGAACGTTCGGTAACCGCAACTGTGGGTGTGTTAGACTTGTATTTCTGTAGTTCGGCTGCCTCGAGTGTACGGCAATAATCATGAGCAGTTTGTAGCGTTAAATCTGGTTTCTTCAGCAGTTCACTTCGCAATTCGTCTGACAAAACTCCTCCCTCGATGCGATCACGAATGAGCGAATCTCGAAGGTCGGAAAATTCACAAGTTAAAGACCTTCTTTTCAGTTCACTGACGAAATTGTCAATCTTCTCACCGTCCTTCTGGTTTCGCTGATTAACCCCGGGTCGCTCATAAATTACTTTTCTAGCACCCTGGCACAATTCCTCGAATTCGCGACAGACATCTTAATTGCATCTTGTCTTCTGCAATGGTAAACACAAAATGACTGTACTCTTCGATAGCCTCTGGTCTAGTACAATGTAACAACATATTTACCGTCAGTTTGTCCGCTTTACTTCTTTACCTTTCGCCACAAGGCGGATCTCAAATTGCATGAAGAATTTCTTCCTGTTCTCAGCAGCATTCGCGTCTAGGAGCATCATGGACCGGGAATTCGAAAATCTCCCTCGACCATTATACAAGCTACAAAAATACAACTCAGCAGAAAAATTGTTTGTCCCATCAACTCGTCCAATAATTCCTCACAGTTCGGCATGGCAGATAACCACTGTTATCCCACTTTCTGACACCATGTTATAAGATCGTTAGTAAAGCTAAAACTGAACAACTACGGTAAAGACTATCCTAACATATTCGTGTCCTAAGCAAGTCAAAAACACAACGCAGGTGGCTCCCCGTTTTCGGGGTGTGCATGTAAGCCAGTCAGGGGCCCGTAAGGGGGATCACCACAAGCTTCAATGTTGCAACAGCACTTACTTGGATTGCCCACGTTTCTTCGATAGTTCAGATAGTTGCACTAAAATCGAGCTTACCTATGTCAAATACTCACAACTATTTCAAGCCGTAAAAGTAAGTCGCAAGTGACACGAGTTGCAAAGCAATGCCTACCAGTGCGATGGGGCAAATTGTGAATGTGATACTTTGAATTGAAATGAACATATTATAGTTTAACTACGTGAAGATGGGGCAACATATATTATTTCCCCTCCTTGAAGCTTGAAACACTTTCGATAGCTGCCCTCAGCCAAGAGCCGTTTTTTCAACACTGTCAGGGTAACGTTGATGGCGGTATAACATTTTATTGTACCTACACAAAAGCGGTTTTCCTTAGTATTTTTCAGATCTCATGATTTAAACTGGTTCCTGGTCGGTTTATCAAAGAATCAACGAACTAAATGAAGACTAAAAAGTGTTGTACGTCAGAGATACATTTGGACCAATTAGTAACTTGCAAAATAATACGCGGCCCAGAAGGATAAATGACGAAATTTCAGAAAGTATTCTAGCATGTTGCATAACGTTCAAAGGCATTTCTGGCTTTCTTACCTAGGCATCAATGGCAACGTTTTTGAAGCGGAGCGAAAAGATTTGCCGTAAATTAAATGAGAGTAGGTTGACAGTCAATTGAATTATTTGTCGAGTTGTTAATTTTTGCGTTTACGTCCTGAAATTCGTTACGACGTAATGTGAAGAAAAAGAACAACCTTGGACTTTTGACAAGAGTTTTTTTAATTCATCATTGAACGTGTGGTAAACTTTAAACTAGGTGTTTAAGGCACTAAGCCATTTTAGGTAGTTTCACAGGTGGAACAAAAAACAATGTACAAGCTTAAAACTCTATAATTGCCGAGCGCAATACCTCAGTACACAGATTGAACCAACCAAACAATTCACGGTTAGTTATTAACGTTTCTTGAATTATTTTAGTTAAGAAAAAAAAAACGAACCGTAGTGCAATTCCTACAGAGGTTGAACCAAACAAACAACGCAAGCTTAGTTTGCTATAAGGAAAAATGGACGAACTGTACAATTGCCGAACGCAATATTCGACAATATACTTAGATAGTTGTCGGTATTTAAATGTTCATCATCGTCTGATTATGGTTTTGTATTATGTTCTCATATCTCTTTTTTGTTTGAAACCTGGAGAAGGACGTAAGAAATTATTTTTGCATGTTTTACTTCCACTAATTATAAGGTATATTTGCAATATTTTTCATAAAATTATGTAGTTCAAAATCTTGTTTCTTCTGGTTGCTTATCAAACAGCAAGGAACAAAATAAGAAATAATTGTTAAATAATATTTTTAGAAGAGACTAGTAAGACTCGTAAATGAGCAATGACATTACTTACTATAGGAAACGTCCTGTATGATTAGGTTATATTTTATCTGTAACTTTACGTAAACGAAAGCAGTTTTCCTAAATATTTTTTCGTACCTTTAAAGATACGTTCAAACTAAATGCGTTTTCCCTGGCCGCTGGAGTTGTACGTCAGGGATATGTTTGGGCCAATTAGAATCGAGAAAAATAATACGTATACCCTCAAGGTTAAGTGTCTAAATTTCGTACAACATCGAAGCATATTGCATAACGTTCAAAAGCATTATTTTCTCTTTCTTATCCACGCATTAACGGCAACTATCAGTTTTACGCTCTAGCCATTTGAAACACCATCCCACCTCGGAGATCAAAGTCAGAATATTATAATCATTATGATGGCGCTGCATGATATTTTGCTAACATAGTCCAAGGACGAGCTTTACCGCTTAATTGTTATGCTTGTTTAGATTTGTAATTTCTTACATGCACATGGAGCCGTCTTATCCCAGACGTCTGACAGCAAACTGCGCATCGCATAAGCAGGCCTTTTTCCATTTTTTTTTTAATTGCAAGCGACGCTGAATTATCTCTAAGTAGACCAATAAAATCTGAATGATTATATGCAGTGAAAAAGAAAGTGAGCGTGCTCATTTAAATTACAAACTGTAGCAGATCAATGAGTTAAAATGATAATGTTAGGAAAGATACTGTAACTCCTGTAATGTTTAAATCTCTTGTGCATGAAGGTTTTTTTCTGGATCCTTGATTGAAACATCGACGTTTCGAAAACCTCTCGTTGTCTTTTCTTACGATGGTGTTTGTATAGGTCACGTGATCACTTTGGTAACGTGACTGGAGACTGAACCCATAAATCTCTTGTGTGGGTACTCTAGCTCGGAGTACCTGCACGCCTCTCACGCCTGTGTGCCTTATGTTTATTTTGCACGTAATTTATAGGACACGATAAAGACTCCAGCCAGACCTCGTCGTCTTCTTCACCTTCGATGGTAAATGCACCATTTGCTCGACCTTCAACACAGCAGATCTGGGAGCGAATTTATAAGCGCATGTTACAGTTACATCCCGAACTGGCGACATCGACATATGCATTTAAAACATCACTCCAAGATATCCAGCTGGTGGGTCATTTTGATCTGTTGAGTGAACAAAAAGAAATTGAGCATATTGCGGCTGTCAGCAGCAGAAAGGATGAGTTCGTAATCTTCTCCCAAGATAACTACAATTTGAAAAGGCATTTTCAAATGCTACGCCGAGATCATCCCTCCATCACACTCTGTACGGCGAAGTACAGCGAGGAAGATTTGCGTTCAGCAGTGGAAAGTCAAAATGCTGAAGAATGTCGAATCGTGACCCATAATCCCTCGTGTTCTCTGCTTTCTGTACGTTTGCCTCCTATTGATGAAAGGAGCATCTCTCCTTCTGGAAGGGAGGCACTGCGGAAACTTCGTGAGCAAATTGACCATCATCATGTCTATTTAAGGTCCATTATTCCTTTATAAGTTTGGTTTAAGATGGCTCGAACCTTATGCCAGTTGATCGCACGAATTTTTGGGGGTTCTAATTTTTTTGCGATTTTTTTAGCGATCCGCAAAAGTAAGTTCCCGCAAATAAAAATTACCGGAAACATTTTCCCGCAAAAATTAACTCTAGGGTAATATTCTCAAAATTAAATTCGCTACACAAAAATACAGTACCAAGAAATCGTGTCTGTTCAATTACAACTTACCTATTTCATTCAGAAACAAGACGGTAAACAATTAATTACAGCTGGTTTTACATAGGGTACGCATACCGTATTGTATTGTTTGAAAATATGTCTTTCCTTCGCACGTACTTAACAAACACGAAAATATTATCAATGCTGGGTACTGGGTACTTTCTGAGAATCGCAAAAATTAATTTCCAGCAAGAAACACCAATTTGTCCCAATCGCAAAAATTAGTTCCCACAAAACACAAAAAAATTGCCAGTCCGCAAAATTAAACTCCCGCAAAAATTTGTGCCACACGGTATTTGATAGTCAGGATCTCAGACCGTATTTTATGGTAAAAACTATGAGCGCAGAGTATATAGGGCAATATCAAAGTAAGAACTGTGAGGAACTCGTAGATACATTGTTTACGAAATAGAGAAGTCACGTGGTATAATAAAATATTTCTTTTAACTTGAAATGATATACCCAAGAACAATAATATGGAGTTGGCATAGCGCCGTCTAGTGGTATTAAGTGTATCTCAGAAGGAGATCTACTTTGATCCGCCGAGCGATTAATATATTGTTACTGGCGCCTGTAAGAACTCTAAAAATTCTAAATACCATATTTCAACAATTTGCCCAAGCTGTCCCACGGAGGGGAACAGTCTGCTGTACTAGCGTATCCTAGACTTTTTTCATCTCCATATAAAACGGCGGAATTTTTTTGTTCTTTTACTATTTAACGAAATTTCGTTGGGTATTTCCTCCAAATACAAAGTTCTTAATACGCCTCCTAGCTCCTATACCCGCGCCAGCTTTTTTACACATCATCATCGTATCGATATGACGCTCAGTCTCATCTAAGTGTACCCTTAGGCATTTATGTGTGCTGGATCGTGATATAGGTTTATTGTTTACCACACCAGCTAGGATGCCTACTTATCTTCCTATTCAGATCTTGATAATAGGAGCCAAGGAGTTAAAACAAGAGGGGTGCATTTGAATTTTTTTCTCTATGAGCCAATGCAACTACGAATATGAGGCTATGGAGTTTGCGATGATCGAGTTCGTTGGCATCGTAACGGGGTGAAGTTTGAGTATAATGAATGATTGTGGATTGTAATTTACAAGGAAAAAAGAAACAAAAACAACAACAACACTGGCCCCAGATTTGAGCCCTGGGGGACTCCATAACTAATTATTACCCTAGAATAGCTGGCCATTGACGATGCATTTCATTCATTACTCATGTGGATGAAGGCCATTACTGTAGGGTGATTCTTGGGCGGAATCCTGATTGATGTTTGCTGGCATGGCGTTTTCACAGAGGAAGCTTTAGAGGTGACGGAAAAACGGTGTTTTCAATTGCTCTACTCATTACCAGTAATATAAAAATGGGTTTGTGTGAATTACTACCAATTCTGTATTATTCTTTTCCTTTTTCTTATGTTATAGTCCAGTTGTAATATTTGTTTTTTCAGTTCAACTATTATAACTGTAACTTTTGTTGTGTAAATAAAAGAATATTATTTTTTTAAAAAGGGACGATTATAATTTCCTCATTGCCCTCTGTCTCCAGAATTAAAAGTAGGTGTTACACGTACGCAATTCCATTTTTTCCCGTTCATGTCATTGCTAGCTTGTCGTGTAGTTAAGGGACAGATTAGAGATGAGTAAGTGTTAATGTTAGCTTAGGGGAGGGGTAGGTGGACAGTTTCCCAGAAACCTAAATTGGGCCAAAAAATGATTTAATGACAAAAAGCTTAGTAGCAGACAATTTCTTTGCTGGGATAAGAATAATCGGCTGACGGAACTCGCAAAAAAACATCCGAAATTTATGATTGGTCCGTTTAGATCCCGGTGGTAAGTCCTTACGACAGTCTTTAACTTAGTCGAAGACGTCTGTTGGTGAAAAGAGCATTTAGTCGAAATGAAATTTAACCTATTACTCTTCGACTTATCCGTTCTTGTATCAGGTTTAATTTACGCTCGACATGCCAGCAGAAGATTTTTTGCACATTCTAATGCTTTAAGTATTGATAAGGTACATTTGAGAAATAATAAGAAAAGATATGAACTAAAAAATGTCCTGTCGAAGGCTCAGCTCAACAATGACTCAAGAAAAATTCAGTAATCTGACACTATTAACTAAACCGCCACAAAGAGACAACGGACAAACTTTGCCTTGCCAAGGTGGCAAATGAATTTGCTGATCGCAACGATAATACTAGGAATAGAAATATAGGCACAGTCAAAAGAATATCATTACATGGCATTAAGGGAATAAATCACGCCAAAATTATGATGCGATGCCGTCTTTTCTCAGAACGTCTATGACGTGTGCACGGTTGCTGACAGTTTATTTTGTTACTAATTCCTTTCTCGTTTGTTGAACTAAATGCTTGATGAGTGGTAACAGGTAAATTGCATTTTTCGGCTAAAAATCTCTCGTTTCTTCTTAATCTTAAGATGATAAAATGCATTTAACCCATGATAGCCTGCACAACAGGCGCTTTCTTCTCCCCTCGTCTCACGCTCAGCGTTAGTGTCGCGCTTGGCGCAAAATGCCGCGTTCGTCTCTCTTGGCTCATAAAGCGCCTGTTATGCAGGCTAAACCCATGATTCTCAGAGTCGAAACCCACACCCCTCCCCGCTACTCTTCATTTAATCAGGTGGAGCGGCCCCTGCACTCCAGAAACTTCTCCGCAGGTCATGTTTGTCACCCTAACCACGTCTTTTTTGCCATTATTTTACAATCGAACCCATATACCGGGGTATGTAGGTTTATTATTATTGCTTTTGTTGTTTTTGCTGCGGTACAGACTTACCGACGTTTTATCTAACATGGTCGCTTTAATTAGCTGCTCAATGACTTGAACTGTTTGCATTGTTTGATTAGCAGAAATCTCAGTCAAAAAGGTCGCCTTGTAGTGGAGCTAAATGATATATAACTGTAATTTTCTCCGTACATTTTATTGTTTTTATCTAAGAATTACTTTGCGTACAACTTAAACCGATATCAAGCCCTGAGCGAGAGGACGACACGATCCGGTGGGAGTCCCCTCCCCGGGCGTTGGAAGAAGGCTGCTGGCAAGAGACAATCGGGGGCTCAGTTCTGTTAATAATAACACACGACGTTTCTTAATAGACGCGCAAAAAAACCGGCGCTGGCAACTGGCTGAGGAACGGAACAAACAGATTTCTTTATGTTTTAGAAGATGACTGACATTCAAGCAGATGCTATCGGTAGAATAATATGTCAAACATACTACTTATTTCCAGAGATACTCGGCCAAAATTACACTCTGAACGAGATTCTTACTTTCGTTCGCCATAATGGCACATATCTCGCTGCTATCTCACACGGGACTGGTCTTAAAGAGGAGGATATACAAAACACTTTAGACAGTTATTTGTTTGTAACGCAGTATTTGCAACCGACGACAGCTCCGCCGCCCGCAAGTAACATCACAGACAGGTAAGCTATATTTTATATAGTCAGTGCCAGCAAAACTAACGATGTAGAAAGCCATACTTTAAGAGATACTTTAATATTTTTCTTTCTTTCGGTTAAAAAAGAACATCTAATGCCCATCTCAGTTCACTGCACTAATCTCCTTTCTGTTCCTTTGCAAAACGCGAGTGTCTCTCACGCTAAACTTTGAGTAGAGAAGAATCGACGGTATGCAAATTTACTCCGAAAAATTGTAAACAAAACCTAGCTGTGAACTGAATGAGTTTAATTAAGTAGTCGCTACTTAGTTTTAGTTCTTTTACAAGGAAACGATTTCTGGAACAGCGGATATATCGCGAAATAAATATATTACAGTCAGGTATATATTGCCATACGATACAACAAAACATTAGTTAATAGGCCATTATCCTTAAGAGATTTACACATGTTCTTCGGTCGTCACGCTTTGACGCAATTTAACAGCTTTCAGAAGTATGCATGAAAACTAGTCTAATTTGGTGTTTTTTAAGCAAAATATACTTAATGTCAGCGGCGGCCACCCTCTATTCGTGATTGTTAATGCGATTTTCATTAAGCTGAAAGGTCAGTTGTCACTGCCCTTCCGATGATGGCCGCTTCGTATATTCGTCTCAGTTTAATTCAGAGAGAACAATATTGATTTTTGATTGAAGTCATGCCCAATTGATATTAGTATTACACTTTTAAAATCGAATCGCATTACTTTCCAAAGTGCGCTAGTGAAATGTTAGCTATATTATCGCGGGTTTCAGCGTTTTGTGGCCAACCGACAGCTGAACCGTTTGTCAGGGAAATTTGCTCTCGGTTGAAACCTCACAAAAGACAAGTGTTGTTTGGTTCTGCAGCCGTATATTTCGTTTGCATCATTTTTCGCGCACACTTCAGTTTTAAGTGTAAGTTTGAAAGTCGGGTCAAAGGTTTTTCGTTTATGAAAACTTCAATTAAAAGATGTATAAGGTGTTTCCCCTAGAGGTTTTCTAAAAATCCGTTTTGGTTGGGTCATCGGTCAGGAGGGAAAACGAAGACTTTCTCAAGCTTATTCTTGCGACTTGTTCGCTCAAAAAAGTCTGCTTATATGCAAGTCCATAGATAGGTCTATATTTTCCTGAATGGAGAATTATAAGAAAACTTTTTAATTAAAACATCACTTCTGTCAGAAGGTGTGAGCTGCTTCCTTTAAAACAGGCAGTCAACAGAACATCGAATATTAAATACGAAAGATTCGAATCATAAGAGTTCTTTAAACCCTGACCGTCAGAGACACTTAGGTCGATTAGTTCAACGGTTAATTTCAGTCTCCCTTTGAGATAATCCCTGAAGAAAATTGTTATTTTATGATTTGCTTTTGTGTGTGTGTGACACAAATTTTGAGCGAGAACGTCAAACAAACAAGCGGATTTATAAGTGAGCCAAATACCGCCGCGGAATTCGACTTTTATGACTTTGACACTAAGCTGCAGCAGCTGCTTAGCGATGACGAATTTACACATTGCGTATAGACGTTTTGCACATTCATAGATGCGGAATATTCATTTTCTAGAATGACAGTTGATTTTTGGCACAGTCAGAGTCAGTGCCTTTGGTGCAGGTGGCCGCGAACAACTTGTCACGCGCCCACGAATTTAGCCCGCGAACTTCAGCCGTCTCTCCTTGCCAAGGACGTTTCACCAGAAAGAAAACCTCTAAAGGGGGCGAGGAGGGACGGCTGTATTCGCAGGCCAGTAGGCATCTTGATTTGATATCTCGTGACAGTATCAACGTAGAAATACAGCACATCCAATAATAACATGGGGGGCTGTATCAAGGTGCTCACTACATGTAGACGAATGAACAAAAGAATTATTATTAATCGATGAAGTACCACAGAGACTAATCTTTATTTCGACCATACTGTGCACTAATAGCTTCCTTAGTTTATTATATATTTCTCAACTATTGGAGAAAATTTCGCATTTTAATTAATGGGTTAATTTCTTATTGCATACCGAGTTTCCTGAACCGACCATATTTTCTTTTAAGGGAGTGGGGCTGGGTGTCTGCCGAGAAAAATTTACAGCAGACAGTCTTGCAAGGGAAATGAGTTCTTGCGTGGAGTAAATATCCTTATCTTTTACATCAAAACAAAATATAAAAAACGATTATATAGAAGGTTTATTAAGGTATATAAGGTAGTTCCGAAAACGTTGTTGCCCTTGCAAGTTCTATGATCGATTTCTTAGTTTAAACGTTACCCGGTTCACTCGAACGTCTTCAGCAAGAGGTTTCCGAAATATTCGAACGTCTAAACTAAGTTGGTCTGAGTAAGGCCATGAAATTCTCTCTTCTTTCTTTCTCTGACGTTTGTAGTTATTAATACTGACTTTCATGGTTGCCATAGGTCAGGAAATGGTCAGGGAAAAAATTCTTCAAGGTCTGGGAAAAGTAAGGGAATTCCACTTTAAGTCAGGGAAAAGTTAAGAAACGGTCCAGATAAGAACGATAGCAACAAACATGTTGGAATGCAAAAAAGGTGCTAACTTTTCTATTGTCTGTACTTACTTCTGATTGGCTTAAACAGCAAAAGTTAACAAAACTTCATAAAGCGGTACATATATTCATCCTTACTTTCCAACCATCTTCCATATAACAAAATCTGGTCTCAGTTTGAATAACAAAGAAATCCTATGTGGCGAACATGTAAAATTGTAAACTTTTCTTGGCTATTGTTTTCAACTCTTGTGATTGGTCAAAATCTTTTAACACAAGAAAACACCCTTTCAAAGTGGAGTGTAAATGCATTTTACTGCATAAACGGCCTTCATGTAGGTTTCTGCATTCTCTGTGTAAAAATGAGAACATTTCTATGTGGGGAAAGCACCGTTGCCGCATAACAAAAGAAATTGCTATCCACCTTACCCGGATCATTACTTAGATGTTTGATAGAATTCAGGGAAAAGTGAAATTTTAAGAGTACATATTTATTCTTTTCTCTCTACTTTATTACTGTTTTCTAACATAAAAATTCTCTATTACATTTTACAGTCATGAATTGTATCTTATTGGCAGAATATGCTCATGAAATTGAAGGAAAAGCCGATCTTGCCTTTTCAAGAACATAATTTTTTTGCACGTTGTGTTTAAATGAACTGTCAATTCATGTACCTTAATGTGTACACTGCACGTGACTTGCTGAAAGCATTAATAAATAGGTGGAGGGGATGGCTATCATCAGGTCTGATGTGCGAAATTGTTAATTGTTTACATTTGCCAGAAAAAGTCAGGGAATTTCGGAAACCTCTGACTGTGGCAACCATGAGTGTGGATTTCAATAATAAGTTCGTAATACTGACTGTCGATCTATAGATCACAGTGTCGACCTGTGTGGCTCGCTCCTTGCGCGTGTCGCGCTCTCCCAAATGGAGAGCTTGCTCGCAGGCTAGCCGTTGTGTCTAAATAAGTTGAAAGTTGCTTGCGAGCCAACTCTCCAATTATGGTAAGCGAAGCCAGCCACGAGAGAACACGCGAGTTAGCCGCGAAGCCGCGAGGGGCGGAGGTCTCTTTTGCGTGCTGCTCTCGCGTGACTTCTAGCGATTACTCCAAATGGAGAGCTTGTTCTCAGCGTAACTGAAAGTGGTTAGTTGACTTAACCATTTGAGCCTCTTCTTCGCGTGATATAATCACCTTTTCAATCTAAAGGCAATTTGTTAAGCTTTCTCAAATGGAGAAATGGCTCCATACTTGCTGAGCGGCGAGAACTTCAGCTTTATAAGACAACAAAGTAATCAAAGTGGAAATGAATATGTTTACCTTACTTTTGTTTCAGTGCTCTACTCTGCGTACCTCCCATGTCTAATGGGATTTGGACGTCGTTAGCGGTGATCCCTGCGGTAAGGCTTTTGAAAATTTTGCTATTTTTATACTTCTGTATACCAAACGCCTTGCAGTCGCCAAGGTTTTGCCAAACCTGAGGGTGCGGCGTGAAATGCATTTTTCCTTCAGCGCGCCCAACAGCATTATTCCACAGAAATAACTTCAGAGATATGTGTCAGATAACAGTCAATTGTATCTTATATTACGTAACGCTAGTTGCTTATTTTACGTCCCTGTGTGACATTTACTTACAGGTTGCATAGATCATGTACTGATTTCAGGGAAACAAAGAAACATTTTGGCTAGATTTACAATAGGGTTTATTGGTCGCAAAATAGTGGTCAGTATGGTACAGTAGGGTTGTGTCCAATGTAAAGAGTACCAAGTTGTGCTTTGTCGTCTCCGCCCGTTTCCTCGAAAGGCGGGCGGATGTTTCAGTTTTTCCCTTGCGCATCAAGCAATGGCGCAAGTTCATCGCAAGCCTTGGTTTAAAGTATTACATTTTTCCTTTAGCTTCTTATCCTACTGCTTCTCTCCTGTTTGAGAAAAAGGACCAGGGAGGTAAAGCTGTTTGGTCGGAAAATCGTACGACCGGGATTATGCATGTAAGTACAACCAGCCGCCTTTGATTGAGTCGTCTTCTTTTTTAATTCTCTATTATCAGGCTATATTACGTGTGAAACCTGTTAAGCTAAACAAGATTGAACATTGCTTTCACGTTAAAAGTTTAATTATTGTAGTAGTCAATATTCGTGTGAAATGGCATTAGACTCTCGCATAGCAAATGTATTTCTTAGTTTCTTGTTAGCATATTCCCCCAGCTAATCATAAACAATTGGCCGTGTCCATATTTGGAAAATATTCAAACCCGATTTTCATGGTCGCTGCGATCGGTAAAAAAAAGTTCAGCGATCGTAGCGATCATGTGGAAACCACTCTCCAGCGATCGTAGCGATAGCAAAAATACCAAGATGCAATACGTACGCTCACCCATTTAAAGATGGCTGCCACCACGATCACCGAGAATTTATTGAATTTAGCACTTTTTATGGAAGAAGTGCAAAAATTCAACTGCCTTTAAGCAATTGGGGAAACATTCGACCTGAGTCCCGATCTGGCCCAGACCAGGTCTCCTCGATACTTTCTCAGCGAACACAGCGATCATGTGGAAACCATCAATCGCGATGATCTCCGGAACCTTTTTTTCTGCTGTCGCAACAATCGTAGCGATCACATGAAAACCGGGCTTTAGATTGTACCATCGTTGACAAAAGTGATTGTGTATTAGTTGGCGGCTGGTATATCGGAGGATCATGCCCGCCGCGGCTGAGAGAGCATTTTTGCTTCGAGGGCCAATGTGAAATTTTGAGGATAATCTCTCAGCCAAGAGAAGGCGCTCTTAGATTATATTTTACCGACAGCACTGTTCGAAAACTACTCTAAAAACGTTTCTAATAAATAAGTAAAGAAAATCCAACCATGGCACTTGAACTGCCGCTGCGCGGGCTAGAAAAGTAATTACAACTATGAAACACAGAATATGAACAATCTAGAGCATTTGAAGGATTTAAAACTTGACTTTGTGGCAGTGTGGTGGAAGCTGAGGAAGTCATAGAAACTAGGAAACGTAAAAGAACTGTCATGAGACCTAGTTGTAATAACAGGTTGAGTTGTTAATCGCCTGACAATCGAAGATGACTCGAACTGTTGCTCTATATGTTGGTTGCGCACTGTACGACAGTATGACTGTTGTATGTGGAGTATGGCTGAAGATAAAAGATCAGATTTGCAGCTTTATTCCCCATATTGGTTTGTTACCATATAATTTTATGTGTGAAAGGTTTGATCTTGTATACTGCTCCCTGTCTGTCCTCCGGTTTGTGTTTATGACGATTCTTGTTCATGCCCACGTGACCGGAAGTCACTCCAGTTACCTTTGGCTCGGGTTTGACCTGAGATTTTTTCAATTTTGTTTTTCTAGTCCTGTGAATATGGTGGACAGTTATGAAAACAGATTTGCCTTTGCTTGTGCATTCGGAGCTACTACAACCAAGTGCTTGAGTATATTGTTGTTCGGGAGTTATGAAGAGATCTTCTCTCCAGAGTTCAACGAGTGGATTCAGAGCCCTGCGGTTCCTAGCTTCACTGGCAGTAAGCCTACAATAATTTATTATCATCATCATCATCATCACCATCATCATCATCATCATCAGTATCATCACTATTGTTATTAGAGCGAAATTCGGGAGCGTGCGTGAAAATCGTCGCTTGCGTGGAGAAGCGAGGCTTTCCCCTCGTGACACCTTCCTCACGGACATTTGCCTGATAAAAATGCTAGTCATGGTCTATTAATAGTTAGTAAAATCCAACTTGTGGTCTATTATCAATACTGTGTTCTGATTGGTTGAGCAAGCAGCGAAAAGCGCCGGCTTTGAAAACCAAAACGATGGCGGCTGAATCGCGTTTTGCTGGCTTAAGTTGTTTTGTCTCGATATTTTTGACCAACTTGTTGGATTTTACTAAAACAATTATTCCTCTCGCCCTCATGGCCTGAGTCAATAGCCCATTCGGCCTTCGGCCTCATGGGCTATTAACTCAGAGCCCATTCGGGCTCGAGTAATAATATTTAATTATTTTATTGTCGTCGTTATCCTTTAAGTGGTGATTTTGCAAGTCTTATGCTTCCCCGATTCTGATTGGCTAAAAGCACACGCATAATTCACCATAACCAGCTATTGATGACCAAATTTGGAAGAATTTTGCGATTAATCAACCGATGACGTCAAAAGTGCGGCTTCCTTGCAGGTTTATGCACTGTTAGCCGAGAAGACCTGGAGACGAGGTTGAGTTGTTTTGGTTTTGAAAACAAAAATGGTGGACATTTCACTCGTTTCAAGAGTAAGAACTAGGCGAAATAATAGCTAAAAACATTGCAAGAACAGCAAGAAGACAACTCGAAGGGCGACATCTGCTATTTGGGGAATATTTGCGGAGCTAAACAACCGTAAACGTGCATTTTCGAAGATGAACTTAACATCGATGGAGGTGAGCATGTTTAGCTATGTTTTTAAACTAGGAATTATTTTGAGTGAATAATAAAACGATGATTGAATTCGGCTTTCGTAACATATGAACAATTATGCACCTATTTTCAGTCGGAAAGTAGGGTTATGTTGTAAACGGCCACGTTCGATATATTTAAATTCTACCATGACTCCTAGGCTTTTGGAACAAAATTGCAGATTTTTCACGACTCCATTGTCATGCAATTCCCAGAAGAGACTTGAGCACAAAGAAAATCAAACCCAATATACAATACAATACAATACCTTCATTACCTCTCTCGAAGGGGCTATTCTTAAATAATTTACAAAGAATAATAATTACCTTAAGTTACAAACATCATTAAAAACGAACCTGAAATCATTCGTTACAATTTAATCTTACTGGCTAAGTTATCGAAGTTGAAAGAATCATGAAAACAAAAAACATCTCTCGAAGGGGCTATTCTGAAATAATTACAAAGGAATAATAATTACCTTAAGTCACAAGCATCATTAAAAACTACGCTAAAATCATTCGTTACAATTTATATGCTAAATAGTTCAAGCCTTACATTGTTTTTAGAATTTCTGTGTGATTTGCTGTTTCCAGAGTTTTAGCAAAGGGAGTTCCAAATATTTATTGAACGATAAAAAAGGAACGCTCAGTGGTATCAGTTCTACAAAAGGGAGATTGTAACTGATCTTCATGCCTTGTGCTGTGACTAACCCCTGTAACACTGGAGTAATATGATCGAACTTTTTGGTGTTAGTCACAATATGAACGGCAAAGGTTTGCGCCATTTCAGCTTTTGTAGGTTTTCCTTGAGGGTACCAGCCCAAATCGTAGAACATGAGAATGACTTACTTATTATAAGCGAGTGTAGGATCATTAACAAAACAGGTCTAGAGAACAGGTGCCTAACCCTATACTTATCTGACACAAGGTAGACAAGAGAGAAGACGTGGAATCAGGTAACATGTTCGTTAAAGGTTAAATGAGAGTCCAGTACAATTCCTAAATCCTTAACGGACGAAACAGGAACGAGTGCTAGTCCAAGGAACGGTACACTCACATCACAAGTTTTGCTGACTTAGGTTAAAAGCTGCCTGGTTCCAAACACAATGAGTTTAGTCTTGCTGGGATTAATCAGTAGTTGATTTGAGCAGCACAACTTGGCGACATGACCGAGGTCTTAAGTGATTCTTTCCAGAGAGGTCAACATCCTTGGACGAGAAAGACAGAAAAATCTTCGTATCATCCACATAAGATTCCACTCTACTAAACTGGACTGCGTTTGGGAGATCATTCATATATAGGTTAAACGAAGTAGGGCTCAAGATAGCTCTTGTGGCATGCCATATGTTACTGTGAGTTGATCCGGTAGTGAGGTACCGACCCGTCTAGACTGCATACAGACAGTAAAGTGGCTTTCAAACCACTTGAGTGCCTGGCTTGCCCTTCCTAGGGTGCGTAACGTTTGTAGTGGCATATGCTGTGGAACGCCTTGCTAAAATCGATCACTTCCATAGCTGTAAGTTTCTTGTGATCTATGGCCCTGAAAATTTGGTCAGAAATATGACCAGAAAGCTTCGGAGTCATGTTAGAATTTTAATATATCGAACGTGGTTTTTTTGGAAGGTCTCTTTAGACTTACTGCTAAGGAGTGAAACTTCAAACTGGTGTTAAAAAAGAGAGGAAAATTAATGGAGAGGGAAGAAAAGAAGCAAAATCCAAAACCCGGAGCAAAGTTTAGTGGCCAATCAACAAATTATCTTAAACGCGAACGGTCCCCTGGGTAATGACACGTAATGTGTATAAGTCATAATCATGTTCTTTTGTTGACAACCCGAGTTCTTTTATTTTCGCAGTTATTTGGAAGATAATAGCTATGTTGACAATTGGAATTGCGTACTATCCCCTCTTTGCCTGCATGGAGACCGACTACAAGGTTACTGGATTTACCATCGGCTTCTTGTACTCCGCTTTCTGGTTAGTAAATATTTTAAGTGTTATCTACTGGAAGAAGACCTTTGAAGTCCACATTTCTAGAGTTGATAATTACTAATAAATACGAACCCTTTTGAATCTCGAAATCAAGAGCGCCTCGATTCATACTGATCAAATCCTTCTTTTTTGCAATCACCTAAAGCTTTCTCCGTGATCTTTCATGGAGAAAAAACTGCTGTGAGATGAAATTGAAGTTCAAAGCACATTCGTTTTCTTTAGAAAACGGCCGAATATCAAGATTGTACAGTTTTTACCGTATTTCTAGTCATAAAAACTTCATTTCAAATTATCTCGATAACGCTATTATAGATTTGGCTTAAACTTCATGAACGTCGAGGCGGCTGTCGGAGGAAAAAGCTCCCGTGAACAACTTAAGAAGAAGAGTTTCCACTGCCGATAAATACGGTAGCGAGTAAATACGTAATTGCGTCATTTCGTTACCATGAGAACTCCGATGACATTGTAACCCTGATCAAAACCAATTTTCATCTTTATCTAATGCAGCTGTGGTGGTAATTTTTCCGAATAGTTGTTACTAGCGACGTAGTTTATGCTGAAACGTGGGAGGTGTTCACCCTGAAAAACCCTATCGAGACACCTAATCTCGAATGTCAATAGGGAAAATTGTAAACAGTGACGTTAGCAAAGATTAGTGTATGGCACAAAAGGTCCTTATTTGTTTGCAGAGGGGAGCATTTCAAGTGTTAGTGATAAGAATAATGCACCGCTGTTGTTTTTCTTTCGCATACAGGATTTTTATTGTTGCATACGAATTCATCCAGTGTCCACAATACACGTCTTGGGTAAGTCGGTATCATAGTTACTCTTTCTCATTTGAAACAAAGATCCGGACACACGACTCAGTGGTGGTTGTTTGCAATTTAGATGGGAAAATCAATCGGACCACAGCTTGGGAAAATGGTACGCAAAATTCAGGACTGTTAAATTTTGTCCCGGAGTCTCGTTTACCATTTGTACAAATCAGTTCCATTTAACGAAAAAACTACCGCGAGGGAATGAAACTGATGGCTTTGTACAAATGGAACTGCACGAATTTCCGTTTGGAATATTGCTTCCGGAAAAACAGGAAAACCTTTTCAGATGTTCCGCTATAACGACCAAAAAAGTCATGTTTCAACCATTGTGTATTAAAAGAGGAGCTCTCGCGCGCAGCGGAGCCCCAAGAGTAAGAAAACTTGGTTATCATTACATACGAGAAATTTTGGTAGTGACTAGTAGTCACGTGACCTTACGTCCATACCATAGGCATACCCTCTTCCCTTGCTACCCTGTTCCTCTGTCCCCTTGTTCCCCTGTTCCCCCGTTCCCTTGTCCCATTGTTCCCCTGTTCCCCGTTTGCTTGTTCCCTTGTTTCCTCGTTTCTATATTGCTCTATTCCCCTGTTCCCTTCTACCCAATTTCCCCTGTTCCAAATACAACTCGAGGTTTTTTTGGCGGGAAATCGCTTGGCCACTCGCATCGTTTGAAGCAGAAACATTTAAAAAGTCAATAAACTCACAACGGAAAGCGGACATGGTTTCTGTATCCGTGTTGTCTAACATGTTAAGCTTAGATTAACTGTCTTGTCCACAAATTTGGAATGTAGAAGAAGAGAAAGACGGAGAAACAATAAAGTAGGCGACAGGCTAGCGAAGCGAAAGAAAGTTAGAGCGAGAGATGAAAAACAAAGAAGACGAATTTTAGTTGCTAGAACAACGTGGAAATTTTAGCGGCGGTAAGAAAATGAGAAGTGCGAGCGGCCATAGCAAGGTAAAAATGAGCGGCAGTGAGGAAAAATTACAGGAACACAAGTAACAATTTTCTTTTGTGAGCACCTTAGACATTTTCTCCATAAAACGTGTAACTCGTAAGTTTCACGTTACGAAAAAATGTGCTTCACTTACACATGTCTTTTTTGCTCTCAAGACGTGATGATTTTTTTGCCGTTCTCGCTGCCGTTGCTGTTTAGAATTACACAATTTTACTTTTTGTTTGAGTAAATTATAACTATATCAATGAGAGAATCGCTTTTAGCCCAGGCTAAATCTATATACATATATTATTACGACAGTAATTATCGTAATCGCTTTGAAAATGTTGCAATGTTTAGAGCAAAAACCTGAGATAAAGTGTGTGGGCAAACAGGAGGAACCAAACCCTCCCCCTCTGGTACCTTGCATTCCCTGCTCCCGCTCTTTATTCTTGGCTTCGTGCTCTAAGCCTTTTTTCGGTTGCTAAGTATTAACAGTTGCTACGTAGTTTCCCCTATTTCTTCAACTTCCTGTCCTTTTAGAACTCCAACCTGTTGCCCTTCCTCTACCGCCTCCCGAACCCCTCCCGCCACCTATTTTCCGGGCTCTCACCCCTTCCCTCGTCATAAAGGTGCACTGTAGTCGGAGGTGGAGGCGGATGACGTTCCAAATGTCCGTCTCCTTGGGTCTCTATGCCCGTGTAATGGATTTCGCTGGTATGAGAATGCTGCGAATAACAGATTTCGCCGAGCAAAACATTGACAATAATCATTATATATAATGAAAGCAGGACAAAGCCCGACTTCTTCTTTAAACAAAACCGGAAATCAAGAATAATCTTTTTACTGGACCGACCTTGCCAGCATTTAGGCAAATTATTGTTTGTTTGTTTTTTCTCAAGGTATTTCCTGGAGATGGTTTGGCATTCGAGTTCCCCGTGTTAATTTGTTTGGCCTTTCTTCTTATAAAATACCTTGTGTTGCTTGTAAAGACACTATACACTAGGTATCGGTTGATTGCATCCCCCAAGGTAAGTTCATTAATAGAGAGACATAAGACCAGGAATTTACCTCACCATCACTTTTACTGCTGCGCGATCCTCTGAATGAAAAGATTTTTGTCAATCAAACGGTGCAAACAGGGCTGCTCCCCTGATTGTCCTCTTTTGAAACCGTTTTGGCAAAGCGCGGGAAGTTATTTACCGATTTCCCTTGTAACCATTTGTTTATCCCGTGATACAAATAATATTTAAGGTTGGTTGACTGGTATACGTCACCACTTTGAGCGTTAACTACGTTCGCATTAGCAAAGATGTCGGGAAAAGGTTAGCCTTTTTCGCTATATTAGCATATTTCGGAGATTTCTTTTGAGAGTAATCGGGGGTCGAGTCCTTTTGAACAGTTTGGTGCAACTTGGTGCAGATTGGTGCAACTTGGTGCAGTTTGGTGCAACCTGGTGTAGTTTGGTGCAATTTGTTGCAGGTGTAACTTGGTGCAATTTGGTGCGTTTTGGTGCATTTTGGTGCAGGTTGGTGAAGTTTGGTGTAACTTGGTGCAGGTTGGTGCAACTTGGTGAAGTTGGTACAACTTAGTGCAGGTTGGTGAAGTTTGGTGCAACTTGGTGCAGGTTGGTGCCACTTGGTGCACTTTGGTGCAACTTGGTGCAGGTTGGTGCAACTCGGTGCAGTTTGGTGCAACTTTGATGCAGATTGGTACACTTTGGTGCAACTTGGTGCAGGTTGGTGAAGTTTAGTGCAATTTGGTGCAGTTTGATTCAACTTGGTGGAGATTGGTGCAACTTGGTGCAGGTTGTCGTCACTTGATACAGATTGGTGCACTTTGGAACAACTTGGTGTAGGTTAGTGCAACTTGGTGCAAACTGGTGCAATTTAGCGCAGGTTGATGCAACTTTTTGTAGATTGGTTCGGTTTGGTGCAGATTGGAGCAGCTTGGTGCAGTTTGGTGCAGGTTGGTTTAACTTGGTGCAGATTGGTTCAACTTGGTGCGGTTTGGTGCAATTTTGTGCGGGTTGGTTCAACTTGGCGCAGTTTGGTGCAACTTTGTGCAGTTTGGTGGAACTTGGTGCAGTTTGGTGCAACTTGGTGCAGGTTGGTGAAGTTTGGTTCAACTTGGTGCAGTTTGGTGGAACTTGGTGCAGATTGGTGCAACTTGGTGCAGTTTTGTTCAACTTGATGCAGATTGGTTTAACTTGGTGCGGTTTGGTGCATTTGGTGCAACTTGGTGCAGATTGGGAAAACTTGGTTCAGTTTAGTGCAATTGGTGAAGATCGGTGCAGTTTGGTGCAGTGTGGTGCAACTTGGTGCAGATACCGTATTTATTCGATTAACCGCCCTGGGCGCTTATTAAATTTTTGGACCTTGAGAGTGGGCGCTTATTTGAGGTGGGCGCTTATTCGAGGCTGGGCGGTTATTAAATTTTCACCATTTTCAGCAATT
>OZ037779.1:25268793-25353793 GCA_964035525.1 Porites cylindrica | reverse complement strand
GGTTGCGGTTTGGAAGTTTCGTGCTTTTTTAGCCGGCAAAGATGAAGACGTTCCCCAAAGGCGTCCCATGCCTTACTGTTGCTATCACTATCAGGATGGTAAATGTGTTACGGGCACACACGCTCGCCAGCGGCAATTGAACCACTCCGTTGTTCTTGACAAAATAAAATACGCATAATAAATTAACTTCACTAACAAAAGTCAGCCCAGTGCTCCACTTGTGAACAGTTCAGGTTGTTTGGTTGAAATCATATCTAGTTAAACGAATCGACTAGTTTCAGGAGGGCATGTCTGGGCAAACTTTCTACGTGCAAATGGGTTCAATACAATGCGTTCGACCTAGTTAGCTAGTTGTAGGATTTCCTGGCCTTATGGCATATAGATGCATGGCTATAAATGACGGACACCTTCCTAAATGTGCATAACTCAGTATTTTTCTCAAAGTCGTTTCTGCACGGCGAGAGAAATAACGCGTCTCTCCCCAGTCTCACTCTTCGTTTTCACCCTCACACCATGCAGATCTCCCATCTGAACGCTCGCACGCGCGCACGTTCGTAACCAAGGAAAACTACAGGCTGTTTTGCGGTCTAATTGCTTTCAGCTTCATTCAGTAATTGCTAAAATACTTCCTTCGATGTCGTCGCGGGGATTATTCATCTATATTGATTATTGTTAATTACATTAACCGGATAGTGATATTTAATGTTGATGTTGGTGGTGATGATAATGACCAATGAAAAAACTCTTCTTCACTCTCTCGTCTGTTGTAGAGTTCAAGTATTCAACTCGCGTTGTTTGCACCTACTTTATCAGCTTTGTGGGAATTTATGAGGTCAGTTTATGATTGTTTTCATAATGAGACACAATACAATACAATTCAATACGTGCAGTGTTAATATTTATCACACATTTGCGCTTTTTCTCAAAGATCCAACGCGCTATTGCTAATTACACCAAATTATTTTATTCGAAAGAGCTTTAAAACGATAAAATTATATGTAATGCATACGAAAAAAAAAACAACTCTTTATTAAGTCTAGAAAATGGTAACGTTCCCTTCAAATCTTTCTGATCGTACACATTTCGTCAAGATAAATTGGACTTCATCTGATCATCACACTTTCCAGCTTGGTGTTCCTCAAGGATCGCCCTTCGGACGGTTATTAAATTTCCTTAATTATCTACACTGGGTGACATTGCCTGGTCACTGGTTTGCGTTACTTTTAGGGAATCTTCTCCTCTTCCTTTTGATAGAAATTTTTCCAGAAGGGTTGTAAGCTTCATCATGCATGTACATGGCAGTCGACTGAAGATTTTCAACAAGACAGCATTGTATAGGAAACATGCTGTTATATGAATCAGAAACGTAGACAATAAAACAGGATCTTAGAAACAACTACTTATGAAAATGCACACCAAAAGTTGGAGAGATTATCTTTCAAGGGAGAACATCGATTAAGAACCTTCTTTCCTTAGTAAAACACTTTGACTGAGACGAATCCGGTCAAAGATCACACGGGGAGTTGCCCACTCTCTCTTGTCATGTCCTGTAAGGACTAAAGTAACCACGCCTGAAATGCGGAAGAAGACCCCTGTCGCATCGATATATGTAGAAATTAGTGTAGTCGTGATCAATCATGATCTTTGGAGTGTCATGTCCAAAAGTCTTCTCGGCCGCGGCACAAACAAGTCCTACTTTGTTAGTTTGTTAACCAGTCGAAAACGAGAACATTTGCTTAATTTCAAAGTGTCTCGCGCCATGTAAGGGAATCTAAGCCAATCTTGGATTTCGGATTCCAGTCCTTGTCAATGGAACGTGGATTCTGGATTCCAATCGTTAGTAGGATTCCGGATTCCTCGAGCTGTATCCTGAATTCAAATCCCAGATTCTGGATTCCACAAGCAAAATTTTCCCGGATTACAGATTCCACAAGCAAAAATTTACTTGATTCCGGAATACAAATTCCCTTACATGGGGGTGAAGTGTCGGTTGCCACCTTTGAGTTCGTTACACTATGCCGTAAAAAAGCGTCGGTGAACAAAAGATCAACCTTGTCATATTTGATATCTTTTTTTGTTTATTAATACCGGTACTGTCGGATTAATAACTCACTTTTCAATACGCTCCTCTTTCAGATTCTTATCTTTGATTTTGTCGTGGGTGGGTTCTTCTATAAGCTGCGTCAGGAAATCCCTGACAACGATCTTGTTCAGGCGAAACTAGTAAGGCAGTGGCTTTTGATTCTATCAGGTATAAGTATATTATAGTATGAGTATAACGCTCCAGAGTCCTATTATCTTGGTAACACTTCTTCACTGTAATTGTACTTCTAAAATTGCTTAAGAACTCCCGCCCCGGACATACAAGCCAATTTGTACCACCCATTTTGTACAGTGGAGTGAAGAGCATTGATAGTCTGCGTTGTGGTTTTCTTGGATAGAGCGCTACTATCGAACAAGGAAGTGCAGTGATTCTACCTCTGACTAGAATTGCATGTAAAACATATTGCGGCCTTTTCGTGTTTCTCTTAAGCCAAAGGAGCAAAAAAGCTGAGGTTTTACTGTAGAATTGTTCAGTCTCATGTAACCACGACTCACAACGTTACGGTGCCTTTCTGGCACTCCGGCTACGTTTGTCAATGAGTCCGTGATGAATGTTTATGTGTGTCTGTTCACGACTTGATGGTAAGGACTTGTTGTTGTTGATTTCTATTTTGTGTGTGGCCTTATTCCCGATCTTCTACCCCCTCTTTCCTGCTAGTACCTTAAGTTAGAAATAACGAATGTATGAATTTCATATTTTTGAACTGCGTGATGTAAAAAAATCGCAGAGAAGATCATCACAGTAGTGAAATACGCAAGTTATGTAGCTGCGAAAAGAAAGCCTGAGAAAATTGAGGCTTGACGGGATTCGAACCCTGACCTCTGCGATGGGGATGCAGCGCTCTAACCAGTTGAGCTAGCAAGAAACTGGGAGCTGGTCACTTGAATGGTTCGAAATATACCCGGAAAAGGTGAAGATGAAATATGAGTATATGGAGTACCAGACAGTTAGATATGTAATTTATTGTGATGTTTTAATGCCTTGACAGTGTCCATATTCGTGTCTGTTGTGATCACTGCAATCTACATGATAGCACTTGTGGCAAATATGCTCTCCTGGTACAGGTAAGCAAGTTTTTTTTTGCCCTGGTGGCGTTACATTAATTCTCTGGAAGGGTAGCTGAGGGCTTTTTGTAAGGGGTGAATAGCAATCAAGTAAGGAACTCCTAACATCTTGCAGCTTGGTTTGCTTGCTTTCTCATTGCGGGTCGTGAAAAGTGAAGACCTGGGGAATATTTCTGGGAATTCGTGGTGTTGGTGTGGTGCCCGGTTCTAAAAATCCTAACCCTATTTCAGACCAAAAAATTGTCATTTTCCATACCTATTTTTAAAATCCATACGCGTTTTCAGACCTGGCGTAGGCAAAAATTATGTTATCATTACTTAGATTAGAACGCCACTAAAAAATTTTCTTTAAGTCCATTTCGAATTCGCGTATTACTCTTTCTTTCATATTCATTCTTCTTCTTTATAATTTGTCGGCCCCATACAAGAGCGCCCGATATAAAAAATGATTATAGTTTGTGTAACGACTTCCAATTTGCACTTGTCGTGTTGGTCAATAAAACATGATACAAGTTTTCTACGACGTTTGGGCGCGGTGTTCTTGACAACATTTTTCACATAAAACCCTTGAAAAGAAAGAAAGTTTTCAAGAAAAGTCCAATCCCCACCGGATTTTCATGTTTTTTACTCTAATGTGGCCGCTGTGGCATCATTTAAAGTACAAGTATTTCTTTAAAATTCTAATGCAAATTTGTGACTCTTAAATCAATGAATATTTTTACAAGTGACAGGTTCGTATATGCACTTCCTCAAGCATTACACAAAACAAAAACGAACGGATAGAAACAGCAAAGAGGTTAATCCAGCTAAAAAAATTCGAGTATATCATAACCACAATGGCTGTGCAAAATGTTTGGGGGAAAACAAGGTGCCTTATGGTATATGTGAAAATGGTGAATATTTGTTAAACGGTAGCATTGCCATTGCTGTAAAGAATTTCTGGTAAAACCCTTCGAATCGTCAGCAACCTTTCTCTTTATCTAGAATTAAAACGGTCAAATCAATCACAGAGACAAGCCCTGGTAACAAAAAACCTTGGAATTTTCCGGAATTCCTTTCAACAGTGCTGCTTACCATGGTAAATTACTGTTTAACGGAAATTCACTTTATTCGTGAATTAATGTAACGTATGTTCTGTTCTGTCTTCAGAGGGCACTTACTACGCCTCCAGCGAGGTGAAAAGCAGTTTTTGCCAACTGACATTTTCAACCGTAATCCCGATTCCATCACGGTAAGAGGCAATGGTCGGGCTGCTATTGATTTCTAGCGAAGCACTTTTAGTTGGGTAATAAATACCTGCAAAATTTTCGCTATTACGTGGCCGTAGGGAAACCACTGCACTTAGCAAGACATTGGACAATGATGAAATGATAGAAAGGTTTTGTCATTGGATGATGATGATAGCCTGCAGGTGCACAGAGGCTGGGGGTAAAGAATAGCTATGATAGAAAGTAGGTGTAATATACAAATCACAAAACTACAGCACGAAACGAACCATGTGCTAGTTCTCCATCTTTAATGCACTGCGCATGTGCAAAAAACAAGGAGCCTGGAACCTAATATATTACAATCCTCCCGAACAAAGGAGTAGGTTATCATAACAACAACGAATAATAAAACGCAAGTGTAACAGATAAACAATGTTTAGTGTTCGTCATCTACTTAAAGAATGTTCACATTTCATATATGAGTCTGCGTGGTGGTCTCCTCCTCCAGCTGGTGCACTGGAGACTCCAAAAGGCAGTCGTTTGTAACGATACAAACCCTTATGTGTGGTAAGTACTTCTGCGAGTCTTCGTCCAGCTCGACCTGCTTACAGGCGTGAGATAAATCAATCGTGCTAAATACTTGTAGCCCAGCTAACGTTGCAAACAAATCTTCTGTACAGGCAAAGGGTACTGGTCCACATCGGCTCACTGGTTTACTGTCATCTTGTAGTCGTCACACACACTCAGTGAACTATATTCCTTGGGAATCAACACCACTGGGGCAGCCCAATCACTTTGAGTTACTTTGTTGAGAATCCTTTTCTCCATGAGCGACCACCAGAGGTAGTTGCATTTCCTGGGTCTGATACTTCACAGCGACTTGAATTTCCCCCAACAAGGGTATAACTCACCGGAATAGGTTTTCAAGTGGAACTGCGTTGGCTGCAATTTGAGATGCTTACTTAAACCACTTCTTATACTCCACCTCAGAGACAATGGCCCCCCTGATCCCGTGTCGATTTCCATGCTGACTGGTTTACCCTCCAACAATAACTGAACCTGAAACCCTGACCCACCATGTCCTTTAGACTTGAGAGTATACATTTCCAGTCCAGACTGCTCTTCAGTAGTACTCATAGTGAAGTCAACCTCCAAATAACGCGTGGATTGTATCTTCCCTTTCTTGTCGCACATCTTAGCAAGGTGACCCTTATTGTGACACTTGTAACCTTGTACCGACCTGGCCCAGCACCCTGATGGAAAATGCTTTCCATCATAACGATAACAACTCACGGCTTCCCCAGCACAATGCCTTAAACTGGCATATTTGCCGACCTTATTGACGGTATCGTCCACCAGCACACCGGTGTCTCGAAAATCTTCTCTGTTGGCTCACACCATGGATTGTGCTGTTTTAAACGCTTTCTAGAAGTCAAGTCTCTCTCTGCCAACAACTTCTTCTGAATTTCCACGCTTTTCAATCCGCAAACGAGGCGGTCCCGTAACGCGTCTTCGAAAAAAGTTCCAAACGCACAATGCAGCGCCAGTCGCTTCAACTCAACAACAAACTGAGCGACCGTTTCACTCTCATACTGGTTCCGACTATGAAATTTAAAACGTTCTGCGGTCAAAATACGTTTAGGCAAGTGATGTGAAATCAAAAGCTCTTTCAACGCAACAAAAGACTTATCTTTCGAACGTTCAGGGGCTAGAAAATTCCCTAGCATGCCATATACATCTGGCAATATCTCTTTTTCCGTTGATATATTCTGCTACTTGCCCCACTAGCGCCATCCTCATCGCCAAATGTAATATTCAGATTTCGTGGACGTAGAAAAATCTCTTAAAGCTGCCTGGGTAAATCGCTATTGTTCATCGGATGGTCATCATTGGTGTGCGCTTCTTGACTCTCATCTTGAAAAATTCGGAGGCTCTTTTTTGTTTCAGTGTAATTACGATTTGAAATTCTTAGATCTAGAAGGTCTCCCCCTCTTTTATAGGAACATTGTAACGGTCTGGCAGATCCTTCATTCCAAGATACCCCTTAGTGTTAATGAAATTAAAGAGGAAATACTTTGGAATAATCGCTTTATTAAGATCGGCGGAAAGACGGTTTTTTATAAAGCATGGGTTAGTAAAGGCATTTTAAGAATCAAAGATATCCTCAATGCTCACGATAACTTCCTATCTTTCCAAGAGCTTAAAGATACTTTTCACATTCGTGGTACCTTTCTTGATTAGGGTTGTCTTCTGGCCGCGATTCCTAAAGATTGGAAAAATGCTATCTTACATGGCAATCAGGAACACACCAACGAAGCAAAGGTGACACAACTAACCATTGGAAATGTTTCATCAAAATATGCTCGACTAATGTTTGCTGAGAAATCTTTCTGCCCTCCATTAACTGAATCCTATTTAAGAGAACAAACATTCACTCCTAGTGCCGTATATGAGCTTCCATTCAAATTCACCATTGAAAATAAGCTAAGAAGGTTTTCAGTTCAAACTCATCCACAATATTCTTCCGACCAACCAACGCCTTTGGAAAATGAATGTTAATTCTTCGCCAAAATGCGAACAATGTGATGCTCACTGTGAAACTATTAGCCATATGTTTTACGAGTGTCCTGCGGTAAAAAGGTTTTTGGGAAAAAGTCATAGATTGGTGGAATCGTAAACGTTCTGAAAACATAAATCCCAATCCAAAGGAAGTTCTTTATGGATACAAACCTGAATCTAACGGCTTTCATACTTTTAACCATCATCTCTTAATTGCTAGATATTACGTTTACTTAGCTAGAAACAAGTTTGAGACCCCAGAGCTGGAAGTTTTCATTGCTCTCCTGGAAATTAAAATCCAGTGCGAAAGAGAAATTGCAATAACAAAAGGAAATCTTAACAAATACAGAAATAAGTGGACCACGCTGTGCATTTCTGATTAGTGTTGGATTTATAGTAATTTAGCAAACATTTTTCTATTTGTTCTGCTTGTTGTCGTTAATCTGTTGAACCGTCGTATTTCGCTTTATTTTGCTTGTTTGTTTATTTATTTATTTATTTATTTTACTGTTTCGCCTCCTTTTTATTTGCCGCCCTGTTATTGTAAAGTTTATTTTAATGTTATGTTAAATGATGTTTAATAAATATATTATTTAAAAAATTAAAAAAAATAAAAAAATAAAAAATAAAAAATATTCAGGTCATAAAACTACAGCACGAAAACGAACCATGTGCTAGTCCTCCATATATAATGTACTGCGGATGTGCAAAATACAGGGGGCCTGAAACCTGATATATTAGAGTTGGTAACATTGGGAACCCTCCAAGCACAATGTAAGCAGAACGGCCAAAACAAGAAGAAAGATAACATGGACATAAAGTATGGGGTGCTGTGGTGTTAGTAAGTAAGCGTTAATACCAAAAACGTCAGAACCACAAAGGAGAGGAACTCTTGCCATGCCTTAGACGTTCGGTGATTGTAGAGGTGTAAAACTGGGTCAAATTCTGTTAGGAGCTAGCGCAACATTTTGACGACAAATATTGACTGTTTTTCTGTTCTGATTTTAGGTCGCTACGCTTAAATACTCTGGTTTTCAGGTGGCGTACTTATGCTGGGGTGAGTTCTATGTATGTCTCTATTTTAAAAATCAATAGATATTTATACACCACTTTCACATTGCCCATAATGCACCGCCTGTTACTCCCCCGGAAATTTTTTTCGTAAGTATTGCTTTCAATTTCTCCTGTGTATAACAATCGTCCCAAAAGAAGGCGGGAGGGCGGGGGGTCAAGATGTATTATATTGGCAATGTGAAAGAAGCGAATTGATGAGAGATGAGACAAATTAATGGGAAGCATATATTGAGATCGTATATATGTACACCTTTCCAAACCCCAAATGGAAATTAATTCAGTTAATAAGTTGTTAAACTGCAGAATTGGTTGTCCATGTTGTCCTGGTCTTGCGAGTTGTCCCAGTTTTCCCACTTGTCTCAGTTGTCTTGCTTGTCCCGCTTGGCCCAGTCGTCCCGGTTGCCCCAGTTGTCCTGGTTGTCCCAGTTGTTCCGGTTGTCCTTGTTGTCCCGTGCTTCCCAGTTGTCCTAGTTGACCCATTTTTACCGGTTACCGTGGTTGTCCCGGTCCTCCCAGTTGTCCCGGTTGTCCTGGTTGTACCAGTTGTCCTTGTTGTCGTCGTTGTTTCAGTTGTCCCGGTCTTCCCAGTTGTCCCGGTGTCTCCGTTGTCCTGATTGTCCCGTTTATCCCGGTTGTCCCGGGTGTTCCAGTTGCCCTGGTTGTCATGGTTGTGCCAGTTGTTGTGGTCGTCCATTTTGTCCCGGTTGTCGCTGATTTTCCGGTTGTCTAGGTTGTCCAGGTTGTTCCGATGGTCCCAGTTGTCCTAGTCGTCCTGATTTTTATCCCAGTTGTCTTGATTGTCCCTGTTGTCCCGGTGTTTCCAGTTTTTTGCAGTTGTCTCGGTTGTCCCAGTTGTCTTGCTTGACCCCGTCGTCCCTTTTTTCCCAGTTGTCCTAGTTGTCCCTTTTGTCCCGGTTGTTTCTGTTGTCCAGATTGTCCCGGGTGTCCTTGTTGTCCAGGTTGTCTGGTAGTTCCAGGTGTTCAGGTTGTCCCAGCTGTTCCAGTTGTCCTGATTGTCAAGGTTGTTTCAGGTGACCTTCTTGTCCCGGTTGTTCCGGTTGTCATGATTGTCCCAGTTGTCACGGTTGTGCCAGTTGTCCTGGTTGTGACCATTGTCCCGGTTGTCTCCGTTGTCCCAGTTGTTCTGGTTGTCCAGGTAGGCACAGTTGTCCCAGTTGTTCCAGTTGTCCTGGTTGTCCCGTTTGTCCTAGTTGTCCTGGTTGTCTGGGTAGTTCCAGTTACCCTGGTTGTCCCGGGTGTCCCGGTCATCCCAGTTGTCCCTGTTGCTTGGATGTTACGGTTATTCCAGTTGTCCTGGATGTTCAGGTTGTTTCAGTTGTCTCGGTTGTCCCAGTTGTCCCGATTGTCCAGGACAACCTAATGTTATGAACTGAGTCAAATTTAGAAGGATTTGTATGGAGTCATCAGAGTATAACTGGGCTAATATCTTAGCGACAATTTGCCCCGAAATGCTAGTTTTTGGCAAGT
Source organism: Porites cylindrica (assembly GCA_964035525.1). Lineage (NCBI taxonomy): Eukaryota > Metazoa > Cnidaria > Anthozoa > Scleractinia > Poritidae > Porites > Porites cylindrica. Next base: position 25,344,296 of record OZ037779.1, on the reverse strand, counting down.
AGGCCTGTTGGATGTTGTTCTTTCAGAATATTCTGACAAATCCCATAATTTCACAAATGTATTTTTTATGACATCACACTTTAGAACTCTATGGTTTTTCCTTCTTTTGTTAACGTCGATACAGATCTCCAGGTACTTTTTGTCTATTACCTAATATGAGGCGGAATATTGGAAGGTTTAGAAAGAAGGTATTTTCCTTTAATCCTTCCTTGTTAAACTTAGTTTTGATATTTTTGTAATGTACATTTTTGCCCTACTGGCTTTCTCTATCTTTTCATTCAGTCGATCTTCTATTATCAAGTTGAAGTGCCATATCACTTTCTAGTTTACTGTGTTTACAGGTTTTGGTTTTGTAAATTGGTACATCTGAGTTGACTGTAACCAAACGTTGCAAGCCAGAGGTACTTCTCTCTATCTTTCCCGATTACTTTATCTTATTTATTTTTAACTTCAAGGAGCAACAATATGCACTTTGACGTTATCAGTAGTGGGATTCGTGGTTGGACAGCAGATTATTTTACCAATGGTTGATGGAACTTTTGACTCGTTCGTTTGGACTAAGTTAAAAAATCTCTGGTAAGTTAAGAACGGTTCTTATTTAGTAAGAGACGTATGGTGTAGTAGAAGTATATTATGTATTGGTAAAATCCAACTAGTGGTGTATTATCAATCCTGCGTTCTGAGTGGTTGAGCTACTACTAGGCTATATGTTATAGCCCACTAGTCGCGAAAACCGCCGGCTTTGAAAACCAAAACAGTGGCGGCTGAATCGCGTTTTGATAGCTAAAGTTGTTTTGTCTCGATATTTTTGACCAACTAGTTGGATTTTACTAAAACAATTATTCCTCTCGCGCTCATGGGCTCTGAGTCAATAGCCCATTCGGGCTCAAGGAATAATGGTTAATTAGTTTATTAGTGAAAATAGAGAATAACCACTTTGAATGATGTGCATAGTTTATGCGAATGTCTTTTAGGATTTTCGTGGTTTTTTACAAAGACCAAAGTATTTTTCCTCCGTGGCAGACGCAGCGAGCAGATCACTCACTTAATGTGGTAGACTGTCTACTCTTCGACCCTGTCTAACAAACTCCATAACATTTGCATTTTTCATTCACGGAAGACCTTTCCTCTAGTTTCTGTGAAGTGCCAATTCGAGGTGTGTTTTTTTTGGGTTATGAATGACTGAGTCTTATTTAATATGTCTTTCAGGCCCGCTATATTAATTTCTCTAGCCTTTTTTGCGGTCCAGTTACTCTTGGCGAAGTATGTGTTTTTGATAGACAGGAATGCAACGCTAGCACTGGATAACAGGTACAGCAATTAATCATCAAAATATCGATCAGTCAATCAGTCGTAATAAGTCAGCAGTCAGGCAAAAGCCAGCTATGATAGCAGTTGCTGAAAGAAAAGTATATAGGTTAACCGGTAATAAGTCGGTTAGAAAACAATAATTTTTAAAACTTGTTTTTTGTTGTATTTTCTGTTTTTGTAAATCAATTTCTTTGGAGCCTTCTATACTTACAATTTTTGGAAATGGACCCATTGTTGTGAGTCTATCCCGTTATGGCTCCTTTTCTTTCTTCTTTTAAAGTACTATTTACAATATGAGTTTTTGCTTACGTTGGGTAAACGCAGTGGTAACAGAGCCTTTTTTCCCCAACAGGCGGTTGTTTCATGTCTGCACTTTTTTTCTCTTTTTCTTCAACATTTTTCTGGGAGTGTTCTCCTGTTTGAAGCGTATTATCATCGGTGCTGTTCTTGGCGTCATGTTTCTTGGAAGGACTCAAAAAAGTGTCATACCACGTGACTTTGAACTCAAGGATCCAGGTTTGAGTGATAGGCCAATCTTGTGCACATTATTTGGCTCATTAACATACCCTTACCTTATCAATCTCTCATCGCATCTCTGAATATTGAAAGAACATAACAATACCGGTCATTTCTGATAAGTTCAGGCTGATATGCCGAATGGATTCGGAGAATTCTATTTTTAAAACTCAATATTCTACCAGGAATGCATGAGCTTATTAACTTTTTAGACAACCGGCAATTTCGCATTTTTTGATAGCTGCTAATTCCTGAACACTGCTTACAAACAGCTAAAAATCCACAATTTGCTCATTGAAAGTGAACCGGCTCTTCTCACCTTTCAAGACCAGAGCCACTAGAGGGTTAATTATTCTTTTCTTTTGTGTTAAACCCCTCTGCCTCGTAACCAAGGATAAATTCTGATAATTCCAATCTTTTTTTGATTTTTTTTGGATATACAGCGACGTTATGTACGGGTTAACTCGTATTCTAATGAACAAAAATGTAAGCAATAATGACGTCAGCATAAATTTGCTTACTAGTGTCGTGGTGGTTTTGTTAGTTGTAAGTGGTTGTGCATTTTGGCATCAAGATGGAGCATAGTTGTCCAAAACCGGAGCAAATAAAGAGAACTCTAGCCAGATGTCAATCAAATGATGAACGAGTAATCTGGAACATGCACGGAGAAAGGGAAATGAAAAAATGAACAAACCACAAAGTTAGAATTATAAAATGTTGATATAAAACAGAGAATTTAAAAAAGACGCTATGTCACGCTATTTGCTATCTTTTCAAAAAAGCTAAGGGATCATTATACGTTTCTGGGAAACTGCCCACCTTCCCCTCCCCTAAGCAAACATTTTGCCCTAAGTGAGAAGTAAGTGTTAATGTTGGCTTAGGGGTGGGGTAGGTGGGCAGTTTCCCAGAAAGGTAAAGCTAAGATGTGTCTTTGCATTGAATTCCAAACCTAATAATCTAGTTTTGTCATTTAAGACTATATTCAGGCATTATCTTTTGCTACGGATGGCAAGGATGGTCATGGATTAACACTTGAAAAAAATGGGCCAATTTTTCAAGTTTAAATGCCATGCCTATAAAAATTACCCTGAAAAAAAATATTATGGTTAGTGCTGTCTGTTGAAATTTGTTTGATATCTTCCTCTTAACACAACAGGAGCATTTTGTGTGTGGGCAAAAGTACTACGTAATGACCTAAAAAAACAGCAATATCGTCCTGACAAAACCCCGCTAAGTAAGAGTTTGTTTTGATTTCTCATTTTCCTGTCCCCATGCTCGCTCGCTGTTTTCACTTCCAGATTCAGTCTGTGAATACAATAGGCCATTTCCGAGTTCCAAAATCTCTCACTTTCAAAACGAAAAACCTTTGTTTTGAAAATGAGTTTTATCTGCATGAGAATAACATATTATTTTCATATCAATGGTTTCGCATTTAGCCTCGCTTTGAAACAGAGGCTTGAGACGATATTAACGTTTAAATTGTTCTTATTTTTAAATAAAGAATTAACTTTGTTTTTCTGTTGTTGTTAGGGTTTAACGCATATGTGGGATATCTGCTGCTGGAGCATACCCATGCCAACCCAGTTCTGGTTACTTTTTGCCAGCTTCTCATCAAGACGACGAACGAGGAACAGGAAGAAATCAATGTTCTTAAAAACCACTTAACAGGGGAGCAAGGATGTGCAAGTAAGTAAACATGTTATTAAATCACGTTTATCGAATTAGTTGAGGTTTTTGTATTCCTGACTCATGCTCCTATAAGTTTTAAACAAAAACATTGATACTTTGAGTTTCAAATTTCGTCATCCTTGGGAAATTTTAGACATTAGCCGGGGGAGCCGCCAACGCGAGCTGGTGAAGCCGACAAGAAGAATAGCTCGGCCGCCGTATTCTCTTCGTCTCTGGACGAGCTGGACATAAATGCGTCCCAGATTACGTTGTCCCGTTTTCATACTAGACGCATTTAATGTCTCAGACGTTAAACTCGGCGGTTAAGTGCGCCTAAACGACGCACTTAAGGTATCAGCCACCCTTAAAATTGCCATTTTTTCGTATTTGAGGTTTCAACGTTTTCAAATAGATATGCTTGAGAGCTTTCTTTTAAAAAAAAAAATTAGACGAAAATATTATTTCTGTCGAAAGGTATCGGGGGTAAAAGATTTTTTCTCGTTAATTATCTTAATTGATCGTTGACAAGATCTGTCATACCCGTGTCATATATCAATTAACTTGCCCGTGAACTAGTAACGTCATACCGAGTGCGTCCTTCGACACAACACGTGCGAATTGTCTTCGCGTTGTTTATAGCCTTTAGTATTCTCCGTGGATATTTAGCGTTTGCCGCCAAAAAAAGAGAAAATTTCGTCATCGAAACCGAGAGCGAAAAAGAAATCGAAGAGTGAGTTTGACAAAGAATGGGCCGCAAAATTGACAGAGAGCGACAAAGGCTCATTTTTATCAGCAAGAGAAGTGGCTCGAGGAGTTGGATATTCAGAAAAGCGAAAATGTTGCAGTTGCTGAGAGTGCAAGCCGCTCCAAAATCCAGCTTGAAGAGCCAGATGAAGAAAGCCAATTAAGCTCATCGACCCCATCTGCTGATGGCACGTGGAAAACAATAAGCGGTCGAGCTATCGTATCGAGCGAAAAGCTGCTTGAGAAACTGGACGAGTCTGTAGCTTGTCGATTTTGCCAGGGAAGAGTCCAAGTCATGGAAAATGTAGCGACTAAGCATGGACTTGGTTCTACCTGGAGAATCCAGTGCGAGAATGAAAGCCGTCCGTCGCACAAGACAAATTCTGTTTTTAGTTCTTCCGAGAAGAGCAGAGCGTTTGAAATAAACCGGGCCTCAGTTCTTGGCCTTCGAGCAATCGGTGGTGGACATTCGGCGGCTTCAAAGTTTTTTGGCCTGGCGCCGATCGACAAAAACGCCTGGGCGGATCATACGAAAAAGATCGAAGGAGAGGCAAAACTTTTGCTCGAGAAAGAATTAAACCGTGCTTCTCGTGGTGTAAAAGAGTGGAAGTTTTCCAACGGAGAATTAAACTGTTCCCTTGCTTGCCGCGAAAGTTTGTTCCTGTTACATGTTACCTGTCAAAGTCCTATTGTTAGAGAAAATTGATCCCTCTTTGATATCAATCAGAATAAACATTTAGGTGTTATAATCTCATTCCAGGTAGGATGCCGCCAAAAATGTATTTTCTATTTTATCTCCGAACGCAAATTTTGCCGATCGACTCGTACGTTTTGAACTCCAAGTCGGCAGCCTTTCAGTCAATTTGGCTAAAATTTGGCCAGAGTGATGCCATATATCTCTTCTACAAAACTGTCTCTGCGAATTTTAATACTCCTTTTCATTTTAAAGCTAGAGCTTTTTTTCCACGGGGAGTGTTGACTAATTGCCTTTCCCAACTTCATTTGCTAATAAAAGAAACACAAACGCACTTGTCAAAAATCCGAGACACGGTTTTTTAGTGGAACGTGTTGAGAAGCGAATGCGGTGTTAATTTTCTTCCGTTTATTTCCGGCGGGAGTGGAACATGATTTATAGAGAAGTGTACTTTTACACAAAACGTTCCAATTTCGAAACACATTTAAGTAAATCGTTTTTGTTAGTTCAAATCCATAATCTGGAATTATTAAGCTTTTAAAAAATATATGGTTTATAGGGGTTTTTATAAAAACAACTAACGCTACAGCGATCCGCGCGCGGACGGTCCTGAAGGGTGGCTGATACCAAAACAGGAGACTTTAATGTCGTCAAACCAAAATACGCCTGTCTCATTTAACGTCTCAGACGACCTTAACGTCTCTAGCATGAAAGCGGCCATTCAGTGTAAAGGTGTCAGGCGTTACCGGCTCTCAAAATAAAGTTGATCTTCATCATCATGGTCCTGGCCATCATCATCTTCGTCAATAGTACTATGGTAGTCACATTCATCTTCATCTCTGCATATTCACCCCTATATAAGCCCATTGTGTATTTACCTATTTCTTCCCTTAAAAATTGCCTAATGTTTGTTTAGACAATCAAGTAAGTGTTGAGCTGAGGGAGACACCACTTGGACGTAACAAATTTCGACGACTTCGCAATCGCTGGCACCTGCTGTATACTCTACACAACAACCCGTCGCTCCAGCAGCACCGTCGGGCAGAAATGTTCACTCAAAAGTCGCCATTTGCTGCGTTTAGAGTTATGGTACAAAAAGGCGTGGTAAATGTATCGCAGGACATCCTAGAAGAAGATAAATCTGAAAATCTGGACTGCAAGCTGTAATTAGATTCTAATTAGATTCTAAGGGTCCAAAGTGCACACTTCTTGCTGATCTTCTGTGACTGGTCTATTTTTTAACCCCCTTGTCTCAGCAGATGTTCTTTGGAGAGGATTGCGTAACAAGCGAAAAGCACGTCTGCATGAGAGGCTTACTTGGGACAGACTAGGCTATATTTGACTTTAAGCTTTGTCTGTTTGGATCATCCACATTTGTTGTTTAATTACTGGATGTCAGGTTTCATCACGTTTGTGTTTGCGACACGGACTTACATAGAATCACTTGAATTTTTAGCTCTGACCATTATCCGGGAATTTTTGATCCAAATCTTTTTGGCTTGAAAGCCAAGTGTTGGGAAACAGGCTTCTAGGAGCTTCTGGTTGTAGTTTTCAAGAATTAGCAGGGGTAAAGTCTGTAAGAAACGACGGAATATTTTGAATGAATTAAAAATGTGCCATATCTAGGCTCTCCAATGAATTGTCAGTTGTTTCTTTTAAAGAAGGTTTCAAACATCAATGCCTTGATTCAAAACGCAATGGAAAACTCACCTTTTCAGGTAAGCTTACATTGCATTGTATTTTTTATGGCTTTATCGAGTTTAATTTTTTTTAAACTAGGTTTCAGCGAATGAGATGAAGTTAATTACATATAAAGTTATTTTCTATCATAATTGACTGTAAATATATTTTGTAATTTAGAAGTATGATTTGTAAGACCCTTTTCAATGGACAATTAGTAAAGATAAGACTATAGAAATATTCTTAATATTACATCTTATGACGATGGTTGAATTTTTTTTTTTCAAACCGAAACAGAAAAAAGCGAAACATGACGGTTCTATTCAGTTTTAAAGTGAATAACGCCAGCTAGCTTAAACTAAAGAGGCCTCACTTTCGTTTTTTTCTGGTCGAGAACTTAGGGCCATTTAACCCATAAACGCAGAATTCAGCATTTTTTTTCTATTCAAAAATGGTATGTTTTAAGTTGATCGGCCTTGAATTGTGCTAAAATTATCCCTCTCGTCCTTAGAGGCTATCAGTTCACATTATACTGGATAGCTTTTGCGCGGGCACAAAACCCACCGACACCGGATAGGGCTTCTGTTCACACATAAGAACGGTGATCTGGACGCGATTTCTGTAACGAAACGAAGCTGCGCGTGACCGATGTCTTAAGTGTAGAGTCGAATATCGGATGGGCGTTCATACTATTGCTGGTTTGCCCGTGATGTCACGGCGGCCGTGTTGCATGGTGGTAAAGAACAAAGGCATTTCTCTCCTCTGGGAACTTAACTCTATTGTCATTTAAATTCTTGGAGAAAAAGTTCTATTGTATTTACCCCTAACATGGCCGCCTTGTCACGTGGTTGCAAACCAAGAATACCAGATAGCTTTTCGTGTGGACGCGAAAAGCTATCCTACATAGCGTACGAACTAATGTGTGGTTGACAAAGCTGTCGCGCAAAGCACTTATCCATACTGTCTGACTTAAAATCTCCTCTGTCATGGCTATAGATCTGAAGCGTGCGTTCAGCGCTTCGATTTGAAAGACCAACAATAAAAGACGCCCCGCTGAAAAATGCTGCAGATCTTTGAAAACAGAAGGTAGCAGTTGCAATTATTACCCGGCGCGAAATATACTGTAACGTCACGTTTTTTTAAAAATATTGCTAACAGAACTACTGTTAACTGCCGTATTAAAAAATTCCCCTCTGAAGAGTTTTTGAATTGCACATTCAAAAACTGCCGATACCTGTGTGTGGTCGTGTTTTAACAAGGTGCAGGGTTAAAAACGCGGAGGGCGAGCATTTTTAAACTTTGACAAACACTTGCTGTGAGTGTTTTGAACCCCTTTGAAAATATGTTCTTCCCTTCTATCCCTGAATATTTAATTTCTTCTGCCATTGGTCGATGTCTTGTTTCATTAAAAGTTTGCTTTATCCCAAACCTCAGAAAAGAAAGGTAAATGAATAATTAAATACACTGTGTAAAATACAAAGACGCGCCCTAAATTCAGTTATGCAAATTAACTTGAAGAAAGTGCCGGAGACACAGTCCAATTCGCTCCCAGCCTTCACGTGGACGATATCTGAACCATACAAAAGAGAACATACCTTATTATAGGAAATTAACGCTCCATGAAATTATGGTATTGGAAATTAACTCGACTTAAATTAACGCGAATTTAATGGGAAACGGACAAAAGAAAGAAAAATTAGATTAACGTGAAAGAGAAGGTAGAATTTCATAATAAAGGAAATTAACGCGATTAAGACAGTTGGTCAAAGGAGAAGATATTGACATCACTTCTGACAGCGACAACGATGAAGATGAACTCGAAATATTGTAAACCTTCGCCTTAGCTTTTGTGAAAGATGAAAAATAAAGGGTAAATGGAAAGAAAGAAAGCTTGTAGTTAATGTTTTTTGGGTGTCAAGAATGTCTGGACAGGTTCCAAAATTGGGGTTAAAATACTGGAATTTAACAGCGCGGAAATTAACGCTGCACTTGATTAACGTCGCGGAAATTAACGCTCAACAAAATGAACGCGACTTAAATTAACGCGAATTTTAACGATTTGCGTTAATTTCATGGAGCGTCAATTTCCTATAATAAGATACTCAAGGATAGTGTCACTAAATCTATCCGGAACGTGACAAAATGGACATTTAACATGTTCACGGAAAATTGGTAATTGTTTGTGCCTTTTTTCATAATCATGCATAATTGGTAAGTAGTTTTCTGTTGAATTGGATTTTGTTTGGCCTTCTCTGTGTTACAGAAATCTTCAGTTCTTTAAGAAAATTTTTGTAATAATAGCTTCCTTAGTTTAAGACCGGGTGGCAAGAAGCTCTCACGACGATTTTATTAATTAGCGAACAAAACCAAAGATGAATGACCCAAATTTGTGCAATACGCCTTGCCCGAAAGACAAAAACAGAAAGGAAATCAAGGTTTCTGAGAGCCTCCTGGCCCCATGATTTTTTGTAGATTGTAGATTTGGATGTGGTTGAATTCAAATCCCTCCACCTTGATGAATTTTACCTGGAATAACATTAAGGTTCCTTATACGTGAGAAGACAGGACTCGTGTTTTGAATTAGACAATATCATTACAATATGGCTTCCGAATACCTGTGAGCTTTTGCAACATATTTGAAGTGCCTACAAGGTGTAATTGTAACATCAGAAGCAAAAAAGGGGTTGTTGAGCAGCGTACAGGGGTCAAGAAATCTTACTGAAGGGCCTATTTACATTAAGTTGGGAGACTTCGGTAGGCGAGGTATCCCGAATCCACTGAGATGGGGGTAACAAAACAGCAAGGTAACGAAGACCGCAAATGAATATGCCGCAAGGCGTTGATTTACAGAAAAACTGATCACCAAAAATATATCCCAAGTGGACATAAATCTCTAAAGGTGGTCGTACTACGTAAAAATTAACTTTGCTATGCTAAACACGTCAAACACGTGGACAAGTAATTCATGGGTATACAGGATATACTTAGGGAGTCTATATTGAGACTACCATGAAGATACTTGCTAACACGACACCTACAGAATCCAAACATGGCAGGGTGGTAGCGGCATCGACATTATTGCCTGGGTCCAGTTGCTCGAAGCATGGTTAGCGTTAACCAGCGTTTAATACCTTGACAACGTATTGGTTTTGATACGGCTTAACCAATGGTTAACGCTAACCATGCTTTGAGCAACTCAGCCCGTCGCTAAGGACGTAAACAGACAAGATGGCGGGCGAACGACGGGTTTTGGCGGTTAATGCTCTTGCTGCAAATTGAAACAATGAAAACAGTGGTGGATTAGCTTATACAATAGGATTTTGCCGGAGAGAATGGAAAGAGAACTCAAGAATGGAGCGTGTAGCTTTTGTGTCTGTGTTTGATGTATTAAAAACATGAGAGATTATGTGGACACACGGGTATAAACCTCACCATCCTGGGGTCCCCTATCACCCTGCAAACAGGGCCTGTCCTTCTTTTACAGGAACTTTCCATGTCAAGTCTGTCGTAAAGATGCTAAGGGTATTCAAAATTTATATTGTTCCCGTAAAGTTGTTGTGAATTTTGCATAAATTAATACTAAATCTACTCCAATTTTTCCACTATAGATTCTAAATATTGAGTAATTATTATCGTTATTTAAATTGACGTTTTGCCAGCTGTTCAGAAAACCGGGATCGATCAGACCAGATCGGATCAACCCTCTGAAACACTATCACCACCTTTTGCCAATTAGTGAAATATGGGTGGTTGATCCCATCTGGTCCTATACAAAGTTCTGGTTGAAAAGTGACAGCATATAACATGTCTATTAGTCCATCGACTCTCTCAATTTTTGGCCTTTCCTTGGATCTTGTTTACTGTGGGTAATGTCGACCGAGATATCGGTTGACATAGCGGTCCATATAGCGGTCGACACTCGGTCGATAGTCGGTCGACACTCGGTCGATAGTCGGTCGACAGTCGGTCGATACTCGGTCGACACTCGGTTGATACTCGGTCGACACTTGGTCGACAGTCGGTCGACATAGCGGTCGATAGTCGGTCGATAGTCGGTCGACACTCGGTCGAGACACGGTCGATAGTCGTTCCAGATGTGTCTCGGCCGATATAGCTTTTCGTTCACCGACACTTCGCCGACACTTCGCCGACATTTCGCCGACACTTCGCCGACACTTCACCGACACTTCGCCGACACTTCGCCAACACTTCGCCGATAGTTGGTCGATACTTGACCGATGTATCGGTCAGAAATTGGTCGACACTCGGTCGATGGTCGGTCGACACTTGGTCGATAGTCAGAAGATAGCCGTTCGATATATCGGTCGAGAGGCCGCAGATAGTCGATTGATATATCGGTCGAGATTTTTGTCGGTCTGTATAGTTTTTAGTCCGTTATCAATAGCCCTGGAGAAGAAATTGGAGCAAGATTACTGAAATATAAACCGATTGCCCCCATTGACACATGGAGATTCTTGAAAAATTCGCATTTTTGGACATTTTTCGGTCAGTTATGAGTCCAAACTACTCAAAATTAAACATGAAAGTATGCCTTTCTTTGCAATAGCATCCCGTTTTGTGACATTTTTTGGTACGGTCATGTATTTACAGTTCATCTTTTTTAAACTTGTTTTTCCTTAACAAGTTAAGATAATATTATGTTAACGCGGCGCATACTGTTTTCCTTTTACTGGATGACCAAAAGTGTTAGCATTCAATATTAATTTCTGTATACGCATGGTCTTCTTTATTTTGAACACAATATAAAGCGAAAGGACAGAGCAAAAGGACAGGATAATGTAATGAGAACGTATAAGTATTTTCGTTGCTGTAAATTGAAATCATTCCCACAATAAATGAATGTGTTCAGTCTTCTGGATATTTTGTCACCTCGGCGCATTATCAGCGCGTTTTATCAATAACTGATCGTTAAACAAAGGACTGTTCCCGTCTTCAATGCAGAAATATATATGTTTAATTTGTGGTCTCTGCACAAACGAGAACTTGGCGTGATGAAGCAGGTCAAAGTCCGATAATAAAAGATGTGTATTCCTCGCTCTTAAAGCATGTCATGAACTGCCTTTTCCTATTCTTTATTCGTCCACTTCGGGACTGCGGGAGCAGTCATTTCACTCGTCCTTCTTTAAGTATTCTTCGACTGCGGGACCAAAGGAGCAGCAGATTCAACTTAGGCTGAGACAGGTTCTGTTTAACAGCTAAGAATCAGACGATCGGTGATGATACCAACTGGAAAAAAAAGGTTACCATGTCCTTACTTCTCAGTGCTCTTCCGTTCGCTTCATAGAGTAATCGCGCCTCGCACTGCCACATGTTCCCCCATCGCATGATAACAGTAATTAATGACGTCTTTGCTCAAAGAAAAAAGCCATTCGACTCACCGGATAAATTAACACACGACTGATATTCGAACGACAGTTGACCGATATACCACCGACAGTTGACTGATATACCACCGACAGTTGACCGATATACCACCGACAGTTGACTGATATATCACCGACAGTTGACCGATATATCACCGACATATGACCGATAGTAAGTCGACGTGCGTCGTCGAAATATCGACCGATACTCGGCCGATAGTCTATCTCACTATCGACCGACTATCGACCGACTATCGACCAACTGTCGACCGACTGTCTAACGACTGTCGACCGACTATCGACCGACTATCGACCGACTCTCGACCGACTCTCGACCGACTATCGACCGCCTGTCGACCGCTATATCGACCGCTATGTCGACCGCTATGTCGACCGATATCTCGGTCGACATTACCCATAGTAAACCCAGAGTAAACAAGATCATTCTTATAGCTTTAACAAAGAATAATGGTTATATGCTAAGAAGGCAAACACTTCACATGTGAATTTGACTTATATGGAGGGAGTTGACAGCTGCATGTAAGAAACATATCACTATCATGGTTTTTAAGGTATGTCTTCTTTTGATGTAACTAAACATGAAGAAAAACCACAAGAACGACATGCAGTGTTTCATCTCATGACACCAAACCTAAGTGGGTTGAACAAAAGATGAATCCTTGAGTTTGTTACAAACCACCTTGAAGTCTTTGGGTATGGGATTAAACACTTTGTTGGGTGTTCGATACATTTGTCAAATGAACAATAATCTTTGAAGAAAATGAAATTAAAAATTGCAAAATATTAATATATTCATAAGAATTTGAAATTCCATTCTTCTTTCCTCTTTGTTTACTTCATGAAGTATTAATGAGATTTCTTTGCTGGGAAAAAAGACTAAAGTCTTTTGTTTATTTTTGTTGTATTTTTGATTGTGCATTCTAGTGATATTCTTCAAAGTCACTATTAATTATATTATATTAAAGTTTTCACAACTTAGTTTTATAAGAAGGGCTAAGTATGATGTTATGCAGGTAATACAGCCCAGGGATTGTTTTGTAGGTAATTTATGAAACTTGATGTTGCATGACTGTTTACTTAACGTTTAAAGGTCTTTGCCGTGGTTCCCTGTCTATTTGGCAGAGTCGACCACTTAGAAATTCCAAACCTTCGTCACCCTCTTTCATTTTATAAAAGCATGTTGGCTTTGAAGCATCTTCATGCGATGATAGAATTGACGTAAGAATTCCATGAAATACCGATGTTTATCAAAATAATACTCAAGAATATTTTCATCCCTATATCAATAAAATATGGGGAAGAAGAATCAGTTTGCCCAGGTTATCATTTTTTGATAGCAAGTTAACCCAAGTCTGACTCTGTCTCCCCAGATCATGATGGGGAGGCAAAGGACTTGTTCGTCGTTGACCCTGAATCTTTTTTGCCTCAAACGACTCCTCTTCTTCTGCTAGATAGAGTTTGAAATTGATATATCAAAAAAAAGGACATAGACCCACAACGTTGCATATCCTTTGGCGTTTCCACGATGGGAGCAACAAATTTGCACCCTCCCAGCCACCAGACAAACATGTGTAAATTTGTAAACTGAATTTATTTTTTGGTTGTTTTTAGCACGACACTACTCCCAAACTAGGTAGCTTAAGCACTTAATTTAGTCCCCTCTTTCAAACAGTTTGGATGGTTTTTTTTTCCTATTTAGTCTAAATTCAATATTTTAGAGAAAAATACTTGGAAGGGCTATTCCATTGACATTATTTTACATCATATCAATACGCCGACCCATGGTAATCTTTTTAGTGCTGGTCAAGTTTTGATTTCCTAGTATATGTTTTCAAGACAGTATATGTGAAAACAATACAGTGCTGTAAAGGTTGCTGGATTAAAGCAATCTTCTAAGTCTTCTTAAGGACAAATATAGCCGGAATACAGAAGGTTTTTGAGTCTTTATTTAAAACACTAAGCTGCAACAGACTTTAATGCTTTGAAAGGAGACGAACTCTTTAAAGAAAAGAAGGGGACAGCTTTACTATCTACTTCTTAACCAGCTATTAAGATGCAGTTTGCAGTCTGAGACAGTTGTGTTTGGCATTCCTGTTCTCAAGAGAATTGTAGGACAGTGCGTTGACAATACGTTGACAAGTGTGTTCAGTGTATCAGCTCAAATAAAGCTGGGAAGGCTGAGGACATACAAGCTACATACACTTATACTGTGCAAGAACCGCTTCTAAGTAAAAACCTGTCATGTGCTGTCGATCTACACATATTCTCTGAATGTACAGTCCTTTAACCACGGCCGCTTTTCAATTCGTTTTCCTTTTGGAACCAAGGTTTTTTGGCAGCTTGGAGAGTTCTGTGCGGTTGCAAAGACCGCGGAAATTAACTTAAAGTCTATAATTATCAATCACACATGCTTACCTCTTTGTAAAATTTTCAACAATTTACTCTGCATAATGGCGATAAAATCTTCTGTTTATCGTATCCATATTCAAATTAGCTCCTTCTAAATCACTGTTTCATGGTATGAATGGTCTTTTTAGGCACGGAGATAAAAATCTTTATCAATTGTTTAATTACTCTTCTTGCTTATATAAAAAGTGAGAAAATGTTCATAAAACGTCTTTTAGATAACTGAACAGGCTTTATCAGTTGTAGGTTTAAGCCATTAATAGGTAAAACTCTAGCGCCCGAGCTGCAACATAGAGGCTTTGCAACTAATCGATTAAGTCGGAATCTATTTAGCACCATGAACACAGTGGTAAATTTTATCTCTAACACTTTCCAATTCAAGGAGTCTTTTCCGACTTTCGCAAACTCTAGTGACAGTATAATATTGTAAAATTTGATGCAAAACTTTTATTACAGCAAAGGATTGTTTTAGATGCGTTTGCAGCCATTAAAAAGCACTTAAATTTATATATCAAAAGCATGTCATAGGGTCCCACAGTATGTCACCCTTAAGCGTTCGGGTGAGAGCCCCTCCCTTTACCCTCGGCTTCATTCCCACATTCTCTGCGATCCGAGTTTACTTTCCATTCGTTGTTTGTTTACTTTTTCCCTGCGAAAATAGTGTTCTAAACAGTTCCGATTATTGAATTTCGTGAGCTTTTTCATTCCGTGATAACTAAATAGTACAAAGGTTGTTTTTAAAAACAGTTTCTAATTTTCGGTGCATAAGAAGAACTGTACGTAATGTTTTGATAGAACAGAAGTATAAGATGTATTCAGAAGTGCCAAGACGAAATCGAGATATCTTAACACAGGTTGAATAAACCATGCCATTGTCGCAAAAACTGGGTGATACTACTATCCAAAATTTAGCTCAGGTCATAAAATATTTGTCGACTGATAATACACAACTGTTAAGACACTAGACATATTCTACGAAAAAGCCTTTCAAGGACAACAGCAGTTGACTTAAGCCAGATTGGAAAGGCATTTCGGAAGCACAGCTGGGTAAACATGTGAAAAGAACAGGACTTAAAAAGAGGGCTTGAAACCAATCTCTACCCTGTCTGCTTGGACATTTGTTTTCAGAGTCGAAGATGCATACTTTCATCGTCTTGCTGTTAACGGGGTTCGCCTGGCAAATCAATGCAAAGAACTATGTACGCGTCTGTTACCACACCAACTGGTCTCAGTATCGCCCAGGTGCAGGCAAGTTCTGGCCTGAGAATATCGACCCCCATCTTTGCACACATTTGGTGTACTCTTTTGCCAAGATTAACCGTAACAACGACAAACTGGCCATGTACGAGTGGAACGATGACAAACTATACCCAAGGTTTAACGCACTAAAGAAGGAAAACCCTGATTTGAGAACCCTTCTGGCCGTAGGTGGTTGGAACCACGAGAATCATAACAGCCCATTCTCCAAGATGGTCAAAACTGCAGCTTCTAGGAAGGTAATTTTAAAGGCTACCTTTACACCTGAACTATGAGAACTGTCAGTGTCTTTTGAGGGAAAAAATTTACTGCGATATTCGTATTTCAGCCCCAAAAGACCCTAAAAAGCGTTGATTTTCTATTTTGACTCTACTGTTTCATTTAAACTTGGCGACTCCTCAGGGATTATGAAATTAGCCGCAGTGATGTCATTAAAATAACGGAGCCTACCGTTTGATTTTAATCTAAAACATCTAACTTAATTTCATAAATGTCATAAGTTTCATCTGCGCGAATATAACCATTTTCGACTCTGTTCTCGACTGAAAATAAACATAGAGCCTCGAATTCTCTTTATAGAGCGCGGCACAACTTTTACAATATATATTTCCTGCTATCGTTGTCGATATTAAACGTCCTTCTTTTTTTTTTGACTTCAATCTTTTTATTGCGCGTCCGTAATAAAGGTGTGATCTGGCCTCACAATAGGGAAAACAATAGAGAGATTCGGCTATTTTCACCCGCCTACTCCACGATGAAGAGTACTGCCGCGCTTTCATGGTAACCAATGAAAAAGACTCCTGTTCAGCATTTTAGAATAACAATAAGCGCTATGGCAGACCTAGAAGCTTTCACCGACTGTAAGTAATTGTCTCGAGAGCAATGGCCATTTCTCCCGATGGGCCGGCGATGAGGGCAACTTAGATTACTACCGATTTCTCATGTAAAGAAAAATAGCCAGAAAAATCTCTAACGTATTTCAAGTGCATGTAGTTAGATAAAGAAAACATCTCTGAATGGCTCTAGCGTGGTTTCTTAAATCTCTCTAACAGCTTATACTTGAGCAGTTGTTAGACTGTTTTGTGTCCGTCCATCTTTCTTTTTGCTATATATTTTGCTAATGAATGTGAACACCATTCTTTTCAAGGTATTTATTGACTCTTCAATTGAGATGCTACGAACCTGGGGTTTCGATGGTCTCGATCTGGACTGGGAATATCCCGCTGTTCGAGGCGGTTCTCCACCAGGGGACAAACAAAAATTCACTGTTCTTTGCCAGGAGTTGTTGGATGCCTTCAAAGCGGAGGCGGCGCAGACTGGAAGGCCCCGTCTTTTGCTAACAGCTGCTGTGGCAGCTGGTTATGCTACAATCGACAAAGCCTACGAGGTTGCAAAATTAGGTCCATTGCTTGACATTCTCAACTTGATGACCTATGACCTTCACGGTAACTGGGACCAAGTGACCGGCCATCATACAGCCATGGTAGGAGATGACAAGCTTACCGTGCCTTACGCAGCCCAGTACTGGATTGACAAAGGTTTTCCTGCAAATAAGATCGCTCTTGGTATGGCTACTTATGGACGAGCGTTCGCCCTGAAAGACCCCAGCAAAAGTGGTCTCGGAGCCCCAAAGCACGATTGGCAGAAGCCCCACAAGGGTCAGTACACCCGTGAAGCAGGATTCCTGGCCTACTACGAGATCTGCAAGCTTGGCTTGAATGTTGTCACAGTAAATAGAGTCGAGGCTCCATACGGCCACAAAGGTACCATCTGGGTAGGCTTTGACAATAAGAGTAGCCTGCACAATAAGACAACCGAAGTTATCAAGAAAAAGGGTCTCAAGGGTGCAATGTTCTGGGCCCTGGATTTAGATGATTTCAGTGGCAAGCAATGTGGTCAAGGTAAATATCCGTTGATAAACGCCGTGAAAAAGTCCTTGGGAGGCTACACCCCACCACCTCGGCCAACGGTGCAGACTCCTTCACCTGGTGCTACAACCACTGAACCCAGCCCTGTAACGACGTTACCTCCGGTACCACCAACTACCAACCCCACAGGTTCTGGTACCTGCGTAGCTATACCACCGTTCGATCAGCAACCAGGCATGGATGGATGGTGCAGCTCAAATTGTGCAATTGGAAATTGCCCTGCGAGTCACTGCAAATGTGATTAAGACAAAGCAAAAATGCTTTACTGATTAAGGTGCAATAATGTAATGTATAAGGTATTGGGACAGGGATGTAGAATAAAATATCAATGATTAAATTCTGCTAATTCGCATTCACTCAGGCTTCTTGCGTTACCCAGGGGGATATATGCTCTACGATTAACAGGGGATTTGACAATTCACATGGTTTGGTTCAAATATTTGTATTCCTCAGCCCCACTCCCCTTCAGAGCTACTACTTAAACTGCTTAACCCCATAGACCTCTGTTGTCGAAAACATTCCGTATGTCCCTTTCCCACTGCCTTCTCGGTCTTCCTCTCTGTCATTTTCCATCTATTTTTCCCTCCAAGATGATCTTTCCCAAGCCCTCACTTCTTTTCAAATGGCCAAAATACTTCAGCTTTTGTTTCCTTATCAAGATCTCTAACCATTGATCTTCCACTTTCAGTTTCTCCCTAATTGACTTATTTGTTTTCAAGGGTTTGAACAATCGATTATTTTTCCAGGAAAACAACAAGAGGTGTTTTTAAAACGTTGAACTTTTTAAGAATCGTGTTTTTGTGTAGTATTTTCAATCTTGTCGGCAACTGTGGTTGCCAGTGGCCCGGTCACGCAGTGTCACTTCAAAGTTTGCCTATAGACCTTTACACTGGACTACAAGTCGTATCGAGATTTTTGCCATTTTCGATTGCGATTACACAACAATTTGGAAATAGGACTTTAAAAAGTTGGATGATCATGCAAAAATGCCCCGCATCAAAGCTGTTTTTAGAACTAAAAAATTATCCGACACTTTATTGCTTACACAACATCCTTCAAACTACTATTTCAATTGAACAAATCCTCTTTGCGTTTTACCTTTCGACAGCAGATTCGGACGCTAGCATTAAAAAAATCTTAAAAAAGAAGGCGACAGTGCAAGTGCAAGAATCTCTAATTTAAACGAAAACTCACGTCGAGCGGTTTGAAAATTATTCAGTTATTTGTGTAAGTAGACCAAAATGTTCACAAAACCTCTAGCAAGAGCGCCTTAATACAAACTAATCAAATCCTTCTTTCTTGCAAACCGCTAAAGCTATACGCATAATCTTTCACACACCTTTTTAAAAAGATTGAAACTACTATAATGAGGTAAAGTTGCATTTCAAAAGCGTTTCGTTTTCTTCAGATAACGGCCGAACATCAAGATTGTCCATTTTTTACCGTATTCCTGACCATGAACAGTTCATCCTAAAATGTCTCATTAACGCTTTCTTTGCTTAAACTTCACGAGCATAGAGGCGACTATTGGAAGAAAAAGCTCCTGTGAACGGGTTTGGAAGAAGAGTTTCCAGTGACAAGAAATAGGGCTGCAAGTAGAAAAAGAAATGGCGTCATTTCGTTGCTACAACAACTCCGATGTCATTGTAACACTGATCATAACAAATTTCCTCTTCATTTTTAATGCAACTGTGGTGGTAACCTTTCCAAATCTTTGTTAATGATGACGTAGTTTCTGCTCAAATGTGGGAGGTATTGACCCTAAAAAAATACCCCATCGAGTCATCTTAACATAAAAGACATTCTGATGCACTTTTTGTATTGAACCGTTCTGTGGTCCCAATATTTTCTCCCATAAAGATATAAATCGTTAAGCACTGATTAACTGCGGCGTTTGAGTATGATTTACAAAATCCCGTTTCGGGAGGAACTGTGAAGATACTTGGCGTTTTAGTGCTATGTGCAATTGTAAGTTTACGTTTTGTTTCGTACCCTTGACCTTTCCAGTTATTATTAATGTAATTTGTGAAACTGTTTTCCACTCACTAATTGAAACCATAAAAATTAAAGATACCTCTTAATAAATCTACAAGAGCGTTTAGAATTTGTTTCAACGCTGATTTTATTTCCACTTCATGGCCTAACAAAAAAAAAAAAAATACACCAGAATCAATAAGGCCACCTGTATGTCTTAACGCTTCTTTCTAGGTGCACTGGCAGTGACTCGCTGGACAATTTCCCACGGCACAGTTTAACTTGCACCATTCATCCATGTTCGGTCCGGTATCGTGCGGTGGGATTGCCACACAATTTTTTCCGGGACCTGGTGAAACTGGACGCTGGGTTGAAGCTAGCGGCCCCGAGGTTGTTACAGGACATGGTCTCGCTGTTGTTACAGGGCCAGGTTCAGTCGTAGTGACAGGGACGGGTCCGGTGGTCGTTTCAGGGCCTGGTGCTGAAGTGGTAAAAGGTGGAGTCGTTGGACGTGGTGGTAGTACGTTGCTTTCCAGGGCCTTTTTCACTGAGTTTATCAGGGGATATGTGCCTTGTCCACAATGTTTGCCACTAAAATCGTCTAAATCAAGAGCCCAAAACATCGCTCCCATGAGATTCTTCTTTTTTTATCACCTCTGCAATCTTGTAGTTCAGACTCTGTTGATCATCAAAGCCTACCCACCCTCCGCTCTTGTACCCATATGGAGCTTTCACTGCATTTTCGGTAACAAGAGTCAAACCCATTTTACAGATCTCGTAGTAGGCCAGGAATTCAGGCTCACGGGTGTACTGACCTTTAGGCGGACTTGTCCATTCGGCCTTAGGAGCGCCGAGGCCGTTATTATTCGCATCTTTAAGGGCGAACGCTCGTCCGTACGTCGCCATTCCAAGGGCAGTTTTTTTCAGGTGGAAATCCTCCCTTTATCCAGTATTGGGCTGCGTATGGCACGTAGTAATCTTTCCCATCTCCTGTAATATCGACCATTGCTGTGTGGTGTCCCGTCACCTTTTCCCAGCTGCCGCGAAGGTCATAGGTCATCAGGTTGAGTATGTCCAGCACCTTACCCAGTTTCTTGATCTCGTATGCTTTCTCGATGGTGTCCCTACCAGCTGATACAGCAGCTGTCAGCAAAAGGCGAGGCTCGCCGGTTTGGGCCGCTTCAGCTTTGAATTCATCCAACAGCTCTTCACAAAGATATGTGAACCTCTGTTTGTCTTCTGGGACGGATCCTCCTCTGTCTTTTCTACCCGGATACTCCCAATCCAGATCGAGGCCATCAAATCCCCACTTTCGCAGAAACGATACTGCATGTTCAATAAAAACCTAAATGTTAAAAAACAACAACAATTTGCTCTTGTTAATCAATGCTTGTGAAGAAAGAGATTACCCCGGAGTTCTTTCCGAGTTTTGCGCAAGGCTTTCTTAAGTTCCGCATAGCTTGAAAACGGTAAATGCATCATCTTCTTTTAAAAAAGGAACAGATCAAACTGGCGACGTGGCGAACATTGCTCCCCCATTTTTGGGCATTAAAGGGTTAAAAGTTGTTCTCAAAACACCGATAAAGCATAAAAGGAAAGAGAAATTGACGTAAGGAGTTACTGGATCAATCGCACAGGTTGTTTATTAAGACTAAAAGCTTTCAACCCTACAAGCTTACGTAAAGTACTCATTCACAAAGGATTTATATTTTACAACGAATACATTTTCAGGTCGGATACGGCGATTTGGAAACATTACCTTCGTGGTTCCAACCTCCTACAGCTAAGAGGGTTTTCAAATTGGGATCTTTCTGTTTGAGTGCGTTGAACCTTGGGTATAATTTGTCATCGTTCCACTCGTACATGGCCAATGTGTCGGTATTCCTGTTAATCTTGGCAAAAGAGTACACCAGGTGGGTACACAGGTAAGGATCAATATTCTCAGGCCAGAACTTGCCTAGACCAGGGCGATACTGAGACCAGTTTGTATGGTAGCACACTCGTACATATTTTTTTGCACTTATGAACGAGGTAAAACCCGCCAAGAGTAGGATGATGAACGCACGCATTTTGAGGTATTATCAACGCAAATACCCAAAGCAATGTAAATGGCTGGGATTCTAGAGCACCTCTTTATAAAGCAGTAACTTCTACGCGTTTTTAAACAGCTGTGCATACGAAGTTCCCTTATGTTCTTCCTTTAACCAGTTGCACTTTAAGTTTCATATGATGTTTGAACAGAAATGGTGTTTTGTTTTAATAGCGGTACAAACTCAGCTGCAAGTGTGTTAAAATGTCTTTAAAAAATCAGACAGGAGTTTGAAATTGTTTTATTTAGCAGTTTTAGCCTGTGTTTAGATAACTCCCTTGACTTGTCTTGCCCACGGTAAGGGTAAAAAGGTGACATGTAAAATCAGGACACAAAACATGATCTATCATTTAAAGATTTTTTCGAATCACACTAGCAGGCACGGATAAGGTCTCTAAAACGACTGAAACATGTTTAGAATTGAAAAATGAAACGTACAATCTTTTTTCATCCCTCGTATCTTCTGGTTATACAGTTAAGCTATGGCTTACATTGCAGAGCTCTGCAGGATATTGCTTGTTTTCTAATATCAACTTACAAAGATAAAGGTCTAATAGTTTAAGGGGAAGAAAACATGACTTGGGGTACGTTTTTATGCCTTACCTGTGTAGACCTATTACAATTGACCCTCCATTAACGATCACTTTCTCACAACGGCTACCTCTCTACAACGGCCACTTTCTTGGCAGACAGTCCATACGTTGACTCTTGTTTAAACCTCTCCACAAAGGTCACTTTCTTCTGTCCCAAGGTGGCCGTCGTGGGGAGGTTCAACTGTAGTGATTCTTTTTTTTCATATTGTTGTACAAATGTCAGGCGAAAAGACCCTTCCCCTGTTTTTTCAACTTTGGACTAAGAAACGTTAGCCAAAATACGTCAACACCGCTGGAAAGAATTAGTAAAGATTCAAGTTAGTATACATTTTTATGGTGGGGGGCAAGTCCGTGCCCCCCCCCCCCCCCCCCCCCACCATTCAAAAGTCTGTAACATTATGCGACTTTGTAAAGCGATATCTTTGGTCATCTTTAGACGTACCACCTTAAACTTAAATTAACTAATTTTGTGGCGTTCTAGGCCGGAGGGGTCTGAAAGAACAAAGCGCGAGCTAAGAAACAATAATGGATTGGTCAAAATGAACGTTTTGTACCCCCAATAAATTAAACATTCCCGTATGAAATCAAAGACGACAACTTTCTGATACAAATATGGTGAATACAAATTTTGAGTGTCAGTGTTCTGGCCATTCAATTTATATACATATATGATTTTTTTTTTCACGGCTTAGAGAATGTCCTGGTAATGTAAAAGGGAGTGGCATAGACGCATTAAGTCCGTGAGTGGCCCCACGCCGTGTATTCTGCGGCAAGTGTATGACCGCTTTCTCTTGTGGTGTTTGCTAAGTATTTATTGGTAAACTCCGGGCTTTTTTCTTTGGTTTCTGTAAGGCAAGAAATAGCGGCTTCGTCAGCCAATAAAAAATAGATCCCTCGATCATTTTTCTCCCTCCCTGTGCGTCTTCGTGTATTAACATGTGTTTAAAAAATCGTCTTTTGTACATTTATGCAATTTTAGTCTAGAAATCCACGCACAGGAAAATGGTCTAGCTCTTGCAGTATTTATTGCTTTCCCTTTTCCTTTGTTATGGCAATTTTTAGTGCCAGATATTAAGCCGAAACGAAAAACTTCCAAAAAATTATTTCCCATTTTTAGTTTCCTCCTGACTTAAACTTGCGTAATCGATGCCAAACGGTTATAAGAGCTCTCTCAGTACTCACGAAAATTTCATTTATTCATTTGCCTTTATTTTTTACATACATTACTGTCGCTGGTTTGAAGTTATTTAATCAGTCACGGTTACGTTTGACACTGTGTGGAATGTGAATTTCAGTTTATTCAACCTGTGTTAGTATATTTACACCCACCTGACTTCTTTTTTCAAATTGTGGACCTCTTTTTCATGCATGTCCGTGTGAGGTATTGTCTCAAGTGGCAAACGTTCAAAGAGTTTACTAAGAGTTCAAAAGCGTATTACATATTACATCAAAATTTGCTGGGCTTTTGCAAATTTCTATCGTTTGACCACTGTGAGGTAATGGTGTCCTTCAGGCAATAGAGATATTTCATTTTTTTTAGTATCGTGTTTACGGCATAAAGCAACGATGGTCACGTGACCTTGTTCGCCTTATCCATTTCCAACTAAGGACGAATGTTTTCTCCTCGGTATGAAACGTTGAGGGTATATGAAGATATACAACTAAGTTGAGCTCATATCAGTCAGGCCTTTTTATTAAGGGAGGGGAACGGGTAGGGAATGGTATTTCCCTTGCATTTTGACAGTAAAAAAAAAAACTTTTGTATTATTCAAATTATAAATTGATGACCACATGCGTGCTCTCATTGGAGACAACTTCTAATATTAAGATTATCTCCCTCAAGACAACACGCGCTTGCCGCTGTGCTGTCTCTTTAAACTTAAATGCGATCTCTCTTCCTTGGGCCCGTTTCAGTTATAATTGGTTGCAGAGATAAGTGGGTTGGGCCCAAGCCTATTCAAAGACTCTTTTTGTGCATAAAATGTGTAAAATTGAAATTAATAACATAAAATCCCATAACAATTTTGCAAAGATTTTTGCGAATAATTCTTCAGCATTTTTTTCCAAAGGGCCAACCCATTTGAGGCTTACCGTAGCATTAGTGCCTAAGCCCACTCCAGTGGAGTAGGGCTTAAATCCATAAGTAGTTTCTTAAGAATTCTGCAGTTATGAAGATAGCTGGGGCTCAGGTATGAACAAGGCTGTCAACAGTTAAGCGGGTTGATAAAGTGGAACCTCAAAATGACAAACCTCGATATAACGAAACCTCGCTATGACGAACATATTTTGCCGGTCCCCTAGCCCTTTGTTAAGTATAATAAAAAATTGGTTCCGCTGACGAGAAATCTATCAAATACATGTAGCCATAGTAGAGGAGACTGGTTAGGAAACCCGGCAAACATCAAAGTTGAAAACAATGGTGCTGTAGTTTATGTTGGAAGCTCCCTGACCGTGCACAATCCTTTGTTTTCTGTTCACAAATTATGACTGAATAAATTAAATGCAATGTTTCTATTGGTCAATAACTTCAAACTGATAGGAATGCTATTGAATGTTGTGCACGGTCAGGTCCAAAAAAGCTAAAAAAAAACCGGTAACAAAGGGTTTACCTACCATTTCACTTCTAACTTTCGATAACATCATTGCCATGTCTAATTCACATTTTCAAGAAAATCAACTCGATTATCGATCCAGTCAAACCCCTGTAATAAGGAAAACGGGTGACACGAATGGCAGGAGGCAGTTTGGCCAAGTGGATAGAGTGGTGGACTTATTATGTGAAGGCTCTAGTTCAAGTCCTCAAACCGGATTTTATCTCCATAGTCCCGACTTCAAATCCTCGCCCACCCGTCACAAAATGCTTTGCCTCCTACCAGCTGAGGTTGCTATTATTGTTTCATTTGAATTATTTATTTCATTATCCCTGAAAAGCCCCATAATGGAAGAGACTAATTTAAGTATATATCATTATCATTATTATCTTTGCCCCAGTTGTTGAAAAAAATTCTTGAAACAAAGCCAACCTACCCTCCTCAAAGTGGAAACGTCGTTCGGAACGTTATATTAGGTTCTGCCTTACATAAGTTTTTGTTACTCGGGCTTCAATGCGTTACCGTGATTTTCGATACAGTAGAATCCCGGTAACTCGAACTTTGAAGGGAAACGAAAAACAGTTCGAGTTATCGGGGTAAATTTCAGTAAAAGTGTGATCAAGGGAAAGGAAATTTAGTTCGAGTTAGCGTGGATTCGAGCTATCGAGGTTTTACTGTATATACATATAGGAGCTCGTTTTATTTGGGTTTCACTATATGAAGAACAGTTTACAGACCATTGACGCTGTGTTTCATCGGGACTTGACTGAAGTGTTAAAACAAGTTAAAGCCAATGCAATATTGTACATTGCTGTTTCATTTTATTATGATACATTACGTGCATCTTTACAGCTTTATTTAAAAGCATTTGCAGTGGCTTGCGGGGCAAAATCCAGCAGCACAGTTGGTCTCGCACCATGCATCCATGCCAGGGAACTGGTCATAAGGTGGTACTGCGACACAACCACCATTAGGTCCTGATGTACCTGGTTCGTTGGTCGGTGGTTTTGGAGCTGATGTGGTGACTGGGTTTGGCTTCACAGTTGTTATAGGGCCTGGCGCAGGAGTGTTGGGAAGTGTAGTCTGCACCGTGGGACTAGGTGATGGGACGTAGCCACCCAAGGACGTTTTGACGGAGCTTATCAGGGGGTAGGGACCTTCACCACATTGACTGCCACTGAAATCATCTAAATCAAGGGCCCAGAACATAACACCCTTGAGACCTTTTTTCTCGACCACCTCTTTTACCTTATAATAAAGGCTGCGTGGATCATCAAAGCCTACCCAGGTGGTGTGGCTATAACCATAGGGAGCCTTAACTGCGTTGTCTGTGACGACATTCAAACCCATCTTGCAGATCTCGTAATACGCCAGAAAGCCTGCTTCGCGGGTGTATGGACCTTTGATGGGGTTCTGCCAGTCGTGCTTAGGAGCACCAAGGCCATGGTTATTGGGATCTTTCAACCTGAATGCTCTCCCGTATGTCCCCATTCCAAGAGCAATCTTCTCTGCTGGGAATCCGTTGTCGATCCAATACTGAGCCGCGAATGGAACGTTGAGCTTGTTTTCTCCTGACATGGCTGTATGATGCCCTGTCACTGAGTCCCAGTTACCGTGTAGGTCATAGGTCATCAGGTTAAGAATATCCAGAAGTGGACCGAGCTTGTTAACCTCGTAGGCTTTTTCGACTGTAGTATAACCAGCTGCCACAGCGGCGGTCAGCAGCAGACGAGGCTTTCCAGTAGCGGCAGCTTCAGCCTTGAAAGCATTTAACAGTTCCTGGCAGAGAAGGGTAAACCTCTGTTTATCCCCTGGAGGCGAGCCTCCTCTTACAGCGGGATACTCCCAGTCCAGATCAAGACCATCAAAGCCCCACTTCCGCAACATGTCAATTGCTGAGTCTATAAATACCTAGCAATAGATGATAAATGTTAAAAGAAGCAATCAGTATTGTAAAACTGAATTTTTTGACCAAATTGACTTTAAAGCATAAATAAATAGGACGGAAAAAAAAAAAGAAGAAACGACACTTGAAGTTAGAGCCCTTTCCCATAAAATACAACAAGCTATCATATTAAAAGTAAAACTCGAAAAGCCGACGTGCTATAGCTATGGAATGGAAAAGCGCTGAGCAACCTTCTCGACCTTCATGGTTCTCCATATCAGTTCAGCCTCATCAAATAATTGCTGAATTTAGTTTCACATGTTTTATCTCTTCATGTAACAATATCTGAAACCGTTAACCTGGGCCTACCGATGTTTGCAGTTTTCCTTAAACGTGATTCTAAATCTGACAATTTTAAACTGTACTGACTCTCGTGTAACCATACATCTCCCTTTTGGGCTGAAAATCTTCATTTTGGAATCATCTATTTGAGTTTTAACCTTTCCTTAATAACTTTACCTTCCTAGAAGCTCTGGTTTTGACCATCTTAGAAAATGGGCTGTCTTGGTTTTCGTGGTTCCAGCCACCTACGGCCAGGGAGGTTTTCAAACCGGGGTTTGCCTTCTTTAGAGCGTTGAACTTTGGGTACCATATGTCATCGTTCCACTCGAACATGGCTAGTTTGTTTGTTTGGCGGTCAATCTTTGCAAATGCGTAAACCAGATGAGTGCAGAGGAAAGGATCGATATTTTCAGGGTTAAACCTGCCGATACCAGGCCGATACTGGGACCAGTTTGTGTGGTAACACACTCGCACATAATTCTTAGCACTTACGTACGACGCGAAGCTTATAATGAGCAAAGCGAGAAAGGAGCGCATGGCTTTCGACTTAAAAAAAATGTGGAAAAGATTACTCCCTAAATAGTTCAGTTACGTTTTATGTAGTCACATTTATAGTTGCAAGCAGCTGAGCACACGAAAATAGTTTTTTTCATTCATCTGGCCAATGACAATTCTTATTTGTTTAATAAAAACAATGGGGTTTAAACATAACTGAAAACATGATAGTTCGGTTTTTTTGTTTGTGGAAAACATACGTTGTATCGCAAATAGGACGCTACCAGGGGCGTGAACCGTTTCTTTTGCCAACGACGTGTTAAAAAGAAGACTAATTTCCAAGATATAAATCCCTACAGTTTTTCAGTTATATTCTTCAGAGAGCGTTCATGAGAACTAAAAGTAAAGAGTCTGTTTTTACTTTATTTTTCTTATTTTTAGAAAAGTGGCACGAACTGCGCGGCCCTGGTATTTTGTTAATTTGAGACTAAAATCATGCCCTCCCCCAATCCATGATTAGACGATGTCCGGCTTGTTTGATTTTTCTGGTTACACAGCTTTAATTGCAGTTATTGTGGTCTTAGCTGGTACATGTATGAACTTTAAGAAAGAGATTTCCGAATATCGTATCAAACTGTGGCTCCGCAATGCTGAGTACTTTGGTACGACAACCTTAATGTTTCTACAGAATGTTAGAATCATCTCTGAGCTAGCGTGTTAAACCTGCCGATACTAGGCTGATACTGGGACCAGTTTGTTTGGTAACACACTCGCACATAATTCTTAGCACTGACGTACGACGCGAAGCTTATAATGAGCAAAGCGAGAAAGGAGCGCATGGCTTTCGACTGAAAAAAATGTGGAAAAGATTACTCCCTAAATAGTTCAGTTACGTTTTATGTTGTCACATCTATTGTTGCAAGCAGCTGAGCACACGAAAATAGTTTTTTCATTTCATCTGGCCAATGACAATTCTTATTTGTTTAATAAAAACAATGGGGTTTAAACATAACGGAAAACATAATAGTTCGTTTTTTTTGTTTGTGGAAAACATAAGTTGTATCGCAAATAAGACGTTTTTTCTAATGACGTGTTAAAGAGAAGACTAATTTCCAAGATATAAATCCCTTCAGTTTTTCAGTTATATTCTTCAGAGGGCGTTCATGAGAACTAAAAATAAAGAGTCTTTTTTTTAATTTTATTTTTCTTATTTTTAGAACAGTGGCAGGAACTTTGCGGCTCTGGTATTTTGTTAATTTGAGGTTGAAATCGTGCCCTCCCCCAATCCATGATTAGGCTATGTGCGGCTTGTTTGATTTTTCTGGTTAGACAGCTTTAAATTTTAGTTTATTCACCTGAACAATATTTGGCACTAGATAAAATTGTTACATTGCGGCGGAAACTAAGGACATATCACAAGGATATCTTTAGTTCTTCACAGTCAACCTTCGACTAAGTCCCTCTACAGAATGTTAGAATCATCTCCGAGCTAGCGTGTTTGTTTGTTTGTTTGTTTTTTTAATTTTGTTCCATTTTCAATCTTATTATCTTTGTTTCTACTGCTTTCGTTTCCCTTCTCTGAATGTAAAGAAAGAGAACAACTATTTCTCCTTGCCTTTGTTTCATTATTGTTATTATTATTATAAAAAATTTAACGTAAAAATAAAAAAAATAATACTACATAAAAAATGTAGCGCAACGCCTAAATTAAAACAAGTCACAAATCAAACTTTGTTGCCGCTTTGTTATGAAAGAATCGATTCTTGCATTAACGACTATGACGTATTACGAGTTATGGACGCACAAGTTTGGAGAACCGCGCGAGAAGTTAGAGTTGCTCTCGGATACTCCTTTCATGTGATCAGTTGCCCGAGTCGTCTCGCACCTTGCGATATGGCAACTGCGAAGCCAATGAAAAAATCACTGTAAAACTGACTTTTCGTCCTCTGAAACTGTTACGTGATTATTCCCTCTCACTTAGCCTTTTATAAGTTAGGAAATCAAGGTAGAGCTGAGGAGAAGAGACCGCAAGCGAGCTCATGTAGATACGATGAAATTTATCGCCTTCCCTTTCTCTCTCAAGGTAAGGTAACGGCGCACACGAGCCAAAGGCCCAAATGGCCGGAACTTATCCGGGTTTCATTAGCATGAAGCACCTAGGTGTAGTGCTACTTCCCCCTGGACGGGATGCCAGGGTTACCCCCTAGCAGTATGTCGCCGGTACCCATTTATAGACCTGAGCCTCCCAGAGAGCATGTACGCAGGTTAGATCGCATGGGACATCTAGAATTCGTAGGCCCTAGGTGTCCGAAAAAAATAAGACTAGTGAAGACTAGTGAAGAATACAAACTAAACCCTCGAGGACGGGTATTGGAGGTGTCCCCAGTCCCTTCCCCACCCAGATTTCCATAACCTTAAAAACAATCAAGTTGACGGCTCTCTGATCGAGACGATAAGTTGATATGGAGCATTCTGGAGCACGCAAATAACCAAAGATAGATTTAGTGTTTTGTTTTGATTTGCCAAAATTAGTTTTGCAAAGTCTTTATGTTGTGGCTGTTTAAGTCCTTCAAAATTTCCTTTTTAACTTGTCTGTCACTCATTACAAGTATAGTATTGCACCCATAGGGTCAATGGCAGATTAAACATATCAAGGATAACTCATCGTTCGTGTAGTTTGTGAATATCTCTTCCGATGGTGATGAGATAACGGGGAAGACAAATGTAATTAGTACAGTTATTCAGTGCACGCAAGTTTCGTAGGTTCACCATATGCATGAAAGCTGAACTGGTCAATGGACGGTTTCAAAAGGTAGGAATAAAGGCGAGTGTTTACTATTCTCTAATCTTTATGCCCGTTGTTATTTTATGGTATTCACAATCAATTAATTTCGTTTTTTAGGCTCTGTCTCTTAGTCTTTATCGTTGTAGACATTGTGATCTTCGAATGTCCGCGGACAAAAGCAAATGGGGTAAGTACATAAAATCATTACATCACCTTTTTAACTTCCTACCGGGAGATATTTTAACAGGCATACCGTGCCTGTTCTTGCTCCACAATATAATGATGTTCCCCTAACCTCTGTATTCTCATCTTGTTGATATTGGCTGTGGTCACACTTGGGATTTGACGTTGGTAAAAGGCTTTAACCGTGGTAAAAAGGATGTAAAGAAACTTTACTATAGTAAAACTCATTAGTTGGGTTTCCCAACAGAAATATGTCACTCAAATGATGAGCCTGAGGACAGGTGATAATTCTTACGACATTCCATGAATGTTTTATTTTTTATCCAGTTTACGTGACTGTCTGTACATCATACATTCACTGAAAATTGTGCTGCTGCTTATACTGTTTCTATCCCATTATTTTCTCTGCCAAATATAAGCGGTCGATGCTGAATTACTTCGCAGCCGTGATCGTCTGAAAAACCGCCTGGTGGGATTACGAAATGAGGAACGGTGGAACTCTAGAGTGAAAAGAACATGAAGGTTTCTTAAAAAAAGGCGTGCCAACCAAAAGCCGTATTCAGACAATAGATAGAAAAAATGTAAAAAACACTTGAATTGAATGATTTACTTCTAAATTTATGCTCGACTCTAGGCGTATGATTCCTTGAAATCCAGAATTTACTGTGGACTTGCCTCGAATGAAAGCCAAAATTGTCTGAGTCACTGTGACATCTCTACTGTACTGTTTGGCACGAAAAAAGGAAAAGACTAGGCTGGCGGCGCTAAAAATACATGTATAAGTATTCAGCAACGTGGCACTCAGGGAACGCATCTCAAATAATGCGACTAGATGTCAACTGAATAGACAAAGTTTAGATATACCAGCGATAAACCATATCGTTTTAGGAAAGTTTACTATAGTAAACTTTGCTTTCATTCTATCGCCGTTGCCACCGCAACAGACTAGATCTGTGTTTACCATAGTAAAATGAGAAAAGCCGGTCACATTAGAAAACGTGTTTACAGTAGTAAACTCGACTTTACTATAGTAAAAAAAGCCCAAGTGTGACCACAGCCATTGTTAAGCTTTTGATATGGATTTGAGCCACGACAGTTCAAAACTCTAAAATATTAGGGACATATTGGCTTTAGTATCAAGTATTGAAGTGATTAGAGAATTTCATACCGTTTTTTTCGCGACCCTGGGGGCCTAAACTTGTGGAAAAATACCACTTGTGCAAAAATACCAGACGTACCTTTAACCCCGGGTTCTCGAAACAAAAAGTAGATTTATAAACAAGAAGAAAAGGGAATCTAATTTTATAATGATCCTAAATTTCTTCAAAATAATTCGTACGACAATTATCTTTTCGCGCTAAAATCCTTTTAAGAGCCGGAAAAGGAAGAGACAAAAAGCAATCAAGTAAGCAAGGAAATATATTACAGGTCTTGTAATTTCTTTTCACTGCTTATTTAATGATTCCCAAAAGATAAAACAAGTTGACACAAAATCGACGATTAACTAATGTCCATACGTTTCCGAATAATTCTAAATTCCACTGTTATTTTAGTAATGCGCTAATTTGAAACAAACTTTTACGTTGACAGCTTTGTGGAAAGTAACCACTTACTAAACCGTCCGAAATGTACTCAGTCTACTTCGGGAGCAAATTTATGGTCAATAAATTAAGTAACTAAGTAAACAACGGGGTATAACGTACTATCAGCTGCCATCAGGGAATATGGTAGCCTGCGCCAGAGACGGATCTAAACTGCGAGACACTAACAGGGGTTACATTACGTCTGCAATGTAGGCTACGAATGGTTAACGTGTACTTTCACATGAAATGTCACAACTTGCCTTAGCTTGCTTTGTCCTAATATGTAGTATGACAGGGGATCATGTGAAAATATGTCTGACGTAGAAGGAATTCTGTTTGTTGTTTGTGTTTTTAGTATTATTACTATTATTATTATCACTATTATTATTTCATATGTATCTTGTAGATAAGAGCTTATATAAAGCCAATGTAAGTAAATTTTATAGGTCATTACATTTTTTACAACTAACTAAATTAAGCAAGTCGTCACTTGGCCAGTCGTAGTGTAGATTAAGTTGAGTTTAGCTTTCACCAAAAGGTCACACAAGGAGAATAAATATTCCATATTCCTCAAGAATTTCACAAGCCTGCTTAGTTCGCAGTCTTAGTTAGTCTTCTTGAAAACGCAGTCAAAAATGCAGCTTCCAGGAGCTCTGGCCAAATTAGTAGACATTGCACCTGATAGGGTAGTGGTCAATTTCACGTAGCTGTTGCAATTTGTTCAAGAAATGAAACGAAGAGAAACAACAAAAATGGATGTTTGTCCTCGTGCCTGTAATTTTTTGTGTTTCTTTACCTATGGTGATTCTTAATTGGATTAAGCTGTCAGGGACTTTCATCGACATTACATTGAGAACAACTGATTATCACGATTAAATCGATTAAAATGTATCCTCTGTTTCATTGCATGTAAAAGCAAAATGAAGCGATTGAAAAAGGACGCGAAGACATTAACCAGACTTTCGAACAAGGGGAGGACTTTTATGAATGGTCAGTGTGGAGTCCTTGTTCGAGAAGCTGCGGCATTGGAGTAAAATTTAGAGGACAGTTGTGTCTTCGGTGAGTTTTTTTAACGTAGAACTATGGTTTGATATTTTTTCAAAAGTATTGATACCTGAAAGTACACATCCACGAAGTGTCTCGGAGAAGGGGAAGTTGGTTTAGTAATCACCAGCCAAGGATTTATTATCAAATCATAGCAACAATCCGTAACCAGTTTACAAAAGTGAAGAAGGAGTACCTTTTATATAAATTGAGAAAAAGAGGCCCTCGAAAAGGGTGACATCCAGTGCTTCCTATATCTTTTGCATGGAGGTGATAAAATGAATGTGTGTAAGTTATGTTTGACAATAGTGTATTACTATCATCTATATAATTTATCTGTATCTAGGAGAAACAAGGCATTGTGTGTGGAGAAACCGATAATATATGAAACATGCAACCCACAGGTAAGGATAGTTAAGCCATTGCACAGTCAAAACGAGCTGGAACGTCCAAAAAACAGTTCGTCATAGTTTAGTCCGGTTTTGCGGAGCTAGTCTTAGCGGGAATCATCTTCGTCCTTGCACGAATCAGTTACAAAATATTAGATCGAATCCGAGGAAATGTATCCTCCATCAGACAGTCAAGTATTCCTTTGTTATGTTGTTTCGTTTCCTGTTGTGCTCTAAAACAAAATGAACGAAGAAAAAGAGCAACAGATCCCCCTTCCCTCTACCACGAGTGGGGGTTTTACTGACACTCGATAGTCGTCGCGCCACATTTTTAACGAGAGCATGTGAAATACAGGTGGGTTTGGCTCTTTCGAAAAAGAAGCGATTAGTCTGTTTGTGGGACTATCGACTGTCAATTTATGTTAATTTTTCACTTAATATACGTGTACGTTCTTACGAGGAAAGGTGAAATTTTCGGTAGTGCTTAAATTTATTACGTAGTTAGTCATACTTTTATATAGATCGTTTCTGGTTTATGTAAATACGGTTATATAAATTGCTAGTATACGCTGGCAGATCAAGAATTTCTGTCACTTGACCTATATTTCCCCTGATTCACCTACTGTGTCCAACGTTATAGTCACATTCCCTCAAATTAGCTTCCTTCGACTTCTACACATCCTCCACTTCCAAAAGCATTGCCGGTAGTCTCAGGCAGGTGTGGCACTCATCTCTGAATGGACAACTTTTTGCAAGGTGTTGGGTCTTGAAAAGGTCTTCCAAATGATAAATAATTTGATTTTTGGAATGAGCTCTACTTACGCTAGCCGTGTCGGGTGAGTATGGTGAGAGTTCCATCAAATGCATACTATTGTGATCAAGGTACGACTATGTGAAGTTAGCTTTGTGAAGGGCTCCATTGTCAGGATGGAACTGGATTCCGGACCGACTAAATGTCCGTGCGGTTGACTGGATACGGAAGATAACCCTTGTAATTAAAAACTGAAGTTATGTAACTTGTGGCAGTGAAGGTAGCCCGTCGCGCGTTGCATCGACAACAAAAGGCCCCTGGAGATTGACGACAATTGTGAACATCCTCATTCTTGCACGGAATCTGTTTTCAGGACGTCTAACGTAGTTCATGATCTTCAGTCAACCACACCATGTTGGAACGTTTTCATGTTGAAGAAAAGAAATCCAACACTTGTCACCAGTAACAACATAAAAACTCTTGTGGCCATTTGGTTTAAGTTCTTGCAAGCACTTGAAGAAGTCATTCACCCTTTGTTCCCTTTTTTTTTTCTCAACTGGTACATGGTACGGGACCGGTCTTACACTCTTCATGAACCGACCCGGCTGATCATCGACTTTGGAATCTGTACTTCCTCAGCTTCCACCAAGATCCAAGGCTGAGAATCTAAGCCACTTAGGGACGGACCATTAGAAAACTTATGGGGGGGGGGGAGGGGGGGCGGGCGAAGTACAAAAAAAAAATTCGCGCAAGGGAAAATTAAATGAAAAAAAATTCATGCACGCCACTTAACCCTAAAAAATATTCATGCAATGGCCTAAATAAAATTCATGCAAAGAATCTGATAACGAAAAAAAATTCTTGCAGCTCGAAAATTCCCCTCCCCCCCCCCCCCCATAACTTTTCTAATGGTCCGTCCCTTAGCACAGAACTGTCATTCAAAGAAGTCTGTGGTCTCCTAGTAGGTGTATCATGTTCTACTTCTTCTCCACCATCAGCAAAATGCTGAATCCATCTGGCAACTTTAATTGCAAAAAGACGTTACCAGGTCGTCTTAAACCTTGGCAAGCTCTTCTGGTGGACAGGCTTTGCTCCTTTTTAACGGTTTCATGTCACAACCAAATCAGCGACTGAATGAAAGGTCCTGGCAAATTCTACTGACGGACTTTATTTGAGAGCTAAATTGACAAAACAATCAAAAATGAAACTGTGAAAGGTTTGGACCCAGGAGTCATTTCAAAAGTAGTTGAGTTTGATCGTCCGGGTGAAGGTAGTCCTCCACATTTCCCCATTATCCCCATAAACATTACTTGAACGTTACCTCTTGCAATTACACCGAAAGATCTCGACAGGGTGGGAAGATGAGCAAATAAAGTGATTAAGGGAATGAGAGCTAACTGCCAACCAGAATGTATGTGTGCGTGTTTCACTTTGATTTGTTAATGAATCGCTCTTTTTTTAGGCATGTCCTCCCGGAGGCACAAGTTTTCGTGATTTGCAGTGTGGAATTTATAACGATAGAAATATATTCATCAATGGTCACAAAGCAAAATGGCTATCATATGTTCGAGGTATCTGAACATTCTCGTAATTTATAGTGGAAATTTGAATTGGTTTCAGCAAAGAGTATAATTAAATAAATATATTTTCACATTATGTCAGGCTGGCCATATTGGTATTTGAAGTTTAACTCTTTTCTTATGTACATACTTTCGTTTCACTAAATTTGCATTGTATCTTGCCACTTGAGTGAGAGCGCTCTATACAAGCCATCATAGTAATTTCCAGTAGGTGACAAGGTTTCTTAATGAACCGAGAAGACTTAATAGCACAACTTCTAAAGCCAAAAAAATCCCAAATCAAATATCTTACTCGCTATTGACTTAAGTAATCGCTGGTAACATGCGCATTGAAATTCTTCAAAATTGAATAAAATCGTTTCAGCTACCAATTCGGTGTATTTTATTTTCAGGTGACAATCAGTGCTTGCTGTTCTGCTACCCTCAAGGAGGACAATTATTTTATTATTTTGGAAAAGCAAAGGATGGGACTCAGTGCTCCAAAGAACCTCGCGGCGTATGTATACGTGGGCGATGTAAGGTCAAATGAATTTTTCGTCTAAAAATAAAAAAAGGACTAATATCACAGTGATTCGAAGTACTGTATATGATACGCTATAATGTTGAGGATTTTTGCATTCAGCCCAAAACAACAAAGCCAAACAAAAGAATAATTATACTCCACATAGTAAAAGGAAAGCAATGATCGATTTTTCCCAAATAAATAAAAGGGAAAAGGGACCGAGTTTTTCAAGTTTTAGTCACCTTCGATACGAACCTTTTCCTAACCGAATTCATGTTTAAATCTCTTTTATGTTCTAGTTGATTGCCAATATAATTCACTTAAGTCGATTCGTTTTGATACTTCATCAGGATGTTCGAGTCATAGCTTTTCTTGATGACACTGCGCCCATATAGTTTAAGTAATCTGCTTTTTGCATATTTTCATGGTTAAGCCAGTGGGATGTGACAATGTTCTCGAGTCAGGTGTCTACCTTGACAAGTGTCGCGTATGTGGTGGGAATTCTACAACGTGCGAGCCAGTCAGAGGAAGAATAGAAAGATCACCGAATCATTTTGAAAAGATGTCAGGTGAGAGGGTGACTGCTTTGTGGGTCGAACATTAAGAGCTAAGCATACAGATATATATTTCCTATTTTATTTGTAGGGTTTTGTATTCCTCCCGCTTGTTCTTGGTATGAGTGGGAATTAAGGCTTTCCTTAGCTAAGAGTTCTTTTTATTGTGTAAAATTCACAATTTAATATCTGTTTAATAGGAAATTACTTTGTACAATGTGTAACTATTAACAAAATTTTCTCATTAGGGTATGCAGAGGTAATGGTCATTCCAAAAGGGTCAACGAGTGTGTTTCTTTCAGATGAAACCTGGAATTATTTAGGTAGGCTGGAAAAACCGAAACCGACAAAACACATAGTCAAGTAAAATACAAGTAAAATTAAAGCTTATACTAGCTTGGGTACTTCCCCTAAGACCAAGAATTCATAATTAGGTCTCCACTGGTGGATAACACTTGCGATCTGACACAGTTCTTAGTTAGGGTAGGGTGGTACCGTCTAATGCAAATTGCTTCTATATTATATATACCCCTTCGAAACCGAGCACTCTGTCCTGACATAGAGTACTTTGTATATTTGTACTAATCTCTATGTACAAATACTTAATTCGTCTGTTGAGATTGGGGTTCCCGAATTAAATTTCGGATGAGCTTATTCTTTACTCAACCGTCTATAACATTCTGAAATTCTTCATTTCAGCTATAAAGAGAAAAAATGGTCATTATGTCTTCAATGGTGATCGGATAGCAAGCTGGTCTGGTTTGTACAAAATTGGTGACGTGGAAGTTCAGTACACGAAATTTTCAAACAATGTCAAAGAAACTATCCAGATACCGGGACCCACCGAAGAAGATGTTTACGTAATGGTTAGTCGCTCTTAACTTCTATACAGCATAAGTAACATTTCTTTTTCCATCTCAGTTGGTATTTTTGGTTACGCAGATTTGACCGGAAAAGTTAGTAATTATTCTTGTAAACAACCTTGGCAAAACAGATCGTCAGCATTAGGTCTCTATCTCGTTTAGCACCAGTGCAACCGTCGGCCTTGAATGTGCTCCAGTGATTTTATTTTATTTTATATATTTTTTGAAATTTTTGAAGCACGCAAGGTTCTTAAGTGGACGTTAGAGTGGTTATTAGGTAAATTTAGCAAAGATCACACAATGTCTAGTGAGATTGTAAAAGTGCACACAAAGACTGAACGCAACATCCATTTTTTAATTTGCCACACTGCTATTGGCCAATTCGATTTTAGATCTACGCGCGCCGTCACAACGTCGTGAGAGAACTTCACCTTTACCCAAAAACACGCTTTGACTAACCCACGTCTACCGAAGGTAAACCAAGTCGAAATATAAATATTTTTTTATATATTAGGCTTCCTAATGAATAGTTTAAAGCTTTCACAGGATTTTTCTTTGTACTGATTATTACTATTATGCTTTCGTTTTAGTGTCTGCTTATTACGGGAAAACTTAACATAAGCTTTGAATACTGGATACCTATAAAAGATACAAAAGTTTTACAAGGCAAGTGGAAAGATCTAAAGAAACGCAAATTTCCCCTCTGAGGAAGTTCTTTGAATAATATTAACGGGGCTGTGAAAATTTATATGAGTACCTCAATTCGCATTGCTTATACAATGGTCTTTCACTTTCTGTACAACAGAATTATATTAGTAGGTTGGAATGATTGCAACTTAGAAATCTTATGGAATATTGGTGAACTTGTCTTTTTGGGAGCACAAAGCTCATTTAATCCTTCTTGAGTGCTTGCAAGTAAACATTGGTGACATCAAATTTTTCAAAATGGTAAACGTATGAAGGACAAGTCAGTTTTGGCCGATTTTTGCTTTCCTTTTTTGTTCCAGAAGGAGCTGAAGTCAAGACATATCTTCAGGGCAACCGCTTAGACTTAATGATAGAGTGGGGCAGGTGGACAGCTTGTTCTGCGACATGCGGAGGTGGAATCAAAGTGCGAGCTCGAAAGCGCGGCAACGGAGACGTTTCATCCTTCCTAGGAGGAGAGACAGACGTTCAGCGATGCAGTAATGTGCCATGTGATGAGATGATGTCTGAATGATCAGAGTGGGGTCAGTGGGATGATTGTAGTGCATCGTGCGGAGGTGGAGCAAGGATGAGGTTTCGTTATTGCAAAGCGCCTAACCAGTCTACTGACAGTTCTAGGTGTCTCGGTGTCAATGTAGCAGTTTTGTCTGTTTTAAAAAATATATTATTGAAGCCTGCAACATAACCACGATACTAAGATTAACTTGGCGTACAGTATGATAATTACACTTTTCTAGATATTGTAAACTAAGCAAATTATTTTTAAGGTTCACTTAGCGTTTTGTAATGTTAAACATCCTTAATATGTACAGCGAAGAGACCGAAGGGTGCGCTTTGCAGAGACGTCCGTATTCAAGTTAGAAGTAGGGATTGTGTGATTTTTGGTGTCATTGGGACTAGGGGAGGAAAAATACCTGAAAAAAAAAAAAACAGCCGACATCTCACGACTTCATGACTGGTATTCCTGCGAAGTGACGTCTAAGGAACTACAGGAGAAATTTCATACTGATGACATATCACTACCCAGAAATGCTTCTGAATGGTCGTAACAGGAGGGATATTTGTTTCAACTCTTCAACTATCCTGATCTGGATAGTGTCACTTCATAAGCATTAAATTTCTGCACTCGTTCCTGAGACGTCATTTCGCGAGGATACCATTGGTGGCGTCGTGAAATGTCATTTGTTTTCTCAGCCTAGCCAAGGCACGGTTATTGTGATATTCAATACGGGCGTTTTCATTTTTAACCTGGCAGGCTCGGTAATTTTTGAAAAATAGTAGCGTTATCCTACAATGCAAGCTTAACGCGAACCTTAACCCATAGTTTCGTCTTAATGGCTACGAGCGAACACACTTTTAAACTAGCTCAACTTTTGGCGTCATATTTTCAGGACTCTTTCGTCTTACGCTTATGCTGCCTAAATCTCATAATATAACGATCGTAGCTTAGTTTTCTATTGTTTGAATATCTTTAGTTATGATCAGCTATTTTTAAGGTTGCTTTTGATTTTTGTTGTTTCTTTTGTCTTTGTTTCTTATTAAAGGAAAGATGGCAAACACTTCGGACATCATCAATGTGGAAACGCCTTCATTATTGCAGGAGACTCCCGCAGTGAATTCTACAGGAACGAGCTATGAAAGTAATCCCTCCTCGTCAATTACTCCTAAAGATAATTTTTTGGATTCGCACAAAATAGCAAGGGCGACACCTGTTTCTACGAGCTTTTTTGATTTGTCTCAGTCAACACCGTCTTCGCTAACAGGTTATACGTTGACTTCCAGAGAGATATTCCATTTCCCTGCTAATTCATTTCTGATGTCAACGATAAAAGCGTCCAGAACTACCCATGGAAGTTACTTTTCCGTCACTGAACAAATGATTCCTGTTTCCTCTGACCATGACCAAAGCGTTACGCCATTCTCTTCCAATGACGTGCGGAAAATCTCTACTTCAGGACTGAT
Organism: Porites cylindrica; assembly: GCA_964035525.1. Taxonomy (NCBI): domain Eukaryota; kingdom Metazoa; phylum Cnidaria; class Anthozoa; order Scleractinia; family Poritidae; genus Porites; species Porites cylindrica. The sequence continues at coordinate 25,303,817 of OZ037779.1, read as the reverse complement.
TAAAATTTTGGATAGCGCAGAACGTGGGCACACCTTAGCAAGGACGCCCATTCTCCCTTCTAACAAACTATCTACGACTGAAGCCAACGTCTTAGTTGTAAGGCCATCATTTTCAAAGTGGCTTTCCCTACCCACGGATCCAACCGAGATGGTTTCCAAAATGACAACCAACGCTCATTCAATTGTCCTTGGATCTCCCGAAAGGTCACAAGCTATCACCTTTGGCGGCAGCATTTTCCCATTATTTGTAACCCACAGCATAATACTGCGACCAAGAGAGAAATTGGCGTCCAGTTCAATTTTGAATGAGAGTACTTCTTCAAGTACAAAAGCCTTTGAAGAAACGTCGATGTCAGAAAGACACACGATTCAAAGGAGCAATTTTGTGTCGTTATCAGTCAAACGGGCAGCATCTTATTATCCCTCGTCTTCCAGAGACGCACTGAGTACCACTGATAACACCAACATGGCTGCGTCTGAAGCTAACGTTGTCACAAATGCTTCAGTGACGACACCCGTTTCTATCCAAGAGAAAATGGTGTCACTCAATGATTCTTTATTACGTAATGCAGAACAGTCGACGACATTGAAGCCACAGACCGGGTCTTCGATATTTGATATAAATTCAAGACATCCAGTTATGTCCACAAACTCATTTTCTCGTCAATTCAAGGCTACTGAGTCAAGCAAACTCTTAGGAAAAATATCTTCAAAGCTGATAATGACACGCAGCGCAAGAACACCCCCATCAACAGTATTGACATCTTTTGAAGGATCGTCAGGTCCGGTGGGTTCCGCTCCTTCATCATCAGACAATACTCAATGTTTTTTGTTAAATGTAAGGACGAGGTCTTTCTTGCCACCTATGGAAACAATGCTATTCTTTGAACCAAATGATGTGCGGTCGGGCAGTGTTCTGCTGAAAAATGCAAGTAAATCTTCAGGTCTGTCATCCTTTCTTAACCCATCTGGTCATAATATAACTCCTCGATCTTTTCCTTCTACTAAGAAAGAGGTAGATGACACTAGGAAAACAGCTGAATTGCCAGTTGGAGGAGAAGGCTTGTGGAGGGACACAATCGAATTGTCATCAAAGATAATCACCCTTACAAAATATTTTCATGCCTCGAAGGGACAAGATGTAAATACGAAGTCAACTAAGACAATTTCAGAAGGAATCAGTGCAGTCAAGAGAGTTCGTCCTACCAAGACGACTATACCTTTTGAAATCACGAAAAAACTTATCATCGTCTGGCCACCGACACCAAGCATAGCTTTATCAACAAGTGAGCGTTTGAAATCATCAACTGGCTATAGTCACGGGAGACTGTCAAGGTCTGTATTTCCGACTATCGTTTCAGGATTGCCAAAAGAAGCTCTAACCAAAAGCACCTATTCTTTTGAGAGAGAGATGTCTTCGAGACCATCACCAAGTTTCCAACTTCTACCTACTTTATCAAAAATACCGACGCCATTAGATGAAGCAAAATTGTTACTTCCTTCCCCCAGTATTAATCTGAGTTCCGCTGGTACTGGTTTTACTATCACCCCATTGTCACCGTCTTCATATTTTTCACCGTTTACTAAATCACAACATTCAGCAGGGAGAAGTGAAGACATAGAAAGTGGAGATGTATCCATTTCACTGTCAAAGGAAGAGCCGCCATCATCAATAACAACAAAAGACACCTTAATCATGTATTCTAAAAACCCACCTTCGACCTTGCATCTCGCCCATCCTTCCAACGCCATAGAAGAAGGTCCTCTTCTTCAAAGTGCAATTTCAACCAGTGTTTTACGCAATCAACCGGTGCTTTCGTCACCTTATCCACAGTTTAATTCAACACCAAGAGAGGTAAGGACCAACATGCAGTCTAACGATATTTCTTCGTCCATAGTACCTATTACAACTTAATTGTCTTCACGGACAACCTTAGCTCCAAAGGAGGAGGGTTCAATAACAAGCAAGGATTCTGGTTTTCTACGGAATTCAATAATGAAACAAAATTTGGTTAACAATGAAACTGATTCCTTTTACAGTTCGTTGCTCAGGGAGCGTGTATCATCATCAATCACAGAGAGTACCCAAGTAACGAAGGGGAAAGAGACTTTAAAAATAGAGTGGTTACCAAGGTCATCCTTAATTCAAAATGTAATTTCCTCATGGAATAAAGTGCCTACTGGAACACTAAAGGAAGACTTTAAGGCAACACAAATCGATTCTTTCATGCGTCCATTACCAAGACAAGCCATTACATCATCGACAAAAATGCAGTTTCGCTCGACTCAATCAAGATTGGAATCAGAATCCGTTGCAACTTCACTGTCAAGGACCAACATTCCAATGTCAGCGTCGAAAAATTCAACCCTTGAAGCCACCGTGTTGTTTTCCCCGTCCATTCCTTCGGAAATCCACTTCAACTTACCTCTGTCACCGAAAATGCGCTCAAAACAGAAAGGTGAAGCCATAAAACCGACCCTGTCTTCCTTCTCTGGACCATGGTCTGTAGAGTCAATTCGACCCTCATCATATTCTGCTGTAAACGAAGAAGCACTACCATGTCACAAAGAATACGTAACCATTGCCTCATTCAGACGGCGTACGCCACCTGTAACAGAAGGCGTTTTCACATATAGTGTGGTATCACTAAAAAGTATGTTGACCAGGAAATACAAGCAATTATCAACTGGTACAAGCTTTAGCAACTTAACTCCAATGCTGAATGAATTTACCACATCCCTTCTTGGCCATCCTTCATTACTCTCTTCTCAAAGGTATCCATTGTCATCTAAGAGTATAGAGTACTTACGATCATTGTCCGTACCCAGCCATAAAGAACTCTCACCAAATCCCCCCTCACCTAATAAAACAACAAGGGAATATGAAAAAACTCCAATTGCACCTACGCTATCGACAGAGTTTTCGTCTTTTGAACACAGCGCAGTTTCCCAGACGTTAAAGGATGTTAGCCCATTTTTTCCGTCAGTTAAAAGAAGTGAGGCCGTTGGTGAATCCTTGGACTTCTCACTAGCTAGTGGATCATCGCAATCACCCTTGGATTTAAAATTTCCACCAATACAAAGGTCGTCGAGTAGCGATTTTGAATCATCAACAGCATCATTATCCAGGCTACCTAAAGTACCGATGAATGCGAATTCCAGTTCTTCGGCAAAAGAACACGTCATATCATCATCTCCTTTAACCAAACGCACGCAAATTTCATTATCTCGAAATTTAAACTCATCGACGAATGCAGACCATGTAAAACAGACGGTGTTAGATAAAAAGACCCCACCATGGCCGCCATGGCAAGCAATCTCGCCAACGCTTACGCAGTTTAGCTCCATAGAAGTTAAAAAAGTCACAATGTCATATATGGCTCCCTTTACGACTTCTTTGCCTCAACTCACACCTTCGTCAATGTATGCGCAGCAGATTTTAACAAGAGAGCAAAGTAAGTCCACAGGAAAAGAGTACGTCAGACGCTTAATGTTATCGCAACCTACGCAATTTTTAACGTCCTCAGGCGTTAGGCCAGCTGGTAAAATGCGTACTTCAGTATCACAGAAAGACAAAATATTTACATATGAGTATTTCAACACTCGCCCTGCAGATGAATCTTCCACTAATAATGTGAACTCTTCAGCGAGTTCATCGGCGGGAGTTTCCTTTTCATTGGCGATGCCATTAATATTTAGCTCAGACGAAACCACGAACACCTGGGTACTCCGACAGTCGAAAACAGCACCTGAACGCCTCATTATGATGGATGTGACTTCTTTAATATCGGCAGCTATTGGAGAAAACACAGTGTCTCGAAATGTAGTTTCTTTAACTTCACACCCTATTTTATCGTCGAAGTCTCCACAATTTCGTTTAGGAGCAATCCAGCCAACAAGAATCACAATCTCACCAGAGGCTCCTGCTAATCCTACTTCCAAGCAAATTACTCCGTTGTTAACTTCGTTGCCAATAAAAGGAAACCTTGATAGCCTGGTGTTAAATTTGACAAATAAGTCTTCATTAAAGTCCATGGTATCCTCTTCATACCTTACAACAATTTTATCCTCAAAAAAAGGAAATGCAACGGCCATTATTTCTCCAGAGGGTAGTTTAATTTCGAAAGATGAACATTTTACCGCCAAGAGGAGTTCTATAAGAAATTCATCCGTGTTGTACATAGAGAGCTTTACATCCAAGTCTCTGGTCAGTTTTTCGAGATCTCTAGATTCTTCTATAGTTAACCAACCATTTACTGCAAAACTGACTCAGCAGATCAGCGCACGGAAAAAGTCTAAACACGAGATAATGCTAAAAACATCGTCATCAAACCAATGGTTTACAAACGGAAAGCTGAGTCCTTCCTCTTTAGCAAAAGATGATGTAGCCTCTTCGCCAATTCTAGAAGAAAGCTCGAGACTAGTTGCACACAGCGTGAAGTCAACAACGATGAATGAAGCTGCAATTTCAGCAAACACAAGTCTTCATGAAGAAAAACGTAAGAACAGTCCAATATATTTATCCTGGGGGAAACCCCTTGACCGGTTATTAACTGTAAAAAATGCTTACCATATAGTCACCAAATTTAGAAAGAATGATGTCATTAAGATAAACTTTTACTGTCATTCCTGAGCATAGTTTGAAATACTCATTTAGAAAAGCGAGGTCGAAGGTAGTGATGAGAAGGGAAGAAAAAGCTAAGCGGCTCTCTCTTCTCTCTGTTTTTCTTCTCATCACTCCCCACTCGCGCTTCTGGCTCGTCTCAGGCATTCCGCTTTTATGGTATGTACCGTAATATATAGATTTAGCCAGGGCTAAAAGCGAGGCTCCCATTAATAAATTTATAATTTAAATTAAACAATAAACTTGTATTCGAATTCCACAATTCAGTTAACTTTAGAGCACATTTATGTCACTTTTGAGGGAAAGGCTACCAGATTTTAGAGAAAAATAATTTGCAAACAGCCCAAGAGTGAACCAAATCTTACATCGAGTTGATAGCCTCATATGTACACTCAAAAACTGGTAATTCATCTTCGATCACATTTAAGAGCCATAATGGCTCTTGATCACCGTAGATTAATTAGTGGAAAAAAATCAGGCCAACTTTTTTGCGTTCGACAAGTTTACTTTGCAAAATCTTGTCAACAAATCTGGGTGCGTGTAAACCAACTGTTTTTATCATACCCGCATTCATAAACTGTTAAAAAAAATTTCCAAAATCACCTATACGGCCATCCGGTTCTCACTTTTGCAGTGCGAGCTGTGGCGAGTGTTTGAATGAACATTAACAGAGTTACGCTCCAACATTATAAAGAATTTATTATGTTTATTTGTTATTTAATGGTTTAACGCGCGGCATTTTGAGTACTCCTGCAAACGATGTTCACTGAACGACTGAAAGCAATCGGCACAGCGAATAAAATTACAAGAGAGACTACTAACAATCAATAAAAGAAATATAATTCGGTGAAACATATACAGAGACAACAATTTTCATTCATGAATACAAGTATTAAAGTGTCCCTAAAAACCCTGAGTCTTCAAGCTTCAAGCTTAAGTTTATGTTTTAAGCCGGTTTCCCGGTCGTTGCTTTTTTCAAAGACGAACTCGAGGCAAGAAAATCGCTCAAAGCTTTCTTTTCCGGTCAGAATTATAACTAAATATTCTTTGGAACGTTTTCTTTCTATTTGCGGTGAGAAACTGTCTAAAGGCTTTTTAAAGTTCTTTAAGCTTATATCAAACCTGATACTCGGTCAGATCATTGTCACAAATCTTACAAACGTGCATAAACTAAATGCCCGCATAAACTCTGCCTGAATTCATTAAATTAGATACAAAAAAACAAACATCAAATACAATAATTTCTCTGGCTTACCATTCGAGATGCAGCTCCTGAAAGGTATCAAGAAAATCCAGTATCGCTTCAGACTTTGCAATCCTCTTACGCATCAAGCAAGGTGAAAACCAAAACGATGCCATCCGAAATCGGATTTCCGACTTTGACAAGCGACGTATTCCTCAACCAAAAACCCAATAAACAAACTAGCCATGAATAACAAAAGACTCCTGATAGCAGCTGAATTTCATTTTGCACATCCAGTGGAAAAAGACAGTTAAAAACATCACAAGTTGACACAAAACTCTGTCAGCTTCAGCTGTCAAAGTAAACAAGATTCAAGATGCTGCATAAATTTTCCGCATGAACTCACCTGTCAAATTTTGACCAATCAGAGCATAAAAATTGGACGTAGAGCGTGACCAACGCGTGACCATGGTGAGAAAAGTCATAAGCAACTGTCTTCCCTGCCTGTAACAGCTGGCTGAATTTTCGCGTCCAAGGTCAGTTTGCAATCAAAATTTTAATTGTGTAGCACATAAACACAACATATTTCATATGAATTTAGAAAAAAATTGATCTTGAGCCTGCGATCAATTGAGAACTAGTAACTTGTCAGCGGATAACTTCAAAAAAATACTTGACCTCGATGGGTCGACACCTGAGCCCGCGATACGGTCAAGTGACAGTGGTCAGCGGGTACCCTGTTTTGACAGCTGTCAATTGATCAAAAGATTGTCCAATATGTGTGCATTATCAGTTTAACTAGTAAAAGTATGAGATTGAACATTGTTCGCGATCTAGTAAAACAATTAACTGGTCAGCGGACAGCTTCCAAATAAATCACGTCACCTCGATGAGTTGACATATGAGCCCGTGATATGGTCATGGGATACTGGTCAGTGGCTATCCTGTTTTGACAGCTGTCAATTGACCATATTGTGAATGTCCTATACTAAAATCCTATATTAAAGATGTGGACTTGCCAAGACACGCCTGAGACACCCCTCCCTTCCTTTTCATAGTCTCCCCTACCCCACCCGTACAATCTGTAGACGCGTACGTACGTACGCTCGGTCAATCACGTGACAACCAAAAGAAAAGAGGTTGACCATATTCCATGGGTATGGGGCTCTGTCCCACGCGCGCTTCGCGCGCGGGAGCCCCGCTAAAATGCCGAAAATAATAGATACGCCCCTCCAAAAATAAGCCCCTCAAAAAGGGTCTTTGAAAAATATAAGCCCCGGGGCTTATTTTCGGAATTTTACGGTAGGTGTTCCCCACCAAGCCTTAAGAAAGCTTGTGGAGGAGGCGGAAATTTTATGTCATAGTTACTGACCTCACGCATTTATTTACACATTTTAGCTAAACGCATCTGCCGTCAACACTTTTATCAAGAAAGGATGTTTAACCACAAACCCTAACAGTAACATGTTTAATAATATTACGAAGTCTTTTAGTATTTTATTTAAAAAGCTTTGACGTCATAATGAAGTCATAAAGGAGAAACTAAATTTCCAAATATGAATGCGTCTCTAACTGACATGACAGCATTCCCAGCAAAGTGTCCAGCTATAGAGCACAGTTTCTTTTGCTCCATACAAATATGTAAACAACCTTGAGAAATTCTCTATGTTCAACGAGAGAACATCATTTGGACGTAGGTGCCACCATAGTATGGTAGCCCATAATACCCTATATTCTAGAGTATCCTTTACTACCCACCAACGATGGAATATAACTTCTCTTTTTACATGATAGTTTTTTCTTTCAAGTAAACAAGATGGACTATTAAACGTTTCGTGGGGCCACAATAGTTTGAATGTCTATGGCGAAAAGCGTAAATTTGTAATGCCAAAAAATATCTCTTTATACCTTTGTTCTTTTGTCATAGATCGATGCGACCCGTGTGTCAATCAGATAAAATTAACCAGGGCCTATTGCATCAGTGATTTTGGTAAGAGTTAATGAAAATGAGTACTATAATCACTCACTTTACTCAAAGGCGTTACCCGCACCCTTACCTCTATTTTTGTTTTAACAGTGGTCCACGTCAGGATTTTAACGGAAGGCATTAACGAATTATCCCTGGATACCAATTATCGTATCAGTATAATAAACATTTTTAAAATGAACAGCTCGTCAGCAACATTTCGAAGCGTTTGGATACTCAGTAATCTTTGTAGCTGCCCCCTGCTTCGTCCTGGTAAACAGTATCTTTTAACCGGAAAGATGACCAGGCTCGCGGGCTCCACAAAGATCATAGCTGAAGTCAGTAGAGAAAGCTATGTTGAGGAATGGACGAGATCGACGCTGACGCGGATGGAAGAAATAAAGAGCAAACCATGTTCGTTGATAAAGACAACGCGGATAGCAACTTCTGTGGGGACGAAGCCTGAAAGTACTTCAGGTATTATTTTAGATTTTCCGAATGCTAGTTCCTTCACTTTACCATTATAACTAAACGGATGAAAATGCATTTATGATATAGATATTTTTTACTTCTAAGGTCCAACCAAAAGACCAGCTCGATTCACAAGGAAGAGGACAAGTGAGTGCCGACCAAGTGTCTTTTGTCGAAAAACGAATTGGCACCCCTTTTATTCTTTAATAAAATTACTTAGCAGTTGTTTCTTTCTCTTCTTAGCTTTCTGGGGAAAAATATTTTAAAACAGTCTGAATTCGAAGCGATGGCGATGAAATTCATCGAGAAAAAGTGTGAAACATGTTAAAAGTATGGCCTTTTACCTTAGATAAAATTCTATAAGTTTTTGTTTAAAAATGAAGAAAAATAATAGAGAAAGAGAAGAGGGGCAATGTAAAAAAGATATAGATCTCTTTACTATCTCTCTTTTCAACAGCGAAATGTCTACCATGTGATTTAGATCAGAGATTAAGGGAAAAGTGTTGTGTCAGTGATTATGGTACGTATAATGTTTCAAGGTACCAATTCTACTTCATCATATTCAATGTTAAGATATAATAGTTCTGATTCTGTTGGTTAGGAAACGTCAATTGACGACGGGAAAGCGCGTGGAAAAGACTAAACGCGACTTCTGGTGCCCACTTTTCCGCTCTGCCATTGGTCAAGCCACTTGTTTGATTTGCGTGCGCCGTCGTCAACTGATGTTGGCGTTCTGTTGCTAAATCAGCCCATATATGTTATATTGAAAATAAATTTTCTAACAGCGTTGTGTTTTTTTGTTACCTATGCTTAGTACATGTCAGGCTACTGTGAATTTTTTCATGGAGATAAAGGAGTGGAAAGGGACTGGAGGTTGACCCCTAACGTTTCAAATTAAAGGCAACCTAGAAAGTCCAGAACCGCTTGACTTTACAAATCATATCTCCTGCTTCCTTATCATTGTGAACCGTTGTAGTTGGTGTGAATAGAGTTTCTTTCACTCAAAGTTGTTCTAGTTGTTGTTTTTTTTTCTTTTTTGTTATTACAATTTCAGCAATAATTGTAAGAGTACGTTCACAAGAAATTGTTGATGGCCATCACACCCTTTACTTGGTCAATGTGAAGAAAGTATTCAAGAAAAATCAACTTATGAAGAAAAAATTGGACATACGTTTCAATAACAAAACTTGCGACTGCAAACCCAAACTTTCGTTTAAAAGAGAGTATCTGGTGATTGGCAATCACAATGTCACCATCAGAAAAATGGCATCTTTGGAACTTGACCGACAAAGTTTTCTGGCTGAATGGGATGAAACACTGGAGAATGAAATGAATCAGATGGCAGACTCCTGTTTAAGGAATTCAGTTCTTGTTACTCCAAGGCTAGCAAATTCTTTACAGATCATGACGGGAATAAAGACTTCAGGTATGTCACCCACTTCAACATTTCTTCACCTTTCTTACTCTTTATGAACCTGTTTCATCCTGGAATGATAAAATTTGACGAATAAAATATTTATGTCGTAATTAGCTCATTTGAAGGACACTGGTTGCTTTGAGGTTCCGTTCTTTCAACAAATTTGAGTAATTTTAAAACATTCTCTTGGTGAGGATATTTTTATATGCTGGAGTTGCTTTGGTTGAACATAGAAAAGACATGCAATTTTAGATTTGTCAGTTTGAAATCTTTAGTTGTTAGAATCCATCGCGTGTGAATAAACGTAAAACCATTTTATTCGAAATGTTCTATATAGATTTCTGATAGGCACAAATTCATTTCGAGAAAAAAACTGACCATATGTTGTGTTGGTGATCACAGCTACATTCAAGATCAGTGTGCCGACTGGGAAATACGCAACAATATCATCGCCAGCTGCTGCATCTCCGCCTGTAACAGTCACACATAACTATACAACAAAGCTGTCTGTTACAGCAAGTACAGCAAGAAGTAAGTAGACGAAAGCGTTTTTTCGTTCTTTGAAACAAACACAAATTCCTGGGCTTGTCTTAAAAACACTTACAGGCTTTTTGGAAATCACTTGACCGGAGTTGATGGTTCTTGGTTTTACCATAACGATTTCATGCATGAAACGATTGACCAAAGATATTTCTCTCTGTGGTTGGATAAAGGACCTTGGCGTGGCAACAGTAACTGGAACTTTCAGCGTTAAGCGCAATTTTATTCCGTTTGATGACAAAATGCTAGCCAAAACCCTGGGGTCTGACCTTACGACGGTAGAAAAAATTTCACATGGCTGACTGCGTCTTCTTTCATAGATCGATGTGATCCCTGTGTAAATCAAATGAAACGAGCCAGATTTTGGTAAGTGCAAATCAGGTTTTCTTACACGAGTTAGGATTGTTGATGAGGAAGACGGGAGGGGGAGAGGGAGGACAATACAATTAGTTAGTAGGAGGGGGAGCATGGGGAAGCTAGAGGAGGAGGAGGAGAAATAATTTAATTGAAAAGTTTCACAATGTTTTTGGTTAAACTGGAACTAGGAAACAGAATTGGAATTATTACGCCAAAGCAAAGTCACTATAGTGACAAACGATTTATTGCTTTATTTTCCATGAGTTCACCAATCAAAACAGCTTATAACACCATGGTGAACATAACGACATGGCCCGCACAGTCAGACTGCATTATCGATTTAGAAATAACTAAAACCCCGTAAAACCGTCTGACCACTATTCTAGCCTCAACACCAAAGAAATAAAAAAAAACAAGAGATTTGATGCCTATTCGTAACTTCCTCCACGTTGATTTATTCCACCTTACATTAATGTGATTCCACCGCAGAAAGAGGGAGAAGCCTGTGCGCCCTATGCTACTATTCACTGAATACGCCATTCTTACCTTTGTATGAAAGACGCTATCTTTGGGCATTCTTGGAGAAGAACTAACCGACGTAGAAACAACTTTAACAAAAAAAATATTCAATTTTCTTGCAGCGCGATGAAGCTCATTCGTTAAATTTCAGACCGTTACATTAGTCACTGAACTACAGTATTTCGTTGGCTATCTGTAAATCAAAGCGAGAATTTAGAAGAGCAGATTTTAACCTTGCACTGAATGAGAAAGACGCTGTGATCGTCATTTAACAAACATGGGACAAAACTCTTCAGATTTCCAATCTATGGCCTTCAAAAGAGTGGGCAGGAGGACTTTCCACTGAGTTACGAAGGAGTTCTTATGGTGGCCCCAACCTGTTTGTATGCGTGTTGGTTATGTTTTTGAATCGCGTTTTTCAGCAAAAACGATTTAACCGATTTTTATGATTTTTGACATCCTTAATGACGAATGGTGGAACTTAAAGAAAATTTTATTTGTTTTCTTGTAGATATAAAAACGTCTGAGATATCGACATATATTTAAAACCGCATTTTTATAAGAAATGTTAATATCTTGCGTTGCAGTGCTAACCGTGTCTGCCGAAAGTTTCTGATTATTCAGTTTCTTGCAATAAAGCTTTGGGTAAGAATACCCTTTCAGACAGGAGATAGTCCGTAGACAGTCTTCCTCTTTCACAAACTTGTTAGCGTAGTATTTTAAATTAGACCAGCATTTTTTGCAGCGAGTTGTATGGAGTCGAAGAATTTCGAAGTTATTTCCAGTTTTCGTAAAAATGTGGTTTTAAATATATGCCGATATGTGAAACGTTTTATATCTACAAGAAAATAAATAACATTTTCTCTTAAAGTTCCATCATTCTTCATTAAGGATGCCAAAAATCATAGAAATCGGTTAAATTTTTCGTGCTGAAAAACGCGATTCAAAAACATTTTACACCAACACGCATACGAATAGGTTCGGGCCAAATTAAAAAGAATTACAGGAAAATTACTGGGTGCTACTAGGAACAGCAAATTCGACAGCGTAATGAAAGGTTGATCAATTAAAATTGGTGGTAAATTTAAAGCTCATTAGAGAGTGACAAAGGTGACATTTTTCTTTCAATTTTTTTTTTTGAACAGTCGTACACATCAGGATTTTGTCAGAAGGTATCAACGAATTATCCCTGGACACCAACTACCGCGTCAGATTTATTCACATGTTTAAAATGAAAAGTTCGTTACCAACATTTCGAAGCGTTTGGATACTCAGTAATCTGTGTAGTTGCCCCCTTCTTCTTCCTGGTAAACAGTATCTTTTAATGGGAAAGATGACCAGGATGGTGGGCTCCACAAAGGTCATAGCTGAAGTCAGTCGAGAAAGCTACGTTGAAGAATGGAATGGATCGTTGTTACGAACGATGCAGGATTTACGAAAACGGTGCCAACTGATGAAGACGACGCAGACGACAACGCTTGTACGAACGGAGCCCAAAAATATTGCTGGTATAGCTTTAAATTAAACTTTACTTCAATCATCTCAAAAGGTAGGGCAATCTTAGGGTTAACGGAGATGGACTTAACGGATTTTTTCTTAGACATATACAAGCCCGAAACTTGAAATTTCTGTGGTATCGAGATTTTCAAAATGTGGTCCAAATTATCATAAAACGTGTTCTTTTAAATTGATATTGACCGTTTACTAGACCATTATATCCCCACACCTCGAGCTGCCACAATGTAGTAAACAGGTCGTAAACCTACTTTTCTTTTTTTTTAACATACTGCTTCCAATGCAATTCCCTGAAATCCGGGGAGATACCTTTTCTTCTGTCCAATAACTTTTGATTCATGATGTGTTGCGAAGAATGAGCTTCTGTAACAGTTTAAGTTTAGTCAAAGATAACCAGTAAAATGCCGCATCAACTGTATGTACGAATAAGTATGACATAACATTTAATTTAAGACAATTCTCATTCGGAACGTGATACAGGTCCACCAGAAAAAAAGTTTCTAATTACAACTCAAGGGATCACTGAAATCGGGCGCGAATCACCTACAACGCTATCAACACCCAACAGACCAGGTGAGGAGAAGTTGAAGTTGAATTTGTCAGATAATAACGTAGAAAGATAGTCTGTGTTGTTTAAAACCACCGTAAAATTGTTAATTTTCCTGATTTTATTTCTCTTGGTGAGACCACATTTTCCAGGTGCGAGTGTTTAAAGAACTAAATAATTCCGCAGTTAGCGATTACTAACTTGTTTCTTTTAGCTTACTACTCATTTTTTTCGTTAAAAAAGAACCGGTTTTCTTTCTTTTCGATGCATTTATTGCTGACACTTATAATGTTGTTCTCTTTTGATCAGAAAAATGCCGTACGTGTAGAATATCTAAGAAACGGAACAAGAGCTACTGTGAAAGTGACTTTGGTAAATATTTACTTCATCTTTTTACCAAGTTCCTTTGACTAGAGATAATGGTGTAAATGCTTCCTTGCTGTTACTAAAAAAACTTACTCGCCTGATGAGAAGAGATATAGTCCTAAAAGAGACTCTACTCAGGCGGTGGTTTTACAATGCAGTGGACAGAAAGAATAAACAGTGTCGACTTTTATATCGGGCTGTATTGTCTAAAGAGAGCATTACTTGTACAAATTTGAAATTCTTTCGGGAGGAACCAGCGGGTTCTTTTTTTTGTTTTTTGTTTTAATACCTATATATGTATATATGAGCACTAGTCTAGTCTTCACAATTTTCTGTTTACTCTTCTTACATTTCAGTGTCTTCTTAATTGACAAATCCCTCTGATTATCGTCACGTTGCATACAACAGTTTGTTTTCTTAGTAACCAGAATTGGTGCAAGCTAATGCTTACGTTAATGTTATTCTTCTGTGATTGGCTACAACAGTTCTCTTTTCTTTTGACCTTGGATGTTAAATTTTGCTTTAAAGCTTTTTTTAGTCACTTAAAAGAAAAAAAGGAAAATATAAAAATCACAAGGTACATGTATTTGCTTATATCCAGACTTTTCACATTATGCCATGATAAATGTGCTGTACGTATCTTTGAGCGCTGATCGGATTATTATCGTTCAAGAAAAATTCACCTTTATAGCGTTAGGCAATAAAGTTTTTTTTTTATTTTCACCAGTAATTCGAGCACGGATATTGCAATCCACGTTTGATAACAGAACCCAAGAGAGGAGGTACCTAGTACGGGTTATCACTGTCTTTAGGAGCGTTGTGGATCTCAAGACAAGACAAGAAATTTTTGTTCAAGATGATTATTGTCAATGCCCGAGATTATTTTTACGAAAGCAGTATGTTATCATGGGGACGGCGGAGCAAATATCAGTCTCTGAACTTCGCTTGTTTATTCCGCAAAGACCATTTGTGAGGATCTGGCAAACAAACATGAAGGCTCGCTTAAAGTCTATTGGTGACATCTGCGATGATTGAATGAAGAACGCAATATATCTGTAGGCAGAATACAGCCAGGCGCATGCTACCTATATTTAGTTTAAGACAAGGCAAGGTATTAATTACAAACAAAGCGCGTGATCGGTACGACCGGTTTACATGAGCGACGCAAACGCAAGCAAAAGAGACACCGTTATGACGGCATCATAATGGATTTTATGGCAAGGCATTGTTTAGATAATGGTTTGTAGGCTAAGGCGGCAGGCTCCGGGCCGTCTTATTTCCACCCAATCAGAATTTTGGGCGTTCCGGACGACATCGTTCTTAAGGGCGTTTTTCTATGCGCTCGGCCCTTTCGACGCTCACCATCACGCTGTTCACATCGCTTGTTTGAACCAATTTTCAGTATTTTGTAAAACTGCCTTGATATAAAAAGGACATATGTTACAACTACTTCAAAGCAAGCGCAAGAAATAGAAAATTTTCCATTTTTTGTGTTACCGCTCACAAGTGTTAACCGATGCAAGGGTAGCCTTAGAACAATTCAACTGAAACAAAAGGTGACTGAAAAATTCGTCCGCCATGTTGGGATTTGGGATACTGACGCGCATGAGGGCTTTCTTTGGACGTGTGAACATTTCTCTTAGTTTTGTCTGTACTTCTGCCGGCGATTGAGTTGCTCATGTGAGCCATTCCAAATACTTCGTCAACACTAATGCAATCGAAAGCGTTTGACTTTATAGTCCGTTCCCGAACTGTTCGCATGATACTCTCTTATACCCTCCGTTTGTAGGTATATGTCATATCTGAGTAGCTACGCCTTAAGCGTTTTTGAAAAGCTCCGTTTGCGCCCGTCCACACTAGAACGACTAGCTTCCGTTTGGAACTCTCCACTTTTGAAATAGTGTCCTTGAAAAACCCCCGTTTTTACCATTTTATTATGGACTTTTTGAAGGCCAAATCGTGTAAAAAGTACAGTTTTTAACACTAAAACGTATTTGTGATCATATGGTCTAAGCTTGCCCAAAACTAGATTGCTATAGTTTACTCCGCGTGTTTTATATGTGTTGAGTTTTGTTTTTTCAGTCTAACAAAGCGTTACGGCGACTTTTCGAAAGTTCATGTACTCTAGCCAAGGACACCAGACACCCTCCTTTACTGCCTTAGGGTCAAACGTAGGAGCTGGTGGAGGAACCACACCTTTCATGTGGTAGCGCATTCTTGCTAGCAATGACTTTACTTCTTCTGGAAGTTTCCTGTTGAGATCGTGGCGTTCTTCTGGATCAGCAGTAATGTTGGACAGTGCGAGTTGCACATTGCTTGCATTGGTCTGTGAGTAAAACAAATAAGAATGCATATGCATTGATAATACTTACCAATAGGGAAATGACATTAATTTCGTCTCCGGTTTTTTGTTTTGTTTTATTTTATTTTATTTTTTTTGATAATGTGAGTTAACTGAAAGAAAAAGAGGTCGATTTAGCTTAAAAACTGGCATATTACACCAGTAAGAGCGTAGGTTTTCTCGAACAACCGTATTTGTGTGGTAGAAATTGTTTACCCAAAGTTCGCTTTGACCTAAATATAATAAATTTCTTTGTTCTGTCGTTTCTTCCTGGTCTGTTGTTGCTGCTCCAATAAGTACGATTCTTAGCCGACTTTAGGTTTATATTTGACCCTTTCAACCCTAAGATCAAAATTAAAATTTTCATTTGTCGCGCCTATTCATGTACTGTAGAAGTAGTGGGGAGAGGTTGATAAAATATCAAGCAAATTCATCTTGTGTGATCATGTCCTGAATTCTCATGACCACTCTTTTTTACAAAACATTGATATTACAAGAAGAAATTTGATGCTGAAAAGGAGAACTCAGGAGAAACTGTTCGCCGATTGGCACAATAATACAAACACTTTTTGTACCCAATCAGGAGCCGGCATCCGCTTGAATTTGTGGAAATAGTTCGGTGAGAGTCGGTACCCAGGGGCTCTTTTACCCGTACTTGAAAACTTTTCGTCCCGCCTTTTCTCCCGACCCGGAGTGACTGCCCCTGGGTCTCCGAGGATGGGAGGGATTAGGCTGTCTGAGACATTTGGAGCGTTTTGAAGAAGGTATGACAAGGCAGTCAAAAGCGAAACGTGGATATTTCCCAAAATTTTTGAACCTCAAAATTGACTTTTTTTGGCCAAGTGACTAGCTACTTTATGTATATATTAAAAAAAAATGAAATGTCACTATTTAAAACGAAAAATAGAAAAAAGAGTTGTAAATTTGATTATTCACTTGGTTTGCTTCTGATCATCATGACCTTTCAGTAGTGTGCGAAGGTTAGGGCTAGGATAGTTAGGTGCTGCTTAGCAAACAGATAGATCAACGATTTTATTCAGATCAGTGTCTGTTAGATGGTACATACAAATAATATTTCTCTACTTAATTGAAACTACAAAAATCTGACTTAACAAGAGCACGCTGAAGGGCCACTCCCGCCAGGGTGTCCACTTCCCAATGCCCAGAAATCACTAATTTTTAGATTTACCCTCGATATTTTTAAATGAAGAAATTGAGGCGGTTTACGAACAGAGGTACCTATGGATTGACAAAATCATGCGGCAGCCTCTCTTCTTGCTCTCTTCTGCCCATTTTCTAGCGAACTATGTTCCAAACTGTCCAACTGTCGCAAAATTGAGAACGATTTTGCAATTACACTGTAGGCTCAGTGTCGCTAATTTACTATGTTTTAAATCTTTGGTCAACAAAAAGGTGGACCTCCGGAGCCTTTGGGGGTCGCACCTCCCCCTTCCCCATCTCCTCCCTACGGGAAAAGTGCGCGCAGTGCGTGTTTTAGAGGAAGTGAAAACATGTCCACGCAGTATTGCACTTCTGCTTCCGTTGGTTGATGTTTTGTTCTCTTAAAGCGTGTTTATTCAGAAAAGCAGAAGAAAAACAGCCAAAAGAGCTAGCGTTAATAATTCATGATATGGTGATGTAAGGGTTATTTACCTGGAACGAGGGTGTATGTGATATATATATTTACCTGGTATCGCCCTCGAACATATTACATACCCCCGACAGTAAATAATAAAGCATTTAATAGACCAATTCCGATATATTAAAATTCATACTCGTCTGCGAAGCTTGGGATTAAAACAAAAGAAATGTATTGTTCATTGCTGAGCGTCAATTTTATTCCTCCAAGCCTCGCAGCCAAGTATGAATTTGAATATATCGAAAATGGTCTATTTTCTAAAGATGATTATTCCCAAGAGCCTCGAATTGTTTGAGGCTGAATTCTAAAATATGGAAATTGGTCAATTCATGCAGAGTAGTCAAACAGTAGTTTTATCAGAAAGGAAGAAGTATTCTTAACGTTAAGGCAGAGCAGTTTTGGAGGCCCTTTTAGGCCATCAAGCTCGACAGATTTTTATGTTAGGTGTCCGACGAGTCACAGTTAAACGTTCGAGTTGGAGTTGTTGTGTCATATTTGTTTGAAAATAACGCGGCTGGTGACACGGGTTTCTCTTCTGAAAGACATTGTGCTATGACAAATGCAGACGAAGCAAATGAAGTCCAAACAATGTGGTAAGTTTATTAAATCGTTGTTCAAAATTTGACTTGTGTTGTTTCACTGGGAAGGTTACACGTCTTTTTTATTCTTTGAGAAGGGAAATATGAGTAGAGGAATGATATATTGCATTGTTTTGTGACTGTTATCAGCTATTGTTTGAGCCCCACACTCCCTTGTTACAATCAAAGCCACCACCAACTTTCATGAACTTTTCAGACAGTGAATAATGATCAGGGGTTATGTAATATATGCCCCTAACAAGAACAACGGAAACCGAGCAAATTGAAAAATAAGCAAAATAAAGGGTGAAACTGAAGAACTTACGTACACAATTCAAGCTCCTTCTTGCTGCAGCTCATGCTACAGCCGACCTAAAGAAATTGCTCAAGGAAAGTGTTACTACATCCCTTTATCTGTCGGCAAGCCCCCGCAACGCAAACTTTTTTTAGAAATTCAGGTTGGAAGAATTGTTTGTGACTTGATTTATGCGTGGCAAGCGTGACGTCTCCTTTAATTCCTGTAATTAATCTTACTCGTAACAAAACTGCGTAAGTTTGTTTTTTGTTTGTTTGTTTGTTACAGGGTGGAAATATCTTTTATGGCTTCTATAGATTTTGTGACGAATTTTTAACTTTTTTCAGTGATTTGCAAATTGGGATGCCTATTTTATATACAAATTTTATGTCCATTTAAGTGTCATATATGTTAAGTGATGAAGGTAATAAAACGAAATTTTCGAATATTGAAAGAGCATAACAATTTCGGTTATCTCTGAAAATTTGATCCCGATATACCAAATAGTTAATTCGGAGAAATTCTTTTGGAAATACCCCAAAATTTACAAAGAATGTATGAGCTCATTAAAACGTTTTGCCACCCAGTAATTTTGCAGTTTTTTTAATTGTTGCTATTTTCTTTGTCACTGATCGAAAAGAGATAAAACTTGCACAAACTCCATAAATTTAATTTTTGAACCTAACTGTTATATACGGCTACATCTTCTATTGGTTAACTCGTATGCTAATGAGCCAAAATGTAAACAATGACGTCACGATGAATCCGCCTATTGCTTATGGTCAAGACAGATTGGTGTAACCGAGAAATCTATTTGACATTCAAATACATACGAACTTCGACGTGCAACTGAACCAATATGTCACCCAAATATTATCATTATTTTGCTAGTGTTGTGAAGAAAACACCCTAAGGACGCATTGGAATAACAGAAAATCGTCAAATATTGGTTCAGTAGTATTTGAAATTACTCTACTAATACATTAACTTAAAGGTGTGTCAGTTTTGGCTTTCGATGGCCAGGATGGAAAAAAATTGGGCCAACTTCTTCATTTTTTTTCCTGTGTTGTCCAAAAATGACCAAAAGCATACCATAGTATGGTTTCCCCTCTATAGAATCATTTTATAGGTTTCTTTTACATTTTAAGTAAGGTAAAAGATGACTGAGAATACTTTTAATTTCAGCTCAGCTTTGACAAAATGGAAATGACCTTGACATCGCCCCTTTAAAAAAACTGCAAGACAAAAGACACTTGCATTGACAAACCCATAAAAAAGGTATAATGACATTCAAAAACTTGTTGACACAAATACAGATTAACCTTGATCGTCAAACAGGCACGGGAAACTTCAATTACAAACAATCTGAAAATACTTCACAACACTAGTCACCATACAATCAAACCTCTACTGAACACCCACCTGGCCACAGTTGTCCAAAAAGTGGATAACGCTATCCACCGGATAAGTACTATCCACTGGATAGCGCAATTGGTTTCCCTCGCACTTATCCGTTGGATAGTAATTATCCGGTGGATAACGCTATATCCAACTTTGAACTACTGGGGCCTGATTTATACAATTGTCTACCCTTTCGCATCAACAACATTTTGGTTCACAGGCAGTTCATCCTATACTGATCACTTTGCAACGCCAATGGCTACTCCAAAAACGTGTCCCAGCTCTCAAATTATTTTTCATACCAAACAACGTGCAAACGGATGTACATAACCAAGAGAGAATGAGCTCCTTCTCTCTTGACGCAACCTCCTCTGCTTATTTTTTTCTCTTCACATGTTAGTTTTCACGTTTAAACCCCTCTTCAACTCCATCTGGGGTGGCAGACGGAAAACCACAAAGGACGACAACCACTTTAAACCATCCTATTTATTCGTTCATTCATTTATTTAGTCTTTATTTATTTGCTTAACCTGTTATCATATATTAGATATTTATTTGTTTTTACAGTTGCAACTCAAAGCCTAGAAAGGAGGGAAACTAGCACAACAAATTCGAAATCCACTTAATCTAAAACGATTAAAAACATTTTTCACAGCTTTAAAGGTTTCCTCTGACTGGCGTATCTCTAATCAAAATACTGACCTCAGCAGAAATTTTAGTCTTCCCAAGGAGTCCAGATACCTTCTTCCAAAGCTTTTTCAGTTGCTCTAGGATCATCAGGTTTGTTAATTGGAGGTACAGATCCTTTCATGTAGTACTGCACTCTGTTTTTCATTTTCTTCACCACTTCTGGAAGCTTTTCACCGAGGTCATTATGCTCTGTTGGGTCAGCGGTAATGTTGTACAAAGCCACCTTTAAAGTACTTGGAGTACTCTATAGTAAATCAGGACAAAAAATGGGTTTGCCAAGATATACCCTACATAGATCTTAGAAGAATTCTAATGCTCTTTCGTGAGTTGTGGAAGGCGGCAAAAACATTTAATGATTCTACAAACTCACGGAAATCTCAGATTCTATTGAAAAAACGTCAGGGCCTTTGGCATCTAAATCCGATCTAGGAGCAAGAGTAGGCCCTTAGAAAGAGAGAAACGGCCTAACGGTTTATGTTATTTTAGACTCAACCTCGATTTCGGATTCTTCAGTGAGAGGTGGCTTCTTGGACCGGAGAAGTTTCTATCCTATGACACTTAAACGATTTATCGATGCAAAAAGACACTTAAATGTGCTTACTATAGTTTAAAGTTGAAAAACTCGAAACACCATTGGATAGGATCAATACACCCTATAGCTTTTCGTGCCGCCACAAAAGCTACCCAGCATAGTGTGAACATAAACTGAGAGTATGATATAGATTTAACTAGTATTAATTTTTACCAAATCAGTGAATAGCAATTTTCGCGCGTTTTGATTGGCTGTCGTAACTCGAAACACTGTTTCGACCGGAGCGCTGAGGGCGTCTCGTTTCCAGACATTTTCGAAAGACGAATGAAGTAGTCGAACAAAGAAATACCAAGAAAGCGACGAACTTTGGCTTGTCATTGTTTACTGGTAGGGAGAAAATAATTTTCATGCTGAATCTGCCACAAAATCGTAAAAATGCACTTGACAAAATCCCCGAAATGTTTGTAAATTGTAAACAAAGTCCCTACTAAGTGACGTTTTTAATTTACAAAACGTTACTTTTTTCATTTTTATCCAACTGATTTGGTAAATACTAAAACAACTATCCCCTTCAGGGTCGACGAACAGCGCTACCTCGACGCTTCGCGCCTCGGCATATTTCTACCACCACTATTCAACTCCCCTTCGGGGGATAGTTGCATATTATTTACCCATACCTTTATTCCTCCTTGTGACCAATCAATGTATTGTTTGTAGTCTGGGTTTCCTTCAAGCTCAGGAGGCTTATACCAAGACGAATTAGGCACAGTCATAAGAAGCTTCATTTCACCTGATTTCAAAGCAATGCCTTCGTAATAAGTGATGGCCGATAATTCATCGCTCTCTTGTTTATGTTTTAAATCAATATTGAGCAGTATCTCCTTCCTAGGTGATGATTTTCCTTTAGAAATGGTGTTCCACACATTCACGCCATCCAGCGGTGTCTGCGCATGATCAATAGTACCACCTGGGGTAGAGCGAGAAATTCATAGGTCATAATTGGGCACAGTTTTACGCCTTAAAAATTTTCGCAAAATACGAAAATAATCAGTTGCATTTGGCGTTTCAGAGTCGGGTGAGCCTCTGTTTGTTGGTACTTGTGTCGGCAATTTTTCAATGAGCAAAAATTTCTCCATTCATAAACTCGACGCATAATTCGTTTGAGACGTATTAGTCGTCTCGTCTAAGATAAAGTGCATACAACCACAAATTTATCAGAAGAATAAATTGCTCGTAATTCATAATAATACACTGCACGAAAAAATTTGGTTTACACCAAATTTACTTTGTGCAAATTTGCTGCAAAAAAGTGCAAACTAAGGTTAAATAAAGGGCAAAGATGGTAAAAACCGCATTTGCCCTACAACCCCATGTAAACTGGCAAGCAAATGCGGTATTTACCATCTTTGCTTTTGATTTCCCTCTAGTTTGCACTTTTTCGCACCATATTTGCACCGAGTAAATTTGTGAAAATCCACTTTTTCGTGCAGTGATAATTAAAGAAGTACTAGGAAGAATGGCAATTAGGCCATCATTAATCAAACCTCCGCTTTAACCTTGTTAAAAGTATCGAAACTTCATGAGAAATAACCCATAAAATACCACAACAGCTCTGTTTACCGGCAATATTGACCAATGTTGGAAACCAGTCTGTAACATGCATGAGGCCTTCACATTTCACTCCTTTCCTGCCAAGCATGTTTCCATGCACAAAGCTTACCCCTCTCACCCCTCCCTCCCATAAGGTAAACTTTTCCCCTCGAAGCGGCCAGTTGAATCCACCGTGATCATGCCATCCTCCATTGTCAGTAGTGAAAACCATGAGGGTGTCCTCCCACAAACTGAAATATCAAAAAAGAGCCTTATTCACTCCACTTATTATTCTTTCATATTTATGTTCATCATCATTAAAATCACATTCGGCCCTTTTGTTCTGGAGGCTGTGAACCATCTTATTCCACACATTTTCGGTCCGACTTCGCGTTTGCAAGATCATCCCTTTCAATTTCGGAGTTTCTCTAGATCATACCTGCATGGAATGTCATTTCCTTGGATGAAAAGGGCCAACTTGGTGTCCGTGAAAGAAGGGATTGAAAGATCTCACCCTTTGCTCGTTTATGTTAATTGGCCCCCAAGCCTCGTCCCAGAGAGTTAAATACAAAAGAGATACTGCAAAACGGGGCTAGGATGTCAATTAACATGAAAATAGCTGATTTTAAGCTAATGAGAATGTACTCTGAGTACCAAGGGTTTTTTCTTGCGTACGGCGATTGAGTACGGTGAAGATGCTTTAAGATCGGCCACAGGCCGACACGTCTTTCGAGCGGCGTGGGTCACCATGAAGACTTGGCTAAAACCGGAAACCGCGAATGAAAAGTCTCTGGCGGATGAAAGAAGTATTGCAAATTCCTAAGGGTATCGCCGGGTTACATACCCTGCATCCTTCATTGCCTGAGTAATGTTGCCGATGGCTTCATCCATAATATCCACCATACCTGCAAACATCCTACGTTTTTCATCCTTAATAAAGCTGTACTTGTCAGAATAACGTTTTGGAGCTTGGAGTGGAGCGTGAACATTTTGGAATGCCATGTATAAAAACAAAGGAGTGGAGGGGTTATGTGCTTTGATCACCTTATTCGCTCTCTGAGGTAAAAAAAAAAAAAAGTATAATTGCAATATATCATTCAGAGGAAAAAGTTAGGGAAACTGTAACTGTAAATTGGGGGTAAGAAATAGGTTAAAAGTCTTTTATTAGCCTCAGGCTGTTGCTACTACTATCTCTTCCTTCCTAAGTCACATGCAATGAGCCGACTGAGCCTTATTTTGTCTTTCCCACTTTCTATTGCTCTTCTTGACATAATCCTCCAATGAATTATTCTGTCTGCCCCTTCTAAAGTAGCAAGGATCCAATTCAAGGACATGCGGTTGCCTCGATCGATATAGAGAAAACAATTATCCCAATAAACTCGAACAGCATAATCATTACCTTGGAGAAGGCAAATGTAGCAAATGTGCCGTTGAGGTCACGAACAGCTTCCTTTTTGTCTCTTAAGTCCAATATATTGTCAATTTCATGAGAGTAGTGGTCTCCCCATCCATTATAAAAACCATAGAATGTATCAAAACCTCGATATGTCGGGGTGTATTCCCACTTGTGGTAGCCCAGGTGCCATTTACCGATCATATGTGTGGCATAACCTGTGGAAGAAGAAATCACCGTCAACAAGGAAACCCGAATTTGATGAATTCCCTCGGTAACATTCCAGTTACAAAAAACTCTCATTTCTGAATAGTAAAAGGACCTAGCTAAATTAAGGCTTTTTCGAAAATGTCAGCTCTATTAGTTAAATGCTGAATACTTTTCCTCGCGCTCGTTATTATTTATTCTGTCTTTTCTTATGGCTGATAAAACCCTCATTATTGCGCACAAGGAGCTAAATATTTTACAGTGAGGTTACTAAGCTTAACTGAACTCTGGGTTACTGAAGTTGAGTCTTACTTAGCAAGTTGCCTTTTCAGCAAAATCCTTTTACTAAAAAAACGGAATGTGAACACTGTCGTCAGCAAAGATTGCCCTTGTCAACAAACCTGATTTCTTGAGCTTCTCGGGTAACGTTGTGAAGTTCAGAGGCAATCCATAAGGGCTCTGTGGAAAGAGGACCCAGTGCTGAAGACCTTTAAAGAAAGATGATATAAATTAAAGTTGTTTTGCGCTGTCAGTGAAATGCAAATCCTTCTCTTGGATAGTCAGACTATAACCAGCTGGCTCCGCTATATATGTGGCGCGACCACCTCTAGTAAGCGACCACTTGTCCAAAACACCAAAACGTTCCAGTCAAAGCCTATATACAGTCAAATCCCGTTAATACGGACCCTGAAGGGGCCATACAAAGTGTCCGTATTAAGCGGGTCATGTTATCAAAGTCAAAAAGACACCTCTTATTAGTACAAGTCCACAGAAACACTCAAAAATCGCTGATTTATATATTTCTTAATCAAATTCGTTCCCTGCTTAACTAATAGTCTAAAATTGAAAACTGCAAATAGTTCTATCCGGTGAACTTTAGCGCTGGGAACATGGAAATGCTGTCAAATGCTGATTTGTTTGCGTTCAGATCCGGGCGTTCAGAAAGGAAAGATATGTTACACTACGAAGTAGATAATGAAGTGACCGCACTACCGAGGTAACCTATAGAAATTACATGCAGATAGTCCAGATACAATCTATTTAAAAAGACAAGAAAATAAACTAAATGTAGACAGGAGCCCATTTGCAGTCTAACTCCTACACCTCCTGCGAGAGGAACCAACGGCTCGCTCTCTGAATAATCGACTGCTTAACTGTAAAAACCATTGAACCCGGGGAGGGGGGCGGGGTACTCCCTTATAAGGGCTTAATGGGGACGTGCGGCCAGCCAGGGTATGTTTTTCGCGATTTTTGTTTTAGACAGGGTATCGAATTTATCATTTTTTGTCTTAATCAGGGAATCGATTTATCAATTTTTGTCTTAAACAGGATAAATGTCTTAAACAGGGTATCAAAAATCGGAATTCTGTTTTGAACAGGGTAGGAAAATGAGCAGTATTTGTCTTAAACAGGGTCAGGGTATGAGGGGCCGCGCCGCGCCTTCCCACCCAGGGATATATGGAGTACCCCCCCCCCCCCCCGGGCATTGAACTTCGTCATTATTCTCTTCAAGTTGTTTATTAAAGTACTATGTGACCGGGATGTGACTTAAGATAAAGGCCGTAAAGTTAGACCGTAATTTAAACAGATGCTGGAATATTAAAAGTTAATTTTAATTAAATTACTCGTTTTTGCAACATGTCATACAGAAATTCGAAGCACTGAGGAACAGGACTATCTCTACCCTGGCTCCAGAGGACCGTTCTCAAAATACCTAATACAGTGGAACCCCGTTAATGCGACCACCGTTGGGCCATAAAATCCTGGTCGTAATAACAAGGTGGTCGCATTAACGGGGTCTTCAAAATAAGAAAATGACTCAATGGTTTTTACGTTTGGTTTGAAAGAATATGACCGTAATAACGAGGTGGTCTTATAAACGGGGTGGTCGTAAGGCGGGGTTCCACTGTATGAAATATACGACCAGTATCGATAAGAAAAGAATATCCTCTGGAACCCAGGGTAGACTATCACCAGAAACACTTTAACAATTCATTTGGACATGATTTTGACAAATTTGGCTGCGATCAAAAGTAAAGATTTTTACAGAGCGAAACACTTAACGTCTCGTGCTAGCTTAGAAAGATGCTTGCCTCGACTTGTCTGCCGAATTGTGTTATTACTAGGGAGCACATGTACCCCCGTTTAACAAGAGACTTAATTTCTAATGTTCCTACCGATTAAATTTCAGCAAATAGAAAGTATTCAGTAACCGGTACACGAGTAACAGTTTGAGAATTTACCAGTGTGGATTGGATACATTCCTGTGAGCAGAGCACTTCTTGTAGGCGTACAAATAGGCATAACATAGTAGTTGTCAAGAATTACTCCTTCTGAAGCGAATTTGTCAATGTTTGGCGTTTGGATTTTCGAACCGTGAAATCCAACGTCACTCCAGCCGAGGTCATCTGCTACTACAAGAAAAATATGAGGAGGCTGTTTGGCTCCGTGTGCACATATGACAAACAGTTGCAACCCAACTAGACCGTAGAGCCCACACAAATACAGTTTGCAGATCTCCATTAAGGTGGTAAAAGAAGCAATTTCTTTATACTAGGACTTTACTGCTCTCTTATGCAACTGAGGTTACGGGCGGACTTTAGATTGTTTTTTGAGGATGTCATGTCATGTCCGGAGTACGTGACGTTGTCTTATGAGCAACACGTGCTCTTTACTAGTAATATGTGGTCTTACGAGTAACACCAGATTCTGGAGTACCACTATAAGCAACGAACGCTTGAATGATGTAACACACGACTTTAACCTCATCCGAAAATGCTGCTTGTTCCAATAATATATTTTTATTATTCTCTGACGGTATATTATGCTCTGGGGGAAAACGTTTTGACTGATCGAATGTGATTTTTGCCGCTTATTTCTAGCCTGTTCCAGGCTCTCAGATAGTTGGGAAGACGCGAAAGAAAAAGGTTGGCGAAAAGTTGGCGGGGCGAGAAAAAGGAAAAAGGAAGGGAGAGAGAAACAATAACCTCAGAAAATCAATATGGGCGTCGCGACCTCGGCAGCATGAAACAGACGGCAAAAATCACATAGTTTGCTCGGTCAAAATGTAGACCCCTCCAGAGCATAATCTACCTGTAAGAGAAAATATTCACTGGAACAAGTAGCATTTTGGGACAAGGTAAAAGTCGTGTGTTGCCTACCGACCCGCTTTTTACACTCCAGATTGCTCTGCCTCGCATAAGGGAGAAGCGCCTCGCGAAATAATCTCGCGAGAAATTTGAGAAAGATTCCAACTCATTGACATTTCAACAGTTTGACAGCCGAAATCTGATCATCTCAAACGTGCCAAAAGTGGGCGGAAGAGGGTCGTAATATAAATGATTACAGGCTCTCTCTCCCTTCCTTTTTCTTTTTTCCCGCCCCGCCAACTTTTCGCGTACCTTTTTCTTTCGCGTCTTCCCCACTATCTGAGAGCCTGGAACAGGCTAGATTTTCTGCGATCATTGTTTATGGTCGGCATGATTTGCCCTCTGATGCAAGAGCATTTTTTCTTTGACCTCTTTTGAAATGTAAAGTTCTTTATTGCGGCTAATTACGGGGTTTTAGTTTGCTTAATTTCTCCAAAGTGCCTCCTGGATCTGAATAATTATGAGCGATTTTTTTTGTCCGTGAATGTGACGGTTTCCTGCAATGCATTAGGGACTTTAAGATCCGAGACGCGACGGCTGTAAGACGCGACAGGAAGTAGATTTTCAAAGAGGAGACATGTTGCGCATGCTCAAGCCGTTGTCCTGGTGTCACCACGTCGCGTCGAGAACGTGGGTTTTGCGTGTTTGACGTTCTGTACAAAACGTGAGTATATTTGTTCCTGTGCTTAAATTAAATGATGGTATATTCCTCTAAACATGTAACATTTTAGATCGCAGAGATGGAAGGATTTCAGATTATTTTTAAATTTCTTTCAGGTGTACGAAGCTTATAAAATGGCAGCGCCTTCGACTTCGACTTCGAACGAGGCTTGCAAGTAAGGCACGAGCTAAAACTGCAAATAGTGAATGCAGGAGTCTTCTGCATACTCTTCTCGTCTCTTGTACCGTTGCAATTCTCGATTTATTGCGTTCATCTGCGGCTAAAAGCCAATTTTAAGCCTGTATTATTTAATTTAATTTTATTAAACTGTGTGTGTTTTTATGCTTCTCTTTAGTTCAGTAATGTTTTGGAGTCATGATCATGAAGCCATTGTATGCAGAGAAGTCGTCAATGTAAATCCCTACACAACTAAGAAAGGGTCAACACAAATAAGTAGAATGTGGGAAAAAATAGCAGACAACTTGAACAAATTCACTGTGCCGAAATTCAGGGTTGATAAGCGATCAGTTCGAGACCACGTGGGAATCCTTGTTTACAAGCATAAGAAGAAACTTCTAGCGGAGGAAAAAGCAACTGGGATAACTCCTGATGAGCCAACGGAACTAGAAAACCTATTGGATATGATCATCGCGTTGGAGGAAAGTGGCGAAGCGGAATTACAGGAAACACAGAGAACAGCTAGCAAAAAACGTCAATACGATCGGGCTAAAGTGAAAGATGTTAGACTAAAAGCGATGGAGAAGCTGTCAGAGACGAAGAAAAGAGGTTCATCAGAGGATGAAAGCGATGACAAACCGAAGCGTCAACCAAGAAGTGGAGGTGATGCTATCGAGCAAAGCACCAACAAAGCATTTCTTGGACTTTCTTAAATGATGCCATGGCTATTTCTGCGAAAGAATCGCCGAAGAATCACACTGATCAAGAGCGGTTTGCAGCCGCGTCGTCTTGCATCGCGACAGAGATCTTAACTTTACTTTTCGCGCGCAAACGACGGCGTTCAACAGGTCCAGTCCTTTATCAGCCACCGCGTTCTAGAAGTCGCCGCGTCCCAGATCTTAAAGTCCCTATTGTCACGCTGGGCCCAGCTCGTTAGCGTTTTTAGCAGGATGTTAAATTCTCACGGATGGTTATTTCAGGGGCACCCAACGAGGATATAGTTCAAAACCACTTAACATAGCATTGTTGAACGTATTTTAGTATTCAAACGGTAGATATAGGCATATTTTTATCCCCTAAAAACTTTTCATCTGTTCGGATTTCCTAGCTGAAAGTCCAGTGATCCGAAAATTATAGGGATAAAAACTTACCTTCTCGAAAATTTTAGCCAGGAAAAGGCTCTCGAAAATTCTAGGTGGCCTTTTTTGGGGTCAAAATCCGTTAAAAATGGGTAACTATGCCATTTTGTAGATGTTCGAAAATCCTAGGAGAGCAGGCAAGCAAGAAATTTTACAACAAATGCTCCGAAAATTCTAGATCTCAAATCGTCTTCCGAACAGATATTTTCCCGAAAATTGCCGTTGGGTGCCCCTGTTATTTACAGATCCAAATCTCGAAGAATGGGTTGCAGCTTAAACTGAAACTACATCAACTATGGAGAGTTGCGATGTGACTCAGTCATGCTTACTCTAAAACAATGAATTTTTAACTCCAGCTCGTTCTCTATTAATGTGAGTCTTTCGACTGGAGCGCGTACTTCCTTCCTCGATGATAACTTTCGAATAAGGTTAACAGTCTTGAGACTGTTATGCTATTGCCACTTTGTGATCAGGCAATGTGCTCACTTTATTTGCCAGTAAATGACCATGGCAGGTCTTAAATTAATACCACAATACTCAAAACCCGTATACTTTAAGTCTATAATAGTGTTGATGCACACCTCAACAATTCCAGCAAAAATGTTTATTCTAGCTGTTTACATAAGGAGCAAGGAGAAACGGCTGTACTCGCAGGCTGGTACTAATATTCCTCCCCCACCTTTCCATTTTGAACAGCTGCGTATTCCAGTTAACTGGTCTGAATTGCCTCTTTTCACGGGGCCAAATAAACCAGTTTTTGTTTTTCTTTATTGTTTGCCACAGCAACATATTGAAGGATTAAGAAAAGTCATTTCATAACGTTGCTTTCTTTGAAAATGCACCCTAGAGATTTAAGCTCTTTATAATAGACATCGCGGAAAGTGTCTAGCCGTAATTCTTACCTAAACGCAAGGAATTCTCTCTAAAATATAGTCGTATGAATATTATTGTCTAATGTATAAAGCAGTTTAATGATTGTTTTGAAAAACATTATCATGAGGATTTTTGCTGATAGTTTGTTTTTTCCCGAGCTTTCGCTCGTGCTTAGGGTTTCGTTATGTTTAGGTTTGTAGATCAAGGTTAACTAGTATTTGTATCGACAAGTTTTTTTAAATTTTATTCAGGAGCGGATCTAGGGGGAGGGTGCAGGGGGTGCGCACCGCCCCCCCTCCCCGGAGATGACCTGTGGTTTTCTAATACAACTGGTATTCTGCAAAAGAAAAAACTATGTGGTTTATTGGTGTTGAAGTAGAGCAAGAGACGAGTGCACCCCCCCCCCCTAAAAAAAAATCCTGTATCCGCCCCTGTTATTACCTTGAGGAGTTTTTAAGTGTCAGTCCTTGATGTGGGCATGTTTAGGGATTTAAGATGACCTTGATTGTTACCTACGTCAGAGTTCCTGTTTTGGTTTAAGGTAGAGCCCCGTGGGCCGTGGGTTTAGTTGGTTTTCTTGCACTTCAATAACATTATTAACCTTATACTAGGTTTGTTTATACCATTTTGGTGATCAACAGGAAATTCATCATTCACTGTGGTCAGTAGGAAGGTGCGTTTGAAATTCTCATTGTCAGCAAGCCCGAAGCTACCTACATTTTCCATTTGGCGCAGTGAGTTATATGCAGCTCGGGATGTGTAGTTATAATATGTTGTATAGTTGTGTTCAGTTATGGTAATTAGTAATTGATGCTGTAAAAGAAAACGTATGAGCTGCTATACCTAACTTGCACATCTCCCATAGTGCACCTTATTTCCCAAAAAAAATTTTGCATAAGCATTGTTTTCAATTTCTCTTGGAACGGCTGTAAAACACAGGAGAAATGAAAAAAAAAGGTTATGCAAAATTGTTTTTTTGGCGGGGGGGCAAACAAGGTGCATTATGGGAGATGTGCAAGTGGTGTATGAAGAGCAACGAACAAAAAGAGGCACATCAGACTCCTGGTACCTCATAGCTAAGCGGACGAAATGCTCAAATGCCCCACACTATTATGAAGTACACAAGGTACGGGTAATAGGTAGCTTAACCAACGACGACGGCGACGGCAACGAGAACGGCAAGTAATAGGTTTAGATTGGCAAAACAACAACTTTGCACGTTTTTTTGTACAATTCTTCGCCGTCGCTGCACGACTACAACATGAAAGTGCCAATATTCACGTTTTGTCGAGGACGTGAACGAAGACGAGTTTCTTTTTTCTTTTTCTGAACTTTGATACAGTCTTTTAGAACCGAACTACACATAATTGCCAAAACTTAACGAATTGAACGAGTTGGAATAAGCGCGATAAAGTTTGAAGTAGCGCGAATTTTTTGAGTGACGTTTCCGTAGACGTCGCCGTCGTTGTTGCTTAAGCTCCCTAATGTCTATCATGGACATACGCTGGATGGAAATAGGTTTTGAAAACTAAGAAGAGAAAGAAAGAAAAGCTTTGCATTTTTTATTGTTGACTGATCATGATGTTAAATACATTGTGAGTTAAAATTTACCAGAAACTGAAAATAGCTTTCTACGTAACACAAGCAAATTTGTTGAACCTTCACACTGGTCACTGTTGTCATGAACACTAAAAAATAAAAAAATATTGAGACGCTACCTCCTACATTTAACAAATCGAAAATTAAACAAAATCAATCAAAATTGTACGACATTTTTCTCGACGCTAAACAAAACCTGTAACAAGCTAGACCATTTAATTAATTTTATTCATGACAGAGTTTCTGGTACAAGAAAGGTTTAATCTTGCCAAGGCGTCCAAATACCTTCCTCCAATGCTTTTACAATAGCTTTAGGATCAAACATTTTGGTGGGTGGAGGCACGACCCCCTTCATGTAATACTGCACTCTTTTTTTCATTTCCTTGACCACGTCTGGAAGTTTCTCGCTAAGGTTGTCGTGTTCCGTTGGGTCAGCGGTTATGTTGTAAAGGGCAACTTGCACAGTGTCTCCTGTGGTCTGTTGAGGAAATCGAACTTTTTCCGTGAACTGACAAATTTAAATTAATGTTCGAGTCACCCGGGCCATCAGCCCAGGCGTAATAGATATGTTTGAATTTCTGGTCCTGACTGTTAAAACACTGTATAGCGCTACCCACCGGATAAATCACTTTACAACAAACAAGTACTACTAAGGAAACCAATTGCGCTATCAAGTGGATAGAGATTTGTACCGTGGATAGAACTGTTCAACTTTTGGGGGCTTGTATATAACTAGGAGTAATCGGCTCCTGATATAACCGAGTTAATTTACTGATTAAATCTTTACGGCGGCACATCTGATATTAGTGTCAGGTGAATTATTTTTATTTCTTTCCTTCTCTCTACGCTATAACTTCGACATACTTTGTAGTGGGTCGTTTTCCCTCCACGTCAAATAAATTCTTATTAATAAGTTTTATGTTTATGCACAAGGTTTTCCACAAGGGTAGTTCGTGTACCCGTGGTAATCACCACTTGACTACTCCTTTCTTGTGTTAGTCAAAATCAACTTGTGAGGAGGATACGGCGGGTTCTAAGATGCCTGACGTACAGAAAAATATCGGTCTTTACTTCTCAGTACCTTTTCTCCACCTTGAAACCAGCCAAGCCTGCCGTTTGTGTCAGGGGGTGTGTACTGCCTCATACTTGAATCTCCACCTAGCTCCGGGGGTTTATACCAAGAGGCATTAGGCACACTCAAAAGAAGTTTCATGTCGCCAACCCTCAAAGCTATCCCTTCGTAGATGTCAATCGACCCGCCTTCTTTAAAAGCATTTTCCGTTTGAGGCTCCACATCAATATTGATCAGTATTTCCTTTCTGGGTGACGGATCGCCATTGGAAATGGTATTCCACACATTCATACCATCCAGTGGAGTTGGTGCTTGATCAAGAGTACCACCTGTTGGAATAGAGAAGAAAAACGTTGAAAATTTACGATAATAATACAGCTTAGAACAAAAACACCAAACAAGCAGCAACGCATCACGCAGGCGCCGGTCAATCTTATGATCAATGCTACAATTGTTTGATATTTCTTCAGTGATTTATCTCTCTGTTCAACGTTTTGCTTATGTTTAAGCATGTGTTTACCTGCAATATTGACCAATGTTGGAAACCAGTCTGTAACATGCATGAGGCCTTCACATTTCACTCCTCTTCTGCCAAGCATGTTTCCATGGACAAAGCTTACCCCTCTAACCCCTCCCTCCCATAACGTTGTCTTCTCCCCTCGAAGCGGCCAGTTGAATCCACCGTGATTATGCCATCCTCCATTATCAGTAGTGAAAACCATGAGGGTGTCCTCCCACAATCTAAGAAACAATAGTAACTCACGTTAAATTAGAAGGCGTAACTCAAACTGAATGACGGTAAAGATATGGAAGCTGTTATACTCCAGTGATTGGCTTCTTTTATGAGGTATAAGTGATAAAGGAAGAATGACAACACGAGCCACTTTAATCCGTGTCACCTCCAGGGTCAGTTATGGAGGCATATGTAATATACTCTGAAATGAGACTGCAGACAATGTTATGACGTGACCACTCATGATCTCCTCTGAGTATATCTTTTGTTTTCCGGTTTTTTAAAGGAGCTGTGTCAGGAAATTTAATAAAATTCAAGCAGTGGGAACTGACACCAAATTGAGTAAAACATAAGAATAACCGCTCAAAACGTTAAAATTAAGATGGTATAAATAACACGGCAGATACAAAAGGGATGGAAAATCTTGAAGACCTTTGAAACAAAGCTGCAGTTCTGAAAACTTGTTAGCGTAACAGTTTTGTTTTTTGTTTTTAAATAATGCTAAGGGCGTCTTTGTTTGATTTGAAGTTGTGGTTTTGTCAATTAAAAGTAATTTCTCAGTTCCGTAACGAATAAGCACTCCCACGCAGACGTTCTTAGGAACGCGTGACGAATCCCCCGGAGGCTACACACCAATTGGCATTATCAACAAAATGAACTAGACAGCCGTAAAACAGCCCCTTTAATTCTCACTTTTGCTATTTCATGGATAGATGGATTAAGATGGAATCTATTGGGAAACTGAGTAATTTTATTTTTCTGTGGACAAAAACCTTGTACCAGAATAACTTCATGCCAGGCATATTGCGTCCTTTTCTTACATTTTTCGAGGGCTATAGATGTAATAAGTTATATGAAATAACTCTAAAAAAGGTTCTTGAGGAAGCCCTAGAAAACAAACTTTAAAAGTCTCAAATTCAGTCACAAAAATTGAAATCTTACGCAGGATGATTTTACCTGTCTTTTCTTGATTCCTGTGAAATTTGAAATTTATTTTCTCGGGCTCCCACAGATCACTAATTATATCTATAGCCCTTGAAAAGTGTATTAAAAAGCGATATGACTTGAAATATTCTGGTAAAAGATTTTTGTCCACTGAAAAGTAAGTGGGAGACAACCTGCACGGCGGCAAATATTACACTACATGCAAAGCAGTTATTGTACCCGGCATCCTTCATGGCCTGTGTAATGTTGCCAACGGCTTCGTCCAAAATATCCACCATACCAGCGTAAGTCCTGCGATCTTCATTATCAATAAAGCTGTACTGGTCGGAATACCGTTTTGGGACTTGGAGTGGAATATGGACATTTTGGAATGCCATATACAAAAACAAGGGTGTGGAAGAATTATGTGACTCGATGACTTTCTTCGCTCGCTGTTGAAAGGAACACGAAAATTTGTCAGAACGTGGAACGTTTCCCATTTTAACAAACAAATTAAGCAGACGCA
>OZ037779.1:25231293-25263793 GCA_964035525.1 Porites cylindrica | reverse complement strand
ATCCCGCCAGCCACGCAGGCTACTTTCGGGATTTATTTATTTTAAAACTACTTCGTAATAAACAGATTCGAAGGCTATAACTAAATCTCCCCGAGATGCCATTTTGTTGCAGTGATACATCTCCCAACCTCTTGTCCTCTTTTTGAGGTTAAAAGAGTAAGACTAACGGTTTTTTGTATGTAGACAACTGAAGCCGCAAGAGAAATCATCTAACGCGAGTACTGTAGAATGAGTCCGCGACCCTGAAGTCAAAGGCGTTTTGTATTTTAACTTAGCGACGCATTTGTATTTTAACTTTTGACGCATTGGGTGATTTCTTATGGCTTTGCCTGATGTCCTGCGCTACTCTACTCGCTAAGACCATCAGCAATACCTTTTGGCAATAACATGGCACTGTGCGCTAAAACTCATAAGACTCTCAGAAGTCTTGAAAAGTCAGACCCCGGAAAATATCGATACTATGAAAAACACTTTGCTCGAGGCTGTCTTCATTAACTGCCTTTAACTTTACCTATCTATGATTTTCCTGATTCGCCGAAGATACGACCTGCGACGTTTTGTGTAGTTTTCATGGGGAAATGTACGGTGGCTCAGAGGAATAAAACACGTGCACAAATACAAAACACGAGCAAACAAAAAAAAAGAAACAAGCCAGAAATATCGTTTAATGAATTTTATTCAGGACAGAATGTGTCGGGTACAAGAAAGGATTAGTCTTGCCAAGGCGTCCAAATGCCTTCCTCCAATGCTTTTATAAGAGCTTTAAGGTCTTTAGTTTTGGTGGGTGGAGGCACGACCCCCTTCATGTAATCCTGCACTCGTTCTTTCATTTCCTTTACCACGTCTGGAAGTTTCTCGCTGAGGTCGTCGTGTTCCGTTGGGTCAGCGGTTATGTTGTACAGTGCAACTTGCAGAGTTCCCCCTGTGGTCTGTTGAATAAATCGAACTTTTTCCCTGAACTGACAAATTAATTAATTTCATTGATAGTTTCTGAAGTAAGAGTAGCTCTGGGTCTGCTAGTATGTGTTACAACAAAACTTGATGTTGAAGGCCAATTGTCTTGCTAATTATCCCTAATTAGGGTAAATATTGTAATTAACATTTTGGTTTACTTCCTTATAGACTGTCATGGCTTGTTGTTTCGGGTAAGCGTAACTGGATCTGTAATATTCTATAAGCTTTAAAATTTCGTTAAAATCCTAGCCTGAAATTCATCCGATTGCTTCTAGTCGCTTTTTCTCCTCTCTAAGGGAGTAATAACGACTCGAAGTAATCGGATGAAATTCAGGCTACTAAAATCCCGGTTAAGAAACGATATATATATTTCGAGTCAACGGGCCATCAGGTCAGGCGTCATGTTTGAATTTCTGGCCCTGATTGTAAAACATTCGATAGCGCTACCCACCGGATAAATCACTTTACAGCAGATAAGTATACCGGATACCAATTGCGCTATTCAGTGGATACAGATTTGTCCTTTGTCCCGTGGATAGAATTATCCACCTTTTGGGGACTGTATATCTGTATATAACCGAGTTGATTCACTGATTAAGCCGTTACGGTGATGCATCTGATACAATTATAATAGTGTCAATCATTTTACTTTTTTTTCTCTTCCACTCATCTTCTTTCTTTTGTCAGTCTAAATCGACTTACATGTATTAGAAGGATACGGCGGGGTCTAAGCCGCCTGACGTACAGGAAGATATCTTTACTACTAAATACCTTTGCTCCATCTTGAAACCAGCCGAGCCTGTCGTTTTTATCAAAGGGTGTGTATTGCCTCATACTTGAATCTCCACCGAGCTCCGGGGGTTTATACCATGAAGCATTAGGAACACTCAAAAGAAGTTTCATGTCTCCTGCCCTCAGAGCAATCCCTTCGTAGATGTCAGTCGATAATTTTCTAAACGAATTTTCCGTTTGAGGCTCCACATCAATATTGAGAAGTATTTCCTTTCTAGGTGACGGATCGCCATTGGAAATGGTATTCCACAGATTCATACCATCCAGCGGAGTTGGTGCTTGATCAAGAGTACCACCTGTAGGAATATAGAGAAAAACGGTTGAAAATACACGATAATACGGCTTAGAACAAATAACAATAATTAAATAGTTAAATGAGTAACGTTTTAGAGGTAGCGCATCCACTAAGTGGTTCTTCGTCTACGTGATCCTGGTCGAATTGGAATTTGGAAATGTCGGTTTTTGAGGAGAGGGGAAAACTGGAGTAACCGCAGAAAAACCTCTCGGAACAAAAGAGAGAGAACCAACAACAAACTGTTCCCACATATGGCATCGACGTCTGGAGTCTAACCCGGGCCACATTGGTGAGAGGCGAGAGCTCTCACCACTGCGCCACCCTTTCTCCCCCACAGAACAAGCAGCAACACATCATGGAAGCGCTGGTCAATCGTATGATCAATACTAGTAACTGTCTGATACTTCTTTACAGATTTATCTATTTGTTTAACTTTTTGCTAATTTTTAAGCACGTGTTTACCTGCAATATTGACCAATGTTGGAAACCAGTCTGTAACATGCATGAGGCCTTCACATTTCACTCCTCTTCTACCAAGCATGTTTCCATGGACAAAACTTACCCCTCTAACCCCTCCCTCCCATAAAGTTGTCTTCTCCCCTCGAAGCGGCCAGTTGAATCCACCATGATTATGCCATCCTCCATTATCAGTAGTGAAAACCATGAGGGTGTCCTCCCACAATCTAAGAAGCAATAGTAACTAACGTTAAATTACAAGGCGTAACTCGAACTGAATGACTGTAAAGATATGGAAGCTGTTATACTCCAGTGATTGGCTTATTTTATGGGGTATAAGTGATAGAGAAAGGACGAAAACACGAGCCACTTTCATATGTGTCACTCCCATGGTCAATTTATGGAGGCAGGTAACGTACTTTGAAATGAAACTGCAGACAGTGGTATGGCGTGACCATTCGTGACCTTATATCTTTTTTTCCCCTATATTTGTAATTCACAATTTGACTATTTCTTGGAGTGAAAGGGTCAATCCGATACGGCATATTAGATAACTTTTTCTTATTCTTTCATTTATATTGGGAGACAACCTACACGGCGGCATATATTACTCTACATGCAAAGCACTTATCATACCCAGCATCCTTCATGGCCTGTGTAATGTTGCCAACGGCTTCGTCCAAAATATCCACCATACCAGCATAAGTCCTGCGATCTTCATCATCAATAAAGCTGTACTTGTCGGAATACCGTTTTGGGACTTGGAGTGGAATGTGGACATTTTGGAATGCCATATACAAAAACAAGGGAGCGGAAGAATTATGTGACTCGATGACCTTCTTCGCTCGCTGTTAAAAGGAACATGAAAATTTGTCAAAACATTGAGCGTGCTACACTTTCACAAACAGACTAAGCAGACGCAAAACCGGTCAGTGCGTTTCTTATTCTTTAAAATAGAGAGATAAATAGATGCATTAATTGAGTTAACATCTTATCAGTATTCGATACACTCGCGTACAAGACGACAAGAAAGGTAGCAGAAAGAGCGAGCAGACAGGGTGGGAAGAGGGAGAGGCCCATGTCTCCCTCACCACCCTTCCTCGGGAGCTAGTGCTCACAGACTGCAAGGTCAATACAACCTCGACTTTTATGCGCACGCAAAAAGTCAGTGAAAAGCTTCAGACGTTACCTCCGCAAAAGCAAATGTACCAAATGTTCCATCCAGGTCCCTCACTGGCTCCTCGTTGTCTCGAAGGTCTAGGATGTCTAATACTTTATGAGAGTAATGGTCTTCCTGACCATTGTAAAAACCATAGAATGTATCAAAACCACGATATGTTGGTGTAATCTCCCACTTGTTGTAGCCAAGGTGCCATTTACCAACCATGTGTGTGGCATAACCTTTAACAAAATTAAGATAAATGTAAACAGTACGTAGTGGTGATAGAAATAGTCATCAATGCTTAGGTGACGGGAGTTATTGATATCGCTTAACAAAAAAAATAAATGGCAATAGTGCCACACTTTCTGGCTGACTTGACATTCGGTCAATTTCACGTGGACGGAGGGATGACGTCACGCATGATCATACCGACTTTGAAGGCGTATTTAACGAAAAAGGCCAGTAACTAAAAACAATGCCAACTGGTAAGGTTTATCTGTGATCAGAAAAAAAATGGAGTAAACTTGTCCTTTAAATAGTTAATTAATTAGGCGAACATTCTGTCTCGCGGTAGAAAGATGATGTTACAAACTAAAACAGAGATTGATGCCAGCCTGACATCGTTCATTTTTATTATGAACTAGAGCCTATGATTTAATAAAATACCTGATTCTTTGAGCTTCTGAGGTAAAGTGGTAAAGTTAGTCGACAATCCATTAGGACTCGATGGAAAGAGAACTAAGTGCTGCAAGCCTTTGAAAGAAATAATGATGCATGATATAAACTGATGGTATTAAAAGGGCAAAGGCTACATTCTGTTATGGTTTCATTAGGAAAAAGAAAACGTGGAGGGGTCTTAACACTTCCACCCAAAAATGTTGCGTCTTGATGTGTGTCCTCGTTCCTTTTCAACACAAAATTTGATGGCTCATTTGCATACCCCCTCTTTATCACTGGTAGAAATATAAGTAAGGGTGTAGTTTGTCTGGCAATGCATTAGCTCTCTGCGAGTCTTAACTAGTAGCTGATGTCTGAGATCTAACGTACTTTTAGGCGGTTTAAAAAATAATTTGTCCTCTTCGTTGATAAATCTGATAAATAGATTAAAATCTAACGGTTAACTGAGATTTTCCACCCCCTCCTCCCCTAAAATTTGTTTTCTTCCCTCCCTTAATGAGCCAGGACCCTTTTCGTGACGTCGCATAGGTGATTTCTCGAATTAAGTGCAGCCAAAGCATCTGGCTTGTAGGGCTTCGTCACTGATTTTCTTCGCTTTTATAGTAGAAAGTCTACTACTACAGCAATTATGTATATCATCAATCTCGGCTAGCGTGAACTTTGTTTAGGGTTAATATCTTTAATGAAACGAAAGGCCACTCACCAGTGTGAATTGGGTACATTCCCGTTAAGAGTGCACTTCTCGTCGGCGTACAAATCGGCATAACATAGTAGTTGTCAAGAATGACTCCTTCTGAGGCAAGCTGGTCAATGTTCGGCGTTTGGATTTTTGAACCATGAAATCCAACGTCACTCCAGCCAAGATCATCAGCTACCACGAGCAGAATATGAGGAGGTTTAATAGCTCGATTTGCAACAGCCACTGATAAAGACAAGGTGACTAAAATGCAAAGATGATACATTTTGCAGAGCTCCATCTTCTTCAGGCTACCCCCGGAACTCATTAAAAGTTTCGTGGTGTGACCTCACGTATTTATAATGCCACCGACGATCGATTGTGACACTCAGTCAAGTGTCTTTCGCAGCCCACGCAGTCTAGCTATTCACGCAAAGACCTGTATGCAAGTATGAGTTTCATGTGACTTTAAAACAGTTTATTGTGAACAAAATGCAATTTTGGTAACTTACACAGAGTAAACATAAATAGTGTGATTGATCACATGCCTGTTTGGAATGCTTACGTATAGAATAGCATGACTTTGTATCTAAACATAGTTTCTGACCTTTTACAGCGTGCCTGGTACGAGGAGTATTGAGGCTCTTTTTTCATGGAAAATATTTATAATTCCGATTGTTCTTTCACCTGGATAAATGACTAAATCAAAAACATTTTATAAAAAGAATCATGAGTACACTGGTACACTGCCCTTAGACGCGGACTTACAGCCAGTTACCTTCTCTCAATTTTTTGCTTCCAAAACTAACGTAAGCTAAACGGAGTGTCAGTACAATCTTGAATGTTGAAAAAATGAACCCGGAGCCACTTTAGGACTAGCCTGGGGGCGGTGCTGCAGGCGGGATTCCTATGTTCGGGTTACTTTCTTGGCGGCAAAGCCGCGAAGGACTTTTGCAAAGAAAGAGCTCCGAGCATAAAAATCCCCCCCAGCTACTTAGGCTACCATCGGGCTTTATTTATTTTAAAACTAATTCGTAATAAACAGACTCAAAGTCTATAACGAGGTCTCCCGGAGATGCTATTTTGTTGGAGTGATTCAGCTCGCAAACTTTTGTCCTCTTCCTGAAGTTAAAAGAGTAGCAGTTTTTTGTGTGTAGACAACTGAAGCCGCAAGAAAAATCATCCCATGCCAGGACTGTAGAAATCACGTGACCTACCAGAGCTGTGGTGCCCTCTGAACTCGAGACGAAGACTTCTGGCTCTCTGTCAACTTAAACACAGAAACAAAGAAGTGCTAACATGAGCTTCAAATTGCAGAAAGCCCATAAGTTTGTTTTAGAAAGGAATAATAGAAACAGACATGAAACCTAGTCAGTTCAAACAATTGTTTCGGAATAAAATACGTTCATAGAAAACTCGGACGGCGGCACAAGCTATCTCGCCATCTTTGAAAAAGCTTCAGAACAGACGCCTCCTTATTGGAGCGTCTTATTGTTTGGGGCAAAGGAGCTTGTATTTCAAGAAAATAGGGAAACTGTTACGAGATCTTATTACAGTTCGCAGAACTCGGAATGTACTTTACTGTTACGCTTTTAGACCATGAATCCCATGAATCAGTGAACGTTTCCTTAAAATGAACGTTTGATTGCACAATATGAAAATGATTCTATTTTTCTGTTAGAATGTTCCAGTTTTTTTTTAAGTTCCAGTGTTTTGCCAGTTAAAACTGTTTTTTCACCGGTAAAACTAAACAGACGTGTATTCATTGGGGATTGATTCAGATTTAGTTATTGTTGTCACTTCAACTAGACTCCCTATAAGCCTCACAATTGTGGCCGTTCCCAAAGTGTCCGCCTTAGAGGGAGTTGACTGTATTCGGAAGCACTTACTGACGTGTAAGGGCGCCGGTTACTGTGTGACGACCCTCTACTAATCAGCTAACAAATTGATGAATACTGTCAACTCACTCCATAAAAAGGACACCGCCGAGGACGGCTCCACTCGTTCCTCTTATAGTAACACAACAGAAAAAACGGCTAGGGAAGGATTATCACCAGGTTTTCGATTGAAAGAGGTTTCCGTTAAGAGGGAGGATCGCATAATCGAACCTCCGTGTGCGCTGACCACCTCTTTTAGGCGATCACTCTGGCGTTAGTGACAGCATATTCAAAATACCAAAATTTCCCTGTTAAATACCTTACTTGGAACCTCTCGGAAAAGACCAACCCTTTTTTCTACGCGTCCGCGTCCAGAGTTCATGACGATTTTATAACTTGCCATTGCAGTTAATTAAACGACCGTTTGACGCATTAGGT
Source organism: Porites cylindrica (assembly GCA_964035525.1). Taxonomy (NCBI): domain Eukaryota; kingdom Metazoa; phylum Cnidaria; class Anthozoa; order Scleractinia; family Poritidae; genus Porites; species Porites cylindrica. Next base: position 25,256,465 of record OZ037779.1, on the reverse strand, counting down.
CATTCGGCAAATGGGGTTCCCTTATGTCCTACGCTAAACAGAGTATACTCAAACACCATACGAATTTTTTTGGGAAATAACATAGCACTGTGCGTTTCGTAAGTTTTATGCAGTGAATCCTCTTCGAATAAACAGATATGTCCGGGGTTGTTCTGCAAGGATACAACCGTAATTCGATTATCCAAGACCAGTAAAACTTGTACATTCAATTCGGGAGGTCTCTTACCGGAGTTTCCATTGTAACTATTATTTGATTGTCACAAAAAAAACCGTATATGTAATGGGCCTGAGCTTGTTAAACAAAGTTGACTCAGTATCCACGTCAAACGGCTTCAACAGTTCGAGAGCAAGATGATAAATGTTTAGGTAAAAGTTGACGTCTGGGAATCTCAGAAAGTCTCAACATCGCCTCCCAACGAATCTCTACATGAACTAATTGTATGCTATAAAAAAATACGAAAGCCGAAGGAGGGCTTCAGACTTTAGACTTGGTCTTCAATCTTCGGACTTCAGACTACATACTTCATACTTCAGACTTTAAGTCGAAGACTTAGGACCTTTGGAATTTGACTTCCGTAATCTCGCTTCTAACTTCTGACCTCCGACGGCTTAAGAATTGACACTTAAGACTTCAGACATCAGACTTTATAAGTCTTCGGAATGTCAGACTTTGGATTTCATACTTCATAGTTCAAACTTCATACTTTAGACTTCAGAATTCAGACTTCCGCGGCCTTAACACTTCAGACTTCGCACTTCTGACTTAAGACATGCAGATATCAGACTTCATACTTCAGAGTGACTTCAGACTTCAGACCTGACACTTCAAACTTCAGACTACCGACTTCATTCTTCAGACTTAGACTTCTTCATACTTCAGACTTTAAACTTCGGAACTCAGACTTTAAGGTATTTGTTCAGCTGTTTGTTTTCTTCCTTTGCAACAAGACATTAAGGACAGTAATCTGAGGTCTGATATCCGAAGTCCGTTGAGTGAAGGTCAGTTGTCCGATGTGCGTTGTTCGATGTCCAATGTTCGATGTCCGATGTCCGATGTCCGATGTCCGATGATCGATGTCCCATGTCTGATGTCTGATGTCCGATGTTCGATGTCCGATGTCCCATGTCCGATGTCAGGTGCCCGATGTCTGATGTCCAATTTCCGAAGTCCAATGTCCGAAGCCTATTGAGTCGGTCCGTTGTCTGATGTACGCTGTTCGATTTCTAATGTCCGTTTTCCTTTTGCCAATGCCCGATTTCTGATGTCTGATGTCCGATGTTCGATGTCTGATGTCTAATGTCTGATGTCTGATGTCTGATGTCCGATGTCTGGTGTCCGATGTTTGATGTCCGATTTCCCGTGTCCGATGTCCGATGTCTGATCTACGATGACCAATGTCTCATGTCCGAAGTACGTTGAGTTTAGGTCCATTGTTCGTTGTTCGATGTCTGATGTCCGATGTCTGGTATCTGATGTCCGTTGCGTGTAGGTCCGATGTCTGTTGTGCGTTGTTCGATGTCCAATGTACGATTTCTGATGTCCAATGTCCTTTGTCCGATGTCTGATGTCCGAAATCCGTTGTTGAGTGAAGGTTTGTTGTCCGATTTGAGTTGTTCGATGTCTGATGTCTGATGTCCGAAGTCCGTTGAGTGAAGGTCCGTTGAGTGAAGGTCCGATGTCCGAGATCCAATGTCTAATTTCCAATGACTGATGTCTGATGTCTGATGTCTGATGTCTGATGTCTGATGTCCGAAGTCCGTTGAGTGAAGGTCCGTTGTGCAATGCTCAATATTCGTTGTCGGATGTCGGATGTCTTTTGTCTGACGTCCGATGGTCGTTGTCTTATGTCTAACGTCCGGAGTGCAAAGTCTGATGTCCGATGTCTGTTGTCTGATGTCCGATGTCTAATGTCCGATGTCCAATGTCCAATGCGCGATGTGCGAAATCCGATCTCTGATGTGCGATGTCCGATATGCGATGTCCAATGTCCGTTTGCTGAGTGTCTGATCTGATGTCCGATGTACGATGTCCGATTAGGTGTGATGTTCCTCCTGCTGTTTTTCTTTTTTATTAAGAAAAAAAAACAGCACTTATGAAGTATATGAAGTTATTAACGACGAGCAACGCGTAAGATAGGGCATCTATTTTAAGGGTCCACCATAAAAATTATCAGCACTTGTGTCAGACAGAATTAAGCATGCTGGTAAGAAAAAATCGGGAAAAGTCCGAACATTTACCCTTATCATGTTCGTTTACCTGTACATATCAATGACACAAGGTCACTGAAACTGGCAACGTCACTTGGGTTTGACGTCACTACAACGTGGCTCACGGAAGAGGCAACTTTTTGCAGTTGGTTTATGTTCACATTGTCAGCAGGAATGACACCCTGGGGTGAACGCAATCCTAAGCTAATGATGCTAATTCCATCATCTTTCAGGGCCTGAGAAGAGGTTGTAGCCATCTCGGGATCTAGAGAATATGAAATAGAAAGTACAGTCAACCTGTAATATGGACGCCTAAGGAAAAAAGCAACGTATCCTCATTCAAGAGGTGTCTATAAGGGTATTAACAGTAGATGGTTTGATATTTTCGGAATTGAGCGAACTATCTGTAATAGAGAGGTGTATGTATTGTAGAAGCGCTCGTAATAACTGCTCAGGTTCACTGTAGCAGTAACCTTATAATGATGTTGAGTTGACGTCATCCCACTACAGCAACCTTTATTCATTTTTTCTTTTGCTTCTAATTCCTACTAAAGTTTCTATAAAGGCTACGATCAAAAGACAAAAAAGGACAATTAGAAAAGTGATGGAGGCTGGGAGTTTAGAGGATTCAAGAGTCTTTCTTCTTTTCTATACACCTGAGATTAAGTATTTTTCTAACTTTTTGTTTGGCTGCCGATTTTTTGGATGATTCCCGGGTGTAGTTTTTGGTCGATAATTTACTATGGGATTTTTTTTGCTTTTTCCCCACTTCATGTCTATTCATAACTCATTCGCTTACACTGATACAGGCCACTGGAAACAAAAATTATCACACGGCACATGCGCTGTTTCCTCTCCCGGTTAAGCAGTCGATGAGCCTCATTGAAGGCAAGAATTGTATTGGCGTCGAATGGCACTACACTTGATAGTGATTTAAAGATTGTTTTAGAGCAGTGATATCCTGTTCGTCACTGAAGGCGTGGTTGCTAGATACTGAGTTCGCGAATGTTATAATTGCCACGTTGGTTCCTAGAAGTAAATGCGAATAATTAGGCATTAGTTAATGGTCTCGTAGAACTTTACTAGAACGCAACATGCGCTTGTATTGCATTCTTTTCGCAAAGCCTGGCTTAAATATAGAATAGCGAGCAAGCTTCGCTCGTACCCCTCGACACGCTTGTAACAAAAATGGGCGCCTTTTGTTAGGAAACTCTAAAGCGTCCAGATGCACTCTCGGGTCTTAAAAGACCCCTTGAAAACAATAAAAAGATCGTTTTCTGAAAGACTTCGAATGGTCAAGAGTGAGAGATCCATAAATGATAAAGGCATCACAACTTGTATCTGATAAGACGGGACAATATTTAAAAACTGTTATCGGTGACTTCACAAGAAGTGTTTTCTTAACTGGGGCAAAGTTCATTGGCTTCGATGACTGGGACGACCAGAACAACCGAGACAACCGGTACAACTTGGATGACCATGATAACTTACAGCTGTAAATGACCGGCACGACTGGGACGACCGGGACGACCGGGACAACCGGGACCACTGGCCTAACCTAGATGATTGGGATGACCAGGACAACAGGGACAATCGGCACCACTGGGATGACAGGGACCACTAGGACAACCAGGGCGACCGGGGTGACCTGGACGACCAGAACCTGGAGGAACAGTGGAACAGAGATGACAGAAGAGTGGAACAATGATGCTGGAACAGTGGAAATGAGATGGTGGAACAGTGCAACAATGATACTGGAACAGTGGAACAAAGATGGTGGAACAGTGGAACAATGATGGTGGAACAGTGGAACAATGACGGTGGAACAGTGGAACAGTGATGGTGGAAAAATGGAACAATAATGGTGGAACCGTGGAACAGTAATGGTAGAAAAATGGAACAATGATAGTGGAACAGTCGAACAATGATGGTGGAACAGTTAAACAGAGTGGTGGGACAGTGGAACAATGATGGTGGAACAGTAAAACAGTGGAGGTGAAACAATGGAACAGTGAAGGTGGATCAATGGAACAGTAACGGTGGAACAATGAAACAAAGATGGTAAAAAGGTAAAACAATGACAGTGGAACAGTAGAACAGTGATAGTGCAACGGTGGAGCAGTGATGGTGGAACAGTGAAAAAGAGATGGTGTAAGAAAGGAACAATGATGGTGGAACAGTGCAACAGAGATGGAGGAACAGAGTAACAATGATGGTGGAACAGTGAAACAAAGATGAAGGAAGAGTGGAACAATAATGGTGGAACAATGGAACCGAGGTGGTTGAACAGTGGAACAGTGATTGTGGAACAGTGATGGTGGAACAGTGGAACGGAGATGGTATAAGAGTGGAACAATTACGGGGGAACAGTGGAACAGTGATGGAGGAACAGTGGAACACAGATGGTGGAACAAAGGAACAGAAAGACGGAAGAGTAAAACAAAGATGGAATAGTGGAACAGTGTAAAAAAGGTGGTGGCACAATCATACCGGAACAGTGAAAGGGAGATGGTGGAACATTGGAACAGTGATGGGGAAAAAATGAAACAATAACGGTGGAACAGTGGAACAATGATGGTAGAACAGTGGAACAGTCATGGTAAAAAAGTAGAACAATGATAGTGGAAGAGTAGAATAGTGATGGAGGAGCAGTAGAACAGTGATGGAGGAACCGTGGAACAGAGATCGTGGAAGAGTGGAACAATAATAGTGGAAGAATGGAACAGTGATGGTGGAACAGTGGAACAGTGATGGTAGAACAATGAAAGAATAATGGTGGAAAAGTATAGCAATAATGGTGGAACAATGAAACAATGGTGGTAGAACAGTGGAACAATGATGGTGGAACATTGGAAGAATGATAGTGGAACAGTGGAACAGTGATGGTGGAATAGTGGAATAATGATAGTGGGACAGTGGAACAGCGATGACGGAAGAATGGAACAGAGATGGTGGAACAGTGGAATAGAGATGGTTGAAGAATGATACTGAAACAGTGGAACAGAGATGGTGGAACATTGGACCAGTCATGATGGAACAATGGAAAAATGATAGTGGAAGAATGGAACATTGATTGTCGTACTGTGGAGCGGCGATGGTGGAACAGTTGAAAAGAAATGATGGAAGGCTGGAACAGTGATGGTGGAACAGTGGAACAGTAGAACAGAGATCGTGGAAAAATGATACTGGAACAGTGGAAGAGAGATGGTGAAACAGTGTACCAGCGATGGTGGAACAATGGAAAAATGATGGTGGAACAGTAGAACAATGATGAAGGAACAGTGGAACAGTAATGGTGGAACAGTTGAACAGAGATAGTTGAACAGTGGAAAAATGATAGTGGAACAGTGGAACAATGATGTTGGAACAGTGGAACAGCGATGGAGGAACAGTGGGACAGAGATGGTGGAACACTGTAACAAAGATGACGGAAGAGTAGAACAATGGGAACAATGATGTTTGAGCGGTGGAACAGTGGAACAGTGGGACATTGATGGTCGAACAGTGGAGCAATGATGGTTGAACAGTGATGGTGGAACAGTGGAACAAATGATGGTGGAACAGTGGAACAGTGATGTTGGATCAGTGGATCAGAGATTGTGGAACAGCTGAACAATGATAGTGGAACTGTGGAACAGTGGAACAGAGATCGGGGAACATTGGAACAGAGGTGAGGGAAGAGTGGAGCAATGATGGTGGAACGGTGGAACGGTGGAACGGTGGAACAGGGAACAGTGGAACAATGATGGTGGAACAGTGGAACAGAGACTTTTGCAAGTGGTATTTATGCCAAATATCACGTACAACTCATGCTATTGTTTGTTTATTCTGCAAAAGGTTGCAATTTTTACATGTAGGTATTTCAAATTTAGCTGAAATTCCACTGCTCTAAGCCAATCAAATTGCTCAAATGTTTCATGTAGCAGTATAAACGATCATTATAAAAGGATTTTGCGATGGTAGTTGTTCATTATAAACATAATTAGTTATTACGCCAAGACGTCAGGATGGCCGAGGGGTCTAGGGCGCTGCGTTCAGGTCGCAGTCTACTCTTGTAGGCGTGGGTTCCAATTCCACTCCTGACAATACGCTAACCTTTTTCTCTCCCAAAATTATGTTTGTTTCATCAAAATCGATTACCCCTTTTGGTCTTGAACTCGATACATTTTGGTTGCATTCGGCGGCCTAAACAGAGTTCATCGCTTGGTTGCCTAGGTGCAGAATACTTACTGTTTTTTTTCCTATGGACATTCGCTACCCCGCGAGAAGAAGCAAAGGAGATAGAAGCCAAATTAATTTGGGATCGTCTGACCGACGCCAAAGATTCAATTTAAGTTTCAGGTAGGGGGCCCTTATTAAACGTTGATATCTCAGAACAGTCATCGTCTTCTAACAAACCTGAGGCCGGTGGTGCACATAAGTATCCTCTTTTAAAATACCCCTATACTCCCCACCCCTTTTATTTCCATCGGTGCTCCGTTTACCGGGACTCCAATATGCCTCCGCCATCTTGGAAAACGAGAGTGTCCGGCGGAAATTAACCTGGGAATTGAACTCAAGGCCTCTCGCATAGACGGCCCGGGAATTAACAAACTTTATCGATTCCTATTTATCTATTACGCCTGACAGGATGGCCGAGCGGTCTATGGCCCTGCATTCAGGTTGCAGTCTACTCATGTCCCCGTGGGTCCGAATCCTGCTTCTGAAACTTTTCCGTTTTCCTTATTGTTTTAGGAATTGGTTGTCACCTGAGGCACGCCAGTGTTAACCAAATATAGTGCAGTTCATCTTGATCTAGGTAGACAATTCAAAGCCGGTCTATTTTCTTAGCATAAAGCAATAGGCAATTTCCCAGTTCCATAAACTCTCACATTCAAAACCAGGCTAAGTGTAAAACCTCTGTCATGAAATGAGTTTTTTCCTAATGCGAATAAAAATCATTTTCATATCAATGGCTTTTGGCTTAGTGTAGCTTTGAAACAGAAGCTTGTGGTAACTCGAAAATTGCCTATTGTTATCCTTGAACTTTTTGTCAGATTCTCTAAAACATTTCACTTTACGTAACTTGCATATGTATTTCCTCCGAGCTGATTGCCCCCAATTAATTTATTGTGAATGTATTGTTACTTGGTAATGTGACCGCTGTGTCTTGGTCATTGGCAACGCAGTACAAATCTACAAAATTTTTGAGAATTTATACGCAAACGTAACTATCTTAACAAGCGAATGGCTTCTTTACCTTCGGTGGACGGCTGGAGGTGTGGAAGAAAGCTTGTGATAAACCTTCTGCTATTATCCAACTGATTATTTGACATAGTTTTTGAAGTATCGATCATAAAAACAACATCCACGATAATGGGGCATTCTGAGAAGAAAGATCAAGCAATATATTTTTTGTTTCAAAGCAGTGATACCACAATTCGATAATCCCCCTCCCCGAGATCTCTATAATTCTCCATATCATACGACAGGCGAAGACAATATGTTATAGACATCTTTCACTTACTTTTGCCTGTAATTCAGTCAGGAATACGGTCATGTTTGTCTTTGCAACCACCGAGTAATTCGTGCTTTCTAGCACTGCTCTGTCAAAATCGCTGCTGTTTGTTGGATGACGTTATTTGTCCAATATTTCTCCCATCATTGGGCAAAAGATGTTAATAATCCGATAATAAAAAAATCAGACGGACGAAGTGAATCTTACAAATTAGCCAGCAGCGTTACTGAAGCCGTTAAACCAAAAATTGACCCGCCGGCTTTAAGCCAGTCAAAAAGGGAGAAATGCTTTGAAATATGAATTGTAATAATATTTCGTTTTCTAAAATTTACAAGTAATTTTTTCCCAGAGAGCTGATAGTTCAACTAAGAAAAAGCCAGCTGATCAATTCGCCACTTTAGAGACGAGAAGGACACTGAAGCCGAAATGAGTCCTGCAATTTTTTTGTCTGGGATCGTTACTGGGGACGCCCCGGTCAGCTGTTGGCTAAATTTTTCCCTGTCTCTAGTAACAATCCCAGAAGTCTTTGCCAAAGTTTTCTCAGCCCCGTTTTCCTCTCCTTTCTAAAGTGGCGACGTCAGGCCTCGACATCAAGGGCTGATTAAATGCTCACCTGGTATGTGTGATGTATCAGTTGGAAAAAGGACCTAAATAGCGGTAAAGCCAATAACCTAATTAGTCAATCGTTTTGTTATCAAGAAGGAAAAAAGAAAAACTGTCACAAACCCTTAAAAGTCTTACTACTATAATGTATTTACTCTACCCGGGTTTAACCTCTCTTGAAAATGAGGAGTGTCCAACTGGTTGCCTCCGGTCAGTTAGTTGGGGTGTTAAATCCTGTTATGTTCTTTTTGGATTATTTGTTTCTAATTATTTGACTGGAGTGCCTGTGAACTACGTGGATAAGCTAAGTGTACTTTCCACATTCATTTGTCCGAGGCGTTAAATGACAAAACCAATTACCGAACTTGCTGTTAGGCGTATGGCAATCTGCAGTAAAATGTTTGATTAAACATCCGACACAGAAAATTCGTTGTTTGCGATTTAGAAGGGACAAAAAATCTTTTGGAACTCAGTTAAGAAAGAAACGCGAAAGGACGACTTTATACAAAACAATGGAGCAAAGAACACATCAAAGATGCGTCTGTTAATTTACGACACCATTGCTATATCTGGAATTATATCATTCAATTTCACGCAGTTTGGTACAAATAACACTTCAACGAGTACAAATATCTCACGGTATTTGTGCGTATAGCAGGGAATATATCGTTTCCAAAGAAAATAAAGATTAGGGACCAAATTATAAGCTTAAATAAAACTCAGTTTCTTGTTTTTAGTCCGTCCAGTCCTTCCCACCGTTTTTCCGTCGATCCATCCGTCCCTTAAGTCCGTCCGACGGCCGTCCGACGTCCGTCAAGTCCGTCAAGTCCGTCCAATCTATCCGACCACAACGACTTCCTTGCACTAAATGAGGACTTACTTATGCGACGACATGTCGGATTGATTTATGCGACAAATGTACAACGGACAACGAGAAGAAATGTTATGTTTTATTGTCGCGTGAATCTCTGTAAATTTCCTGAAATCCAACTATCTGTTATTAGAAAAGATGTTACCTATCCTATCAGTGTGGTATCTATTGTTACTAGATACAAGATTTTCGTACTTCATAATTTTTTTATATTTTTACGCGTATCAAAGGCCCCATTTTGCGCGTGTATTTACTTTTTTCTTCTATAGAGCGAGAGGGTCACGCTTGTCACACAAATTTTGCCGTCTTCGTTCCTACGATGTCCTAAGCTTTCTAATGAAAGTGTAACTTGTAATTCAGTTTGCGAATCCACCGTGGCTGTTAAAATAAGGCTTAAAAGATCATCATTTGCTTTCCATTAAAGATCTAGAGTCGGATAAAAAAAAAAACAGTGGGTCCAAATTTTAAAGCAAAGCTGTGATCAAATTTTCCAAGTTCGTTGCAATATTTTCTGTGGTTGTGTATGGCTCTGATAATCATACCAAACTGTACTTTGTTAAATGCCAGGTCGCTTTTCAGCGACTTTCAGGTAAAACAAAATACATAACTTAGTTTTTAATACAAACCTGTAGAAGACAGAACGAGATCCAGGAAAGTGATAGCTTCTGCATTGTTCTGTACTGAGATAGAAATACTTATCATTAAACCGTATAGATCAGGAGATCATTCAAAACCGAATCTTTCGGTTTTGTTTTCAAAATTTATTTAGCTGCTGAAATGCGTGAAATTAAGAAAAATCAATTAAGCTTTGTTTAGCTGTTTGGGAAAACAATACAAAAGATACACACATTTCACTTCGAAAGTAATTTTTACATCTCTACAGCCGTTTTTCACTGACAGTTAATGGTACTCAACGCAGATCTATTAAATGCACAACATTTCCTGCTTTACCAGCCGTTAGAAGCAAAATGAAGACTTTATTATCTATAGTTAACAAAGTTTATCCATTAAAAATCAATGCATAATATAAATATCCCAACAAATAAAATCAGTTTTCGCGCCTTTACTGTCCATATCAGCCCCTCAGCAAACAGAGGAGGAAATTGAAGAACGCGCTGGTCTAATTAGTTTTGGTTTATCGATTACGATTCGCGACTTCCCGGAAAGCTGGCCGTGAGTCACTAAAATCTTTAAAATAAGTACATTGTACGGGTGGGTAATGTTATAGTGAATATTGGCTACAATTTTCTGTTTTGCATATGGACATGATTGACCGTTTCAACTACTTCAGGTACTCTTTTTCCACTGAATATATCCAGCCTTCAACATTTTGGAAAGTTGAATTTTCTTTTAAAACGCCGCTGATATTTTTACGGCACGGTTGAAAAACAGTACACGGTTTGCACACGCTAGTAATTGCCTTATACGATCCATTTTTCTTGCTTTTGCCTTGATATTAAAAAAATGGCATTTCTAGAATATTTCAGTTCCTTTTTCTACAGTCTCGTTCTAAGAGGCGGTGATCCTTTTGCTCAGTATGATTCTAGAATATAAGAGTAATGAGAGCTCCTCTTTTTGTAGTGTGCGAACTGTGCATGCGCTGTACATGGAATCCTTTCTTGGTGCTTCTTGCGCTCGCGCCGTACGTCACAATAACTCTGATTTTATCCTTCAAGAAAAAATGATGATAGAGCGTAACTAGTGTTTAATTCTGATCGTCATGAATATTAGGCGTTTATTTAGATCCAACCAGACTACAACGCGAAGGCAGAGTAAAACGTAAGTACATTTGGTCTTACCCAGACTCTTGTTCATGCCCTAATAATTGGGCGCATTGGCTATTGTAATAGTAGCTGTATGGGTTACCAGCTAAACAAATAGCAAAGTTACAACGGCTCCAGAATTCCGCAGCAAGACTTATTTTTAAGATTCCAAGGTTTTATCACATCTCACCAACTCTGTGTTTGCTTCATTGGCTTCCAGTAGAATTTAGGATTCATTTTTAGATTATTATAATTACTTTTAAAGCGATCCATGGACAAGCTCCGGTATATTTACAAGAACTCATTAGCAAAAGGGAGGAAAGGAGATATAATTTAAGATCGTGTGCAATGGGAATCATGCTTCAAACGCCAAGAAGTTTAACTAAAAAGACATTGGGTGACCGTGCTTTTTTAGCTGCGGCACCTAAACTGTGGAATGGGTTACCATCACAAATACGAAATGAGCCCAATTTTCATAGGTTTAGAGGTTTACTTAAGACCCATTTTTTTAGATTAGCTTTTTATTTTATATTATATTTTTATAGATGCATTGCTTTTTTCACATATAATATTTTTAGTTATTTTGGATAACTTATTAATTTCGATAATTTACTTTCATGTAATGCGCATTTGATCATATTTACATTTATTTTGCGCAATATAAATATTAAATTATTATTATTATTATTATTATTATTATTATTATTATTACAAAAAACATCTCATGGAATGCTGGTAGTCCTAAAAACTGACCAGTTTGCGTATTGGGTCCACCCTTATCAAATCATTCAGATAGGTTTTCCGAATCTGATCGCAAAATGCGGTTTCTTACTTTGTAAATAATTTCCTACACTGCGTAGGAAATTATTCTTCGCGCCATCTTTTTCCCGCCCGTTTAGTACTTTCCCTCACCCCCGGCCCACTATCTGCCTCGGGATCTGCGAGAATGTGTAATGGTACCAAAACAAAATGGGTCACAAAAATAAGACAGCATGGTTCCTCGGTAACTTTAGCATCTTCTATTATATTTTCACAGGAGCGATTTAGAAAAAGAGCTTTGTAGGAGAATCAAAATAATCAACGAACTGGAAGAAAGCATGCTTGAACTCTGGTGAGAAGCGCTCAGTGTTTCATAACTAAATGAACAAACAGCAATTTATCAATTATGTCAACTCAAATCGTGTGCTCTGAAAATTTGCCGGCCGTAGGCGATTGAGCAGTCCTTCAAACCGACACGAACTGCGAGCATTGAGCATGGATGCTGAGAAGGCTTCAAAATTCTTGGTCTTATCACGGGTCGGTAAATTTTTTCAGGGACAATAAGGCCTAAATATAGATTTTCGATATCGTACAATTTTAACTTAAAACTTAAAAACAGAGCATTGTCTCAATTAAACAACCCGGTGTCTATTTCAAACTCTTGTGACCTGGCGTTTGAAACCGCAGTTTATATGTGGGCAGTTGTTATACTAACTGAGTTCAGTTTCACTATATTTCAAATAAATGATAGGTGGTCTTATTATATGCAACTTTCTCTACTGACCCGGTGTTTATGCGGGCCCTTCTCGCTGCCCTTTTTCCTTTTGTAAACGATCGCTGTCACCTTTGGTAATCAAGCCTTTGGTAGTGGTAGATTTGATATACTCCAGTGGCTGATCCAGGGAGGACCGGGGGACCCTCTCCCCTTATTTTTAGACCAAACTGAGGTCCGAAGGGCCGAAAAAAAATTTTTGGAGACCGTTCCCCCGTTATTCAAGGGTGTGGATGACCTTCCCCCCCTCCCCCCATTATCTCAAGGTCTGGATCCGGCACTGTACTCTTCGACAAAAACAGGAGAAACAGAAAATGTTCTAACAGTCTTAGGAAGATCGAGGTTTAAGTTTAAGTTAAATTTACGTTAAAAGTCAGGGAAAGTCAGTCTATTACAATATGCATTTATAACATTTGTTGGAATGTCGGAATGTTGCGGTGTGCGTATAGCGGCCGGGTAAGGCCGCGCCAGAAACAGTTTCGGATCAATTGAGCTTTCTGGATAAGTGACCACCTACCCCTCCCCCGAGTCACAATTTTGCCCTAATTGAGTATAGGTGGTCACTTGCCCAAGAAGACTCCACTGATCCACAATTTCAATACTAGGTCAAAATTTTTGAGGGTCTTTAAAAAGATGTTGAAGACCGTTTGTGAAATGCCCACTGGAGTTTAATCCAGCAAATTTAATATTGCCCTGCATCACCCTCAGTCAATTGCAAGGTTATGATCCACGCAGCTCCGTAACCTCGTAACTAGAAGGCTCAAGTGTTTTGTTCACGCGTGCGTCACTAAAAATAATGTGTTTATGTATTTTAAGGGACGCGCAGGAACGAGCTATACAGTCAAAGGTGATGGAATGTGAAAGAGAGCGATTGGTAGTAAAAGAACAACTAGCATTGTTGGAAGGAACACAGAAAATAGAGAAGGACGTGCGAAGAATGCTTTGGGAACAAGTGGAGATATTTCAGGGACAAATGTGAGTATATATTAACCTGAGGTCAGGCCCAATTTTAGCAGCTTCCGCACCTTCTCTCTTAATAATACGTGGTCGCCTTTCCCGCCAGAATTTTATTTAAAAAGCGAAACGAAAATAGAGTCTGATCACAGGTTACCATATACGTACACCTGCTTTATACGAGTTGGAGATACACATTTCAATTGATAGATTCTCTTTATTGCTAGGGTAAAACCGCCGATTACGGTAACAAACCAAGAGAACAAAGTTTGTCAGGATGAGACGGAGGGTAGTCTTTCTGAGTTGTTTTAATCGGCTGTGAAAAAACAGTAGGAGGGACGCAAAGAGCAATAAAATGTGCTAAATAGGCCATTTGGCATAATGACGTCTTTTGCTGCTAACAGACTGCTTCGGAGTTTTGCTGTCTTGGGCAAATTAAGGGGTTTTTGTTACCGCTATTTCGAAAAAGGTTCTCGGGAAAAAGTGTACGCGATAACGTCCATCCCGAAAGGTATTGAGGGTGGCTTTGGGTTGAATGTTCTCCAAAGAAATTTGAAAGAACGGCAAGAGAGGCCATAGACGTGTGTTTGCGATTGCTAAAGGAAAGCAACAACATAAGATTCGACAGCTGCAGTGTCGGGAACAGCGTATTGGTCGATCATATCCTATGTTACCTTTCAGGATTGTCGCGTGCAAATTTTTTCTGACAACCTTTCTCGAAATAGCTGTATTCAAACCTCACTGCAGAGATTGCTTGATAGGCCATTTGAATGATGGCGTCATAAGCGTTTACTTAAGAAAAGAGTTCAACTGCGACAGGACTTTTTTAAGACACCAAAATGGCCGCCGTTTCATTGTTTGGAACACCAATCGACACCAACATGGCGGACATAAGGTCTTGTGAAACGGGTTTAATTTAGCCCTCATAGGACAGTTGCACGCTGATGTCACTTTACAAGTACACCAGAATACTTAAGTTTGTTGTCTTGTGCAAATTAAGACCATTGTTTTTTAAACCTCAGCGCCGGAATTGACAAATTTAAATTAGAAAAGCAAAAACGAAATAAACTTTGGTAGTTGTAGTCGTCAACGTGAAAATGGCCCATTTGCAGAAGAAAACAACAAACTGAAAGATTCTGGTAGTTTCAGTAAAAATGTCGTTCAAATTGTCCTATAATCCCTTGATTTGCTCTGACGAAAATTGGCGCTCGAAAAGTCAGATTTTGAATCTTTTAACCCATGTTTTCTTTATAAAAAGAGTTGATAAAAGCATTTTTTGTACAAAGTAAAAAACATACACTAGTTTCAATTGTAGGCTTACTTCATTTTTCTCGTTTAACTTAGAAGTATCTTTTTAATGTATTTTCTCCAACAGCCGTACTAGGGCTGAAATACTGCGGCTCAATAAGAGGGAAATAGCCATTCACAGAAAATGCATACGGATGTTCGCGAAGTACAGCTCCTCTGTTTCTCAGCGCGAAGTGAGCCAAAAATGGCGGGAAAGTCTGCGGAAGACGCGCTCACAAAGCGACATAATCAAGACAGCTAAACAAAACTCATGAGAAACACGATCGAGGCTTGGTAATCTTAAGCTGATGATATGAATAAAAGTTGTGTAACTCAGTTAAAAAGTGTCGATTAGAGTTAATTTCTGTTGCGAATTAAAAAGCGGACAACTTTGAATTAACGAGGATAAGTGTTGACTTAAACCATTGCCCTGGCTGAGACATACTTTGCGATTTACAATCCATTTCGTATCTCACGCTGGTACAGGGGAGGGGAGGGGTAGGTTAGCTGGTTGCAATCCTCCTCCTGAGTTTGCTGGGCTCTGATTATTGGAATTAAACAAACTTATGTGCGGAACAAATAGCAACTTCAACAACACCCCCCCGACATCTCCCTAAGCATTTGAAATTTCTAAGACAGACTTGTTTAAAAAGTGATCTTTCCCCTAGGCTAATACAGTCCTGGTTAAATGCGCTACCAAAAGTACGTACCTTGACGTAGCAGTCAAATTCCGTCATTTTTTATTTAAAATTCTCTTTTATATTTTAATTCTCATTACTGCACGATAATGAGAAAGTGGCATGGTGGCCTTTAGTTAACAGTTAGTTAAAGGGAACCTCCACTCTTACTACAGAATAAGTTTAAATCGAATAAAATTATGTTGATAAACAAATTTGTTCGAAATTTGTCTTAAAAAAAGTGTTTATAGCAGGAAAAGTGAATTTTAAAATCGCTTATTTTCACTTTCAAATTTCGCGGGCGCCGCCATCTTGAATAATTGTGACGTGTTACGGTTGCTCTATTGTTCTGACACAAAGAACTTTTATTTAATAACAATAGGGCAACCATTACACGTCACAATTATTCAAGATGGCGACGCCCGCAAAATATGAAAACAAAAATAGGCGAATCTAAAAGTTATTTCTTTCGGATACAAACGCTTTCTTTAAAAATATTTTAGATTGACTTGACTATAACAGTTATTTCCTGTGATTTAAAGTTATCTTTTTGTTGAAGTGGAGGTTCCCTTTAACAGCTGGAGGTAAATTGCTTCTCCCAAAAACGTCTGTGTCGAATTCTTGATCGTCAACTTTAGTTGATAAAGATATTAAGGGTTATGGAGCTGTTGGAGAGTTGCGAAATCATTAGCCTGCAAAAACAGCCGTTTCTTGTCGTTCCCCGCCGCTTGGGACGTCTCTCCTGGCGAAACGCCCCAATCGGCGAGGATCGAGGCTATGTAATCATTTGAAATGGCGCTAAACCTCGTCCCCAGGGCGTTTCCCTTGGAAACAAGGAGAGGTAAGAAAAGGCCCGTGAACAAGGTGGATGGCCTCAGTCTTAGCCTACTACGCAGAAGTTCTAAGGGCTTCGCCACTCTTTCCTTTCCCGCTAGGGAATATAGCAATATAGAGAAGCCACAAAACGTATGTTTTCGAAGCCAGACCTGTCTGACCAATACGCGTTATTGTACGCGTTAGTTGACGTATTACATTAAAAGAAAAAGTGGGAAATAGGGTGAGTGTAGAGCAACCATGACAGTATAGGAGGGCTTATATACGGGGGGGGGGGGGAGGGGGGGGGGGGGTCTCATCACGAGTTCGTGATCAACAATTATTTTGCGTTTCACGAGTCACGAAACAAGTATTTACGTTTTCACGCTTCTCAAAAATAGAGGTCGTACAAAATGTCAAAAACGTTACGTTAGTCCCACGTTCTAAAACAGAGTGCTTCGATCATATTTTAGCAAGCTAACTAGCCGGTTTTACGAACCTTATGAAAAACACTTTGCAGCTATAAATTCCCGAGGGAAGCTAGCTGTAGGTGTGTCTGAGCTCACTGTGTGTGTGAAACTACACCAAAAGACTCGAAAGTGAAGTTAAATCAAGCCACCAGACGCTAGTTAAGGTCGTTTGGCCAAATCAACGATTTATTTTCTTCGATTGATCTTCAATGTACGTGTAAACAGTCGAGGATTTTGACAGTTAAGGCTTCACGGAATGCACTTCAATCACGATGCACAGAAAAGTTTTTCAGTGCGTCACGATTCACACGATTAACAATTAATGAATGAGGCTGAGTATCATATGAAGAATTATATGGAGATCGAGGAGGGTGTTATCCGTCGAGGCCGTAGGCCGAGGCGGATAACACCCTCCGAGATCTCTATAATTCTTCATATGATACGAAAGCCGAATTCAATAATTGTTTTATTATTCATTCAAAATAATTCCTAGTTTAAAATCAAAGCTAAAACATGCTTACCTCCATCGATGTTAAGTTCACCTTGGATAGTCCACGTTTAGGGTTGTTCAGCTCCCCAAATATTCTCCAAATAGCAGATGTCGCCCTTCGAGTTGTGTTCTTTCTGTTCTGGCCATGCCTCTAGCTATAATTTCGTTTAGTTCTTACTCTTGAAAGGAGTTAGATGTCCGCCATTTTTTGTTTTTACAACCAAAACAACTCAACCTCGTCCCAAGGTCTTCTCCGTTAACGATGCATTAACCTGCAAGAACGGTGCATTTTTGACGTCATTTCCTCGTTAAACACAAAATTCTTCCAAATTTGGTCATCAGTAACTGGTTATGGGGAATTATGCATGTGCTTTTAGCCAATCAGAATCGGGAAAATATTTTGAATGAATAGTAAGATCGAATAATCTTGCCCCCTCCCCTCTCATGTCTGCGGTTCACAGGCTACCCCACCGAGGGACCATTAGGGGAGGACCCTGGGAAGGAGAGGAAGCCGCTCGTTTCTTGGAATTTTGAGATTCGCAGAATCTCAAATCTGAGTATTTTGAAGTGCGATGTGGTCGGATGATGATGACTTTTTTGCGTATTCACCGTATTATTTCGGTTCCGATATGGAAGACAGTGATGTCGACGTGTACAACTTTGATGAAGATGACTTTGAAATGTTGAGAAAGTACGTAGATTTAGCCGCTCTTCTCCGTCGAGGTCGAGAAAGTAAGCTTACCAAACCATCAGCGTCATCAACCACAGAAAACACTCCTGCCACTGCCACCACTACTTACCAGCTACTCTCCCTTCAAGACTTGTGTTGTCGTGTCATTGCGTTGAGGTTCCCGTTCGCTTACATTGAGCATCGTTCCCCTCCAATTCCAGATGAACTGCAATTGAAGATAATCGGGTTTTCGTTTCCAGAGGATGAGCAGATGATGATGAAGTATGCACAGTTTAGCCGTGGTGGTGTCGACGTAAGCTTAAACACGGCGAGATCAGTGGTTGGAAACGTGAAAAATCTGAATCAGATTGGTAGGTATGACTTGACAATGGTGCTTTTATAGCGAAAAAAAAAATAAAATAATTAAGGTTGTATCAATGTGAGTTTTGCTCAAATTCCAGGGATTTTTAAAAAATTTTCACGTATCCAATTCAAGTTTAAGATTTAACATATAAATTGTACAAGTAACTAAGGACTCAATTCTTCACTTTCTTATTTTCATACTGTGATATTTTAGGCTGGAAACTAACGGCTTAATGACACAGTGTATGTTAACCTAAAGAAATCAGTGTTAGTCCATGTTAATAATATCAAATAAGCCGTTATGTAAATATCCAATTTGCCCCATTGTTCATACCTTTAACCAGTTTGCCCCTTTTGTTGCATTGTTCAGTGTGTTGCTTTTGAGGTACATGTGCAACTCACCCAGGTTACATGTATAAAGCCTGATTCTCATATGCTGCCGATGTATCTGCGACATAGCCACCGGTACAGCCTGGGACACGTCTTGGACGAATGAGAACATGCGCCCCCGGCAACTGGAGCCATCGCAGAGCTCTACTGCCAGCATGCCTGCGAAGTTGAACTTGAGTCAACTTTGCAGGCATGCCGGGGGTAAAGACTGGGATGAGCAATGTTGCCGGCCACTTCTGTTCTCATATCTGAACAGTATCCCAGGGAGTACCACCGGCCATGTAGCAGGTGCATCGGCAGCATATGAGAACCAGGCTTTATAACTCTATTGAAAATGTGACCCCATTGTAGTCAATCCAGTCATCCCCATTAGCCTCTTATAAGGAAGTACCCCCCTTCCCCGTCCCACGGGGTAACTCACAGCCCGTTTGCTGACTCAATCGCCGTTAGGCTTGTTTTCACTTGTGACAAAGTCAGTGAGAGTCATAAGCACAGTTGTTAGGGTTATCTCTCAGTAAAAATATAAAATCAAAGTAAGAAGAAGAGCCATAGGTATGACAGAATCAGAACATTCCATAAAATTCTAAATCTGCTTAGGGTTTTAACTCTGTTGCTTACCTGTCCAATGTACTGAACACTACATTCCGGAAAAATTCCTCCATGAATAAGCCCCTCCAAATATAGGCCATCCAAACTCGTAATGCAAACAGACTCCTCTGTTAAATCCCCCCTCCGAATATAAGCACCTGAGGGCTTATACTTAGAAATTGCCTTGAACAAGACAAAAACTGGTACAGTAACACATAAATATTTTTACTTGCCAACAAACTATTACTTGTGGCAAATAATTGCAGTAAAAATGTTTCACAGTTTATTCCTGTTTGTGTTGTTCACTGTTCACTCTTGTCTTGGATTTCTTCGTCCATAGACAAACTACTTGCAAGGAAGTTCTATTCTTCCATCCTCCACCCAAACTCCTTCTGGTGTATTGCATTTTCAGTGAAGCAATTTGTGGTTTTGTTTTCAGTCGTGTGGCTGAGTTTTAAAAAGAGTCTACCTCCTCAAGACGTTTTTCAGTAACAATTTCTGACATAAAGTTTCTTCCAACTGTAGGCTAGCCCAGTCAATTCTGAGACACAAATTTTTCTCCAAGTATATAAGCCTAGCCAATTTTGTAATGCACCATTCCTCTCTGTATATAAGCCCCTCAGAAAGGGCCTTTGAAAAGTATATTCCCTGGGGCTTATTTTCAGGATTTTATGGTATAGGAAGTGAAACCGGAAACAGACTGATAACCAATCACAATGTTTTTCCATGCTTTGTGAATGATTTAATTTTTTTCTGCCTCTGTTTGGGAGTAACATATACAAAATTATTATTACGTGAACATTTTTGTGAGCCCAAATTTTATGTATCCTGAATGGAGCCGGTGTCCCTTAATAGAAATGTCCCAAAGGAGAGGTTCCACTGTAGATTGTAAGTCAGAGAGGCATTGGAGGAAATTATCAGAATTCTGTTTTCACCATATCATACAGTACAATTGTAATAATGCTCTAGATGCTAGTGATTATGACTTGAATTCTGATTCTGTTGCTTGCAAAAGCCAGTTGCACATGGTGGTTCCTTGCACATAATGAGGGCACTGAAGTGTCTAACCCAAACCCAGTGATTTTTTCAGTATTTTTTTTAATCAAATAAGCTGATGGTGTGACAGACTCTTCATGCAAAATTGATTTTGAACCTTCTTTTCTAATTGGCAGTTTTATCCATTGTTTTTGGGTAATGGCAATATAAAAGAATGATAATGAGTTTAAAACAGAAGGAAGGATAGAAGCAAGGAGACAACTGAACCACACTGAAGGACTGGATTGTTTAACAATTAATGCAACATCCAATTTGCATTCTGACTTAACTTTTGGTGAATGTGAAAAATGTAAAATTGTGCATGGAGCTTAATGCACAGGTCAATAAAAATTAATGCTTATGGAGGATAAAAAGGGGCATAGATTCACTTTTATTGCAGTGTAATTTTCTTTGGTGGTGGTAGATTTGACCAATTTTACAGTGGCTACCAGTTGCATTTGCCATCAAGTGAGTTTTCACTTGAAAACCTTAAGTTTTCATGGACATCAATCAACTCTTTCCGTGGTTTTTTCACTTGCTTCTCTCATTGTTCCTGTTTGAAGGGGAAAGACATGCAAGAATATTTTTTGAATTAACAAGCCTTTCAAATTTTGCAGAGATGATACAACTGAGAGGGAAAATCTTTGGACAGCATGTGTTATTAGTACCACCACTGCAACAGCCTACAGTGTATAAAAGTCCCTAACTTTGACTGGTGCCTTTATTAAATCTTGCAGGCTTCCGTTTGAGTGCCACGGTTGATCAAAACAGGTGCAATGACAGTGGCAATGGTTTTCATGTAACTGTTTACTTTGATCGTGGCAAGATAACCTCAGCTCACTGTTCATGTGACCAGCCAACAAACTGGTGCGTGCATGTTATAGCAACATGTTTGGCAAGAATAAAGGACAAGAATACTGTGACAATTCGAATGCCAGTCTCTGATTCGCTTAATTTTCTGGATCAGGATCAGTTGATAAAATTTGCCCAGTACCTTCTATATGAACACCAGAATGAAAGTATTATTGAAACTGCACAACAGCTGATTGATAAGCTGTTGTCAAAAGAACAGAAAGGGCAAGAAGAAGACATAAATGCAATTGCAGGTGCACCTGATCCCACTGCTGGTCCTGGTAAGGCAGTCTATCATCATCATCATCATCATTTTATTACCATCATCATCATGCTTGTTATTTTATTTAGAAAATTATTAATACTGTTAAAAGGCTAAAAAATGTTTTAAAGGAAATACATTGTAATTAATAGCTCCGGAAAAGCAGCACAATTGAATCTAATTTCTTTTCCAGTTAGTTTTCCCCAATGTATGTAGTAGACTCTGCGGTTAGAATGAAAATGAGTTTTTTGAACAAGAATGTAAATTATTAAGAGGAAAACCAACTGAAAGGAGTTTAGTTTACTTTATTCGAAACTGGTCCCGTTTCTATTGGCGAGCAAAGCTTAAATATGCAAAAATAGCTCATTTGTACATGATTATGTGTTTTGTTGTGTTTGACATTATTAGGTCTTGATGAAGAGGCTCACTGGTTTGTCTGTAGAAGTGGATTCCAATCCAGGTGTAAAAACTTGATGTTTGGATCCAATAAAGATCTGGGCTTTCTCAAGTATGTTGATGAGGATAATGATGTTGAGGGTTCTGTTAAAGAAGTGTGGGAAAGAAACTGCCTTCAACAGCCACTTGTTAGAGGTACAACTGTTTATATATGTTGTACATGTAATAGAAAAATGTAGTTTTTGCCTTGCTTTTCGTGGTTCACTGGAAATTTTCAAGGAAAAAGGGTGTCTAAAGGCTGGAACATTTAAAACAAAGTACATGATTGTATTAAGCTAACTAAACTGGAATTCCCAAAGGGGAAGGGGAGCTCAAACCAAATGCCTAGATGAGTTAGGGGAGTATATATATGCAGTGCTTGAATTAACAGCTTGTCAACAGACAATGTTCAGTCAAAGTTATAGGCTTTGTTCAGACTCAAATCTTCCAGGACCAGACTCTGTCTCCAGTCATTTATATAATTGGTGCTTCACCAGCTTCTTAGCTGTAGAACTTTTGATACGTGAGGTTTGTAGAACTGGGAGAACTTTTTCTCCTTGATCAATTCAAGTTTCTTTTACCAAATGTTTGCATACCTTGTATGTGTTAATTATTATTATTTATAATATTTTGTTGATTTTAAAAAAATAACATTTTACTTCTTTGAAAGAAATTTTATCATTATTAAAAATTATAGTACCTGTAGGGCACTATATAAATGATGCCCCTTTCCTCCTTAAAAGTGAGCCCTCCATGCTGTTTCCCCCTTCACTACCCCCACAACCTTTCCAGCACCTTAGTTATAGTTAAGTGAATGGCAGTGATTTTATTTCTTCATGTTTTTAGATGAAATGGATGTACAGCTGGATGATAGTCGCTATGGTTACTCAAAGACATCCTCTCGGCAGCAAAGCATTCGTCAAGTCCTGGAAACCATAGCTGATATGCTTCAGGATGATTTCATGAGTGCCGTGTCAGCTCTGACAGTGTACACTGAGCAACTGATTCAACGATTAACTGTGTTGTGCAAAGTGAACTCTCCTAGAAGTAGATACCATATACCAAAGCCAAGAAACCAGAAACCTAAATCAAAAAGGCTTTGTGGATCCCTAGCAGGAGGCTTTACTCCAAGACTTTCAGAGTAAGTGCAGGGAACCAAAATCATTCATCTTTTCAAGGCATTGGGCAATTCCAGAAAATATCCATACCTAACCACGGACGGCTTCCATGTTTTAACCCCCCCTTGCCTTCGGAAATTCCAAAATGCGTTACCCCCCCATGCCCTCAGAATTCCATAATCGTGAACCCCCCTCCCCTTCAGAATTTCCGTTTTTTTTTTTTTTTTGGAAGTACATTTTCGACTTAGCAATGCCTATATGAACAAACGAACATGAATTTATGCCTCCTCAAGGCTGTGATCTAGCGGCGCCAGGTGACAAACTTTACTCTTCAGTGACAAAAAAAACCTAGCGCTAGTGGCCAGGCTGTGCAAAGTCCGAATTTGGCTATAAAAATAAACACCACTTAAGGTAATTTTACTCCTCTTTGTTTTCTTGTGCTGTTTTGATGTTTACAAAGCAAAATAGCTCAAATTCAGATCTTTCGGCGGTCAAATATACCGTCGTGTCGTGTTGCGTCCTTTTATACGTCATGTAGTGTGCACGAAAAGTGTTCTAATCTGACAGGCGTCCTTGGAAGCGAGGGACTGGTGCGAGTTTTTTACTGTTCATCGGACGGGAGTAACAAGAAATTTGCAAGCGGTAAGATACACTTTCAGTTTTTATTCATGTGACAAGAAATTCATCAAAGTAAATGTGAAACCCACGTTTTACTGTTCACTTCTATAAGTTATGAGCGTAAACACGTGTCTGATCTATCGATGCTTGTCTTCTGCTTCCGCGGTCATAGGTTCCTGGTTTATTTACGAATTACAAAAGTCCACAACAATAGCGTTTTCAAGGAACTCACTCTACACTTTCTACTTCAGAAATCCCACCTGTGGAATTCCGCCATGCCTTCGAATTTCAAATCGTAAATACCCCCCATGCCCTCAGAATTCCATAATCGTGAACCCCCCCTCCCCTTCGGAAATCCTAAAAGCCGTCCGTGGTATAGTATGGATATTTTCTGGAATCGCCCATTTGCTAAAAAATCTTTATAACAAAGATTTCTTGGATTAATCATCATCATTAAACATCAATGACAATTATTAATATATCATTCTTCTTATTGAAGCTGTACAACAGTCAGTGATGAACTTTCTCGGCTTTGGAGATTAGCTGTCCTTAGTCCAGGAATTTCTGTAAAAGGGTATGAAGAAGTTGTTGATCAGCTGAGGACTTTGAATGAAAGAGGTACTATTAATAAGTCTGAACTCAACAAGGTAACAAGTCAACTAGCCTATGACTTACAGAATATTAACTTAGGTATTAGGATTCTTAAATAGAAAATTTCACATTTTATTACTCATTATTTTGAAATTTTGAATTTTGAATGTGGTATTTCAAATTATGGATCATCCATAATTTGAGGGTTAGAACTTGAAATCTGTAAATTACAGATTTCAAGTTCTAAACTTCAAAATTGTGCTGACCACCCCTCTTTGTTTGAATAATGGTAAGGTTTTTGTTATCTGCAGTTTACAGAGGGCACTTTACAACATTTTTTTCAACTAAAGGTATCTCGAGTATAAAAACCCCTACTTCTCTGCTACCGTAGCATAACCATTGTCTCATGTCGCAGAAATCTGGGTCGTCAGCATTGCAAGACTTAACCAGCATAAAGCCCTTGCAGTGTTAAAAATGATAATTAAATTTTTTTTCGTTGCCCTCAGTTTCATAATAAAATATTAAAAATATGATATTCATTTGTACCTTGCAAATTCCATAAGGTTTTCAAATGCACCTTACAATGAAATATTAAAATTAAATATATAGAAAGAAAATTACAGTGCAACTACTATAACCTAGGCCACTTAGACAAGGTCAGCCGATCGGATTACAGGAAAATAACAATTTGTTCCAAGACATTTAGTTGTCAGTCATAATTACCACAAAAAAAATAAACAATACAGATCAAAATCAACCAATCAGAACTTACAGAGGTGACCTTTTGAACTTGCTGAAGAAAGCATGTGTTTCCCAAGAGGTCCATTAGAGTGACTTGCAGACTTGACTTGACTTTACTTGCTGACTTGCAGTTGCATGTTATTGCAAAGCGTGGTAATAAGGGCAACGAAATTGCTGGTAGAAATAGGTCTCCTGGGTATTGTATGAAAAGTTGCAAGTAGAAAAACATTGTCTGTTGAAACATTTTGCTTTCCTGGAAAACGTTGGCTGTAAATATTAAATCTAGGGCTTTGAGTAACATATTGATTTTTATGAACTGCTGATTGGCCAACAATGATAACCATT
>OZ037779.1:25173793-25223793 GCA_964035525.1 Porites cylindrica | reverse complement strand
ACCAACAATAGTTTCTGTAACACCAGATTCAGTAACTGCTGGGAATTGTTTACGGCTTGAGAATGTGTGTAATCCCAAACACTATAACCAAGTTCTCACGTGATGCTAGCTTGATATGTAAATCATTAATTTGCTCAAGACAGCAGGCTGCCAAAAGGTTAGTTAAAAGCTTTTTTTCAGGTTTAAATGATTATTGTTTAAAATATCAACTGAAAAAAGAAAGTCATTTAGCACCGCAAGTTTGCTAGACGGTGTAGTGCTTATTCGGTCGCGGCGCTCATTCTATTATTGCGCCCTTTTAAAAAATATGGTGATTCTTGAAGTGCGTTCAGCACTTTAAGGATCATTTCTTTACGCAAATACATTTTGACATGCATTTCTAATACATGTGTAGAGGAAGGCGATGTGACCTGCAACTGGATTTACTGCCATGGATTTGCACAAGACTTCAAACCCTCAACGAAAGTAAGTCGTCTGTGCCGTTTGAATTGCTCATGGATGCCAGCCATGGTATGCTGGAACATTACAAGGAAAGACTGGCGAGAACAGAGATTGAAAAAAGGAAGAAGAAGTCAGAAGAAAAACTTAGCAAAACTAATTTGTTCCTTAGACGGCTTCCAGCAGGGACAACTGATGTTTATTTACACAATTTATGTAGTGGGTCAGTGAACATTTTCATTCTCATTCATCCCTCGTCATCCCAGTCACCCCTTGTCATCCCGCTCATCCCTAGTCATCCCTGTCATCCCAGTCATCCCTAGTTATCTCAGTGGGCCCAGTCACTCTTAGTCATCCAAGTCATTCTTAGTCATCCCCAGTCATCCTTAGTCATCCTTGACATCACTATCATGCCAGTCATACCTGGTTATCCCAGTCATCACTATCATGACACCCATCCCAGTCATCCCTAGGCGTTCCAGCCATCCATGTCTTGCCAGTCATCCCAGTCATTCCTAGTTATCCAGTCATACCAGTCATCCCTAGTCATCCCTGGCCATCCCAATCATCGCCAGTCGATTCCAGTGATCCAAGTCATTCTTAGTCGTCCTAGTCATCATTAATGTTGGTAATAATCTTTCTGAAAAGCTCCCGCCGAGCGATATAAATCCCACTAAGTTTCGTGGAATCTACGCAGATGAAGTTCAAGACACGATCATGGGACTAAATCTGATCAAATCTTCCATAGCCCCCCCCCCCCCCCCCCCCCGATGTATTAAACTAGCATGTCCTTTTAAAAGTGAGGCACTTTTAACAATTTACAATCAGTCCTTACAACCGTCCCAGGTATACTTAAAAAATCTAAAAAAAACTCCTATTGACAAGGGGGCGATGCAACCGACCCGGCGAATTATCGTCCGATTACAACTCTATCAGTTCTTTCTCAAGTATTTGAAAAATTGATGTTTAAGCAACTTAGTAACTACATTGAAAAGCACAATATTCTGTTTCGATACCAATTTGGATTTCGTAAAGGTCACTCAAAATCTCAGGCCATTACCCAACTCACTGACACTCTAAGGAAGGCCATTGATAGCAACCTATACACCTGTGGTGTTTTTCTAGATTTCTCGAAGGCATTCGATGCTGTAAATCACGAAATATTACTTAGTATTACTTATTAGAGGTCTTCCTTTAAAATGGTTCAGTAGCTACTTAACAAACAGGTAATAGTACAATGCGCTAGGAGACAGAATCTCCTATGCAAACTATGAGGTGTGGAATCCCCCAGGGTAGCACAATTGGGCCATTACTGTTTCTTATTTATATAAATGACTTGCCCAACTACTCCGATGAGTCAAGTTTCAAAATTTTTGCCAGTGATACTCGGCGAATAACCTTAAACCCTTGAAGTTCTTGTGAACTCTGAACTTGAGAAGGTGAAAGAATGGTGTGATGTAAATATGTCAATAAATACAGCAAAAACTAACTTTATGATAATTACGTCCACTAAATAAAAGGATACGTCAGTGAGTATTCAGATTAGGACAATGATGGAACGTACTACTCTTGGTTCACAAGGACCATATTAAATATTTAGGGGTAATGACTGGTGATAGTATCTCATGGAAATACCATCTCATATATTTGACACGAATATATCAAAATTAAGGCACTTTTTATCTGTTAAGCAACTTAAGCAAATTTACTAATTTTAAAATTTATCCTTACATCTCATACACAATTTTGGCGTGGAGTAGCACCTATAGCTCGCACCTAAAAAAGTGTAGATTAAGCAAAATCTTGTGGGTAGATTAATATTCTTTGTAAACACACATGGTAAAGATACCGAAAGTGCTCTCCCATTGCTGAATTTCCTAGACTTACTCACAGTATACAGCGTTTATTCTCTGCATGCTTTAAAATTGCCTATCTCTGGCATAAAGGTTCACTACCCAACATATTTCGCGACACCTTTCTTTATGCTGGGGATGTCCATAACTAAAACACGAGATATGCAATTAATCAAAACTTCTGTAAACCACGTGTAAGAACGAATACTGGCAAGCAGATGATTTCAATCGATCTTTGGAAAAGCAATAATAAACAGTACCACAATACCTTACAGAATTGAACGAGTATGCTTTTTCAAACAAAAATCAAACATCATCTACTGACCGAGCAATACTTGTCGAAACCTAGCACCACCTAATTCTGCCTAAACTCACTTCTTTCAAAACTTGTGCGTAGTTTTTTTTTAAATAATGATTTTTTTAGATTTTGTTTAATTGTTATCAATTGTTTCTTTTCTTTTCTGTCATTGTGTTCTTATTTATTTATTTATTTATTTGTTTAATTTTGCTCTTTCTGGTTCATCGCCTGTATTTATTTTAAACATAATTGGTATTATGGTGGCCGACTAGAAAACCTAACGGTTCACTTGGCCATCGTACTCAAACTTTCATATTAATTCTACAGCAACATTTTCCTGTAATCTGTAAAGTCTGTAATCTAGCATTAGTGAAAATATTGAGGAAAACTAAATGAACCTGAACCTGAACCTTACCATGACTATTATGCCACCCATCCGAGTGATGCATGTCATGTTAGTCATCCCAGTCATACCAGTCATCCCTGGTCATCCCAGGCATTCCTAGTCGATCCCAGTCATGCCTAGTCAATCCCGTTAATTACAGTCATCCCTAGTCATCCCAGTCATGCTCAGCCATCCTGGTCATCCCTAGGCATAAAAGTCATCCAAGGCATCCCTGGTAATCCATAGTCACCCCTGGTCATCGCGAGTTATCCCTAGTCATCCCCGTCATCTCTAGTTATCCCAGTCATCCCTAGTTTTTCTTTTATCCCTAGTCACCCCAGGTCATCCCTGGCCATCCTTAGTGATCCCTAATTATCCAAAGTCATCTCCGTCATCCCCAGTGGATTCCAGTCATCCCTAGTCGATCCCAGTCATCCCGCTCATTCCCAGTCATCTCAGTCATCCTTGGTTTTCCCCAAACATCCTTAGTCATCCCGGTAATCCCTAGTCATCTCAGGTCGATCTTAGTCATTGAAAGTCATCTTAGTGATCCCTCGTCGATCTTAGTCATGTCTAGTCATCCGTCGTCATCCCGGTAATGCCTAGTCATCCCAGATCGATCTTAGTCATTCAAAGTCATGTTAGTGATCCCTTGTCGATCTTAGTCATGTTTGGTCATCCTTAGTCATCTGGTAATGCCTAGTCATCTCTAGTGGCACTAGTCATCCCAATCATCCCTAGTCATCTCTTGTCATCCCAGTCATTCCTGGTCATCCCGAGATCCCAGTCATTCCTGTTTTTCTCGAGTCTTCCAAGTCATCCCTAGTCATTCCTAGTCATCCTAGTCATCCCAGGTCGATCTTAGTCATCCAAAGTCATCTTAGTGATCCCTAGTCGATCTTAGTCATTTCTGGTCATTCCTAGTCATCCTGGTCAGCCTTAGTTATCCCAGGCGTCCTTGGTCTTTCCTAGTTATCCCGGTGATCCCTAGTCATCGCCAGTCATCCAAGTCATTCCTAGTTATCACGGTTATCCCTCATCATCCCAGTCATCCCAGGTCATACTTAGTCGTCTCAGTCATTCCGGTCATCCCTAGTCATCCCTAGTCATCCCGGTCATTCTCAGTCATCCCTGGTCATCCCTAGCCATCCCAGTCATCTCTAACATTTCTAGTCATCTCGGTCAGCCCTAGTCATTCCTGGTCATCCCTTGTCATCCTTTAGGTCTTCCATGGTCATCCCCGGTAGTCCCTCGTCATCGTTTGTCATTCCAGTCATCTCTACTCATTTTGATCATCATTGGTCATCCCTAGTTATCCCAGTCATCCTTTGTCATCTTTAGTCATCCCAGTCATCCAACTCATTTCTATCATCATTGGTCATCCCTAGGCATCCTAGTCATGCCTAATCATCCCTTGTCATCCCTAGTTATACTAGTCATCCCAATCATCCCCATTCATCTCTAGTCATCCCAGTCATTCCTGGTCATCCGAGTCTTCCCAGTCATTCCTAGTCATCCAACAATGTGACCATAGTCATCCCTACTCATCCCAGGTATCTCTTGTCATATCAGTCATCCCTTTTCATGCTACTCGTCTCTAGTCATCCCATTTATCCCCGGTCATTTCATTCATGCCGTGTCGTCGTAGTCAGGATGACTGTGATGACTAGGATGCCAAGGGTGACTGGGATGACCCAATCCTATGTCATTCTAGGTTTCCTTGTCATCCTTGTCATTCCATTCAACTTTAGCATCCGAGTCATCCTAGTTATTAGATTATTTTAGTATTGTGACGTCACAAACATTTAAATTTCACAAAAATGCGATTGACTGAGATGTTTAGAAAGAACGAGATTTAAACTGTCCATTTCTAAAAATTTGGCTGGTTAGAGCAAATTGGTGGTGGGATTTAAGCAACACTTCGCTCTGATGACTGTCTGTAAATCTTCTAAAATTGACCTGGATCGGAAAAGGTACGTTTTAAGCTAATTTTTGAAGGATTTGTTTGGAGTCATCCAAGCAACCTGGTGCAGTTTTCATTTTACTTCTGATTATCCCACCAAATTCAGTAGTGATTTAAATTTAGTTTTAGTTACGTCGTCATTACTCTACTCTTATCCTAATCATAAGAGGTATTTCAATTATCCCAGTCTTCCTACTCATCTCAATTACCTTATCATTCCTGTCATCTTAGTCAGCCTTGTTATCCTAGTCATCCTAGTCATTTAAATCTTCCTAGTCATCCCAGTTAAAACTAGTCTTCTCAATTATCATCATCATCTCATCCATCCCTGTCATCCTTGTCATTCCAGTTGTTCCAGTCATTTTTGTCATCCAGGTTGTCTTAGTTATCCTGTTGATCCCAGTAATTCCGTCATCCAAGTCATCCTAGTCAACCCGTTCCTCAAAAAGGGGAGGTTTGGCTAATGTGGAATAGAGGAGCAACAAAATAATCCTTTTTTTGGACACTCTTTCCTCCACAGATATGGAAGTATTGTTTCCACAAAGGCTGTTGTGGATAAAGAAACAAATGAATTTAAAGGTAATTCAATGCTTTTCCTTTTTTAACGTCTTGGGCAATTACATGTAGGTTTACAATGCAATAAACGCTGCCCCCGTTTAGTCCATTTTGGCTTTACAAATGGGAGGCCGACCTCCATTAACAAGGCTCACATCTAATGCCAGTCCATTTAATTAGAGTTGTAAGTATTTGACTATGATCATCCACACTTTCACACGTCAGCTCGCTCGTAAGGATCCACTGCGTTTCCACCACTTGTGACGTCAGTACAAATTGTCACTGACTACTTTTATAGCCTTTTTATGTGGGAGGACAAGGTCGGTTTTCTTATAACCAAATGCGTGGTATTCAACCAAATACTTATAGAGTGGAAAACTACCCAAACACCGTATTAAGTCGACCAATAAACGGGGATGAAAGAAAAAGAGAGAGAAACAGAAAAGGTTAATATCTGACTTTGTGAAAACCGTGAAATCTTTGAACCCAGCGGTAATGTTTCACATTGTTAAGATAGATATCAGTCGTTGTATCCAAGGTTAATAATGGTTTCTTATTTCTAACAGGCTATGGGTTTGTGAATTTTGAGACTGCAGCTGAGGCCCAAAGGGCAGTGAAGGCCTTGAAAAGTAAAGGAATTCAAGCCCAGATGGCAAAGGTGTTAGGCCTCTGTATATAAGCAATGTGTCATCCTCCTTGAATATTTAAAATCTTTTCACTTGCTTGTGAATTTTTCCCTTGGCCCAAACTTAATAGGGAGCATAATACACTATATTTGCCCTCGCCCCCCCTCCGCCAACAAAAGTTGTTGTTTTCATATGTTCTTGGGGTCTTGCAGTTCTCCCAGGTATTATTTGAAAATAACAGCTAATGCAAGATTTTCGGGGGGAGGGGGCGAACAGTGTGTATTCAGGGGGATTTGAAAATAGAAATGGCGAAAGGCGTATTACAAAGATCACCATCATTTTTGATGGTATTCATTGCTTTTATTGTTTACCGTTCGCCTTTTCATGTAAACGCAATGCCTAATCTTTCTAATGGATTCTCTTCATCATACTGACTCTTTTGTGCTCTTTCATCATTGAATTCAGAACTTACAGTTGTATTATCTTTTCTGTCTTTGAAAGCCCAAGCATGTCTGTAACCCTTAAATACCGATTATTTTGCTGCCTGCGGTAAAGGCTGTGTAGACCCCTGATTAGCACGTACATGTAAATGCAATAGCAGCTATCGCTCGAACAAGAATAATTTAGTACAATACGATGTTATCATTTTTCTATACATTTTATATCGCTGTTACCTTACAGCATACATTTGTTTTCTCCTTAGCAACCAGAGAAAGACCCCACAAATTTATATTTTTGTCGCCTTCCAACGCATTTTTATGAAGCAGTAAGTCTGAATCTTACTTTATTCTGTGTGTAGTTGTAATCTTTAATGGACAAGGTCTCTGTGGATTACGCAACAAACATTATTTTTTCCCACTCCAATGATGATGTTTAATTACTGATCGTTTTATGAGCCTTAAAGTTCGTGTGACCGGAACCCTGTTCTTCTCCAAAGATTGTCAAAATTCAGCATGACAAGCCGTCATTTTGGATGTAGATTACAGCCTCGTCCTCCTGTGCGTGACATCCTTCTGTCTAATTTTGCGAAACTTAGTAAAAAGAAAAAGAAAATGAAGATTCGTCAGTTGGGACCTAACTACAAACGAAATTATCCCTTATCTACACCAAGGTAAATTCGGAAAGTTCATCGATAGCTTTCTAGATTGATCGGGAACTCTTCAGTTCAGTGAACCTTCGAACGAACAAATTGATTGGGAATATTGTCTAAGTTGAGAGATATTGGTGGATTACTTGTATTCTCTCTGTTTATGAGGGTGGTGGGGAGGGAAGCAACCACACTGACTTTGCAAAACATTTATTATGAATGTAGCAGTTTATAGGTTTGTCAGCACCTTAGCGTGTTTAAAGGTTTCCAATCTGGCCAATCCTTTCGATCAGAAAGTGTTAACCATTCTAGAAAAAATAATGAATTGTTACTGTTTTTGTTCTTATAAGGAATTAGAATCCTTGCTAAAGGGATATGGTAAAGTAATAACGACCAGAGTATTGAGAGGTGCCTACCGTGTGAGTAAAGGAGTAGCATTTGCAAGGTAATGTGTGTTTCTCTACTCTGCTTTAAATTGATTCGACTCATTTCTGTCTGGTCGCAAACAACGTATACTTGTCGATGATAACACTTCTGACGACTTCAATCTAAACTGTGGAGTCCCCCAGGGCAGTTGTATGGGGCCTATTTTATTTACTCTCTACGTCTCCCGCCTCTTTAACATTATTTCTCAGCACCTCCCTTCCGTCCATGGTTATGCGGATGACACCCAGATTTACCTCTTCTTCCGACCTTGTTCTATCCATTCGGAAATTAACGCTCTCTTTGTGATTGAAAAGTGAATCGCTGATGTTCGCTCTTGGTTTATTGGAAATTGTTTAGATAGATAGATAGATAACTTTATTTAAACACGGTTAAAATTCCTTCAGCATGTACAAAAAATCTAAGATCTATTATACCGAACTACACTAACTCTGATTAAAAATATATTCATTAAATTTTAACTACCTAGCTATTTACAAATAAAAGCTGCTTTTCAAGGATGCCGTGTAAAACTGTATTAATGTATGATCTCATTCAAAACTGTTGCGACACAGTTTCCGTTTAAAATCATGTAAAGAATCTGCAGATCTTAAATCATGGGATAGGCTGTTCCACAGCTTAGCTCTGCTATAGGAGAAACTTTTCTTTAAATAATTGGTACGGTGCAGTGGAAGGACTAATTTATTTTCAGTATTCCTCAATCGATAAGAAGTTATTCGTCACGAGATACAAATTTAGATGTTAGATAGTCGGGAGTCATCCCATGTACGGTTTTATACATCATAATAGCCGTCGATACTTGTCTTTGGTGTTTAAGCTTACGCCAACCCAGTGCCAGGAACAAATCGTCCACATTACAATCAGAATTAGCGGACATTAGAATACGGGCTGCACGATTTTGGAACCTCTGCAGCTTATCGGAAAGACCAATGCCGCAGTTACTCCATACGACATTACAGTAATCAAAATGCGGTTGAATTAAACTGTCGTAAACATTAATTAATACGTTAAAAGGAATAAGATGTCGTATTCTTTTAATTGCACCCAAAGCAGAAGCAATCTTTTTACAAATACTCTGTATGTGGCATTCCCAGCTTAAGTTTTGGTCAATATCCACTCCAAGAGATTTTGCCGTTGACACTTGCATCACGGGATGGTCGTTTATCATAAAAGAAGGAGTTTCAGAAAGCTTTGATAGCTTCTGCCTCGACCCAACTAACATAAACTCAGTTTTAGTCAAGTTAAGGGTCAGTTTGTTAGCCGATAGCCATATATACACCTTGTTTGAATCGTCGTTAACGCAATCATTTATGAGTTTTAAATCTGCGCTGGCATAGGTTAGGCTGGTGTCATCGGCATACATTCTAGGTTGTGAAAAATGCAAGCAATTAGGTAGGTCATTAATATACGGTAAAAACAATAAAGGTGCAAGAATTGTTCCCTGGGGAACACCACATGTAACTAATTTTGGGTTTGACATTGAGCAATTAATTTGGCAAGTTTGGGTACGATTTTTTAAATACGAAGTAAACCATTCGTGACAGGAACCGCGTAATCCATAATATTGTAATTTCGTTAATAAGATATGATGATCAACTGTGTCGAAAGCCTTTTTTAAGTCTAAGAAGACAACGGCATTGACAAGGCCACGATCAACGTTCACTGCCCAGCTATCAGTAGCTTCGAGTAATGTGGTTACCGTAGAATGTAAAGAACGAAAACCAGATTGGTAACGGGATAGAATACGATTCTCAGTAAGATAGTGATACAACTGGTCGTAGACTACCCGTTCAAATACTTTGGCCACGACTGGGATCACCGATATTGGTCGATAATTGGTGGGATCATTTCGTTTACCAGAATTTTTATACAATGGAGTAACCCTAGCCGACTTCCACTCATCGGGAAAAATTCCTGTCAACAGTGATTGATTAAATATTAAAGTAAGAGACTCGGCAATTAGATCAGGGCACTCCCTTAATAATTTAGCTGATATACTATCTAATCCAGTGGCCTTTGATTTACAAAGTTTTGAAAGGAGAGAATAAATATGAGCAAATGTTATTTCCTTGAAGACAAACTCCTCAGAAGTTCCACAAAGAAACTCTTTGTAGGTGGTATCAACATTGGAAACATTTCGACTAAGCCTTGGTCCAATCTCAATGAAGAAAGTGTTCAACAATTCAGCAACTTCTGCTTGATTGCTCGATTTTAGTCCCTGATATTGTATTTCATTTATTATTGTTTTATTAGATTTGCGGGAAGTCAATTCATTGATGGTCTTCCAGGTCTTACGTTGATCACTGGCATAATTATTAAAAGAATTATTATAATAGGCCTTTTTAGCAGCCTTGATTTCCTGATTTACTTTATTTTTGACCTTCCGGAATCGATTCCAAGAAGACGCATCATTAATTTTAACAGCTTTTTTCTTTAGCCGGTTTCTGAAATTCATTCGTTTTTTCAAATTTGTGGTAATCTAAGGAGACTTGGTGGGACGGGTGTGTTTAGTTTTCACAGGGGCGTGCTTATCACAAACACTTAGGAATAATTCTTTCCATTTTTTCCACATGTCATTGGGGTCGTACAATTCTTTGATATCGTCCCACGGTTGCGTCGAAACATCATTACGGAAATTGATCAATAGCGCGAAAAGTGACTCTCTAATTATTGGCACCCGTCAATAACTTGAAAAAACATCTATAGAATCTATTATCATTGGTGACACCGTCATTAAACCTTTAGAAAGCGTCCGGAACCTTGGGTCCTGGTTCGATGCTCATATGCGAATGAATGTTAACAAAGGCAAGATTTGTAGCAAGGCTTTTCGCGGAGCATACAAAATAAGACAGATCAGAAAATTCCTTACCGTGCAATCCACAAAGACACTGATCCATGCCTTTGTATGTTCGCACCTTGATTACTGTAACGCAGTTCTATTTGGTCTACCTAAATATGAACTTGATCGTTTACAGAAAGTTCAGAAGGCCGCGGCTAGAGTGACTTTTCAGATTGCGAAATTTGATCATATCACACCCGCTCTTATCGACGTACATTGGCTTCCAGTAATGTTTAGTTTAAATTGCTCCTTTTTGTTTACAAGTCACTACACAACCAAAGTCCCTCCTACATTAAAGATCTTTTATGCCTGGAACCAGCTGCTAATTATGCTCTTCGTTCGTCTGCACAATCTCTTCTGTCCATTCCAAAAGTCAACTGCTCTATACTTGGGGACCGGGCCTTTGCTCATGCTGCACCTGTTTTATGGAACTCGCTGCCATTAGCTGTAAGAACAAGTAGCAGCCTCGCAATTTTTAAAAAGCAACTTAAAACATTTCTTTTTAAGAAAGCTTTTAATTTGTTGGAATACTTCTAATGTTTAATTTTAATTTAGTTTGGAATTTTCGAATTTCATTTTAGATTTTACCATTGCATAACATATTATTGTTATTATTATTATAGCTTTCAGGGATTTTCAAATTTCAGTTTTATGTATTATTTGTTCATTAATTTTTACTTAATATAAAGCGCTTTTGAATATTCTTCTATAGTTTTAGCGCTATACAAATTCATTATCATTATCATTATTAGTCTTCAAAAACTCGTAATTAAAGCTGAACCTCTCGTTAGCGACCAAAAGGGCAACATGCCAATATTTAGTGTTCACTTAGAGGAGGTGGACGCCTGAAAAAAAAAAACAGGGTATCTCGTTCAGAGACTTTTCAGATACTTCTTAACTTATTCGGAGATAGAGCGGTTTTCACTTGACTGTCGAAAGGGATTGGTTTTGGTTTTGGTTTTGGTTTTACTACGTCCTTTGGTTGGCTAGTGTATTTACTTTGGTTTTGGTTTTACGACAGTCAAGTGAAAACCGCTCTAATAGGCCCTAATCATTCAGGTGGAACAAAACCCCTATGCTGGAGAGCAAGAGATGCACTGAGATGAGGCTAAAACTCCTTAATATGTTGCCTTATCCCAGAGACGCCCTTGTGCAGGAAAAAGGAAAATAGGTTTAATAAGCAAAACAACAAGTTTGCACGCGCATCGCGCTTTTTTGTACATTTCTTTGCCGTTACTGCACGACTACGAAGTGAAAATGCCTAATTTCACTTCTTTATGGAGGACGTAAGCAAGCGACGACGAAATTTTCTTTCTCTTTCCAAACTTAAGTGCGGTCCCCAAGAAATCAACTCCAGGGAAACGTGCCAAATTTAGACATTTTCAGTGAATTGGATTAAACGCGACAAAGTTTGAAAAAAGGCAAATTCATTTTATAAAAGTGACGTTTCGCTCCCGTCGCCGTCGTCGATGCTAAAACTCCCTATTTTGTTTTTTTTCTTGTCCAAGGGAGGGCCTCTTGCTCTCCAGCATGGCAGCTTTGCACCACACGAATGACTAGCTGCAAAGGGTGTATTTATCGAGTTCAATTTCTATACCTGCAGTACCATGTTTTTCTTAAAAACCTCCTACGGGAGGCTTCAAAAACGTAGCTAGTTATAAAACCGTCACCCCAAAAAGTGCGCGCTGTTGCTTTTGAGAGACCCGCCTTGATTACCTTAGCTAACTGCGGGTCATTCAGACTTATCTGTTGTATATCTCTACGAGCTGCTTTTTTGGACTTGACCGTGCACAACGCCTAATAGCAGTCCTATCGTTTTGAACTTGCTGACGCATAGAAACTTCTCATTAATTTATTCAGTCACAATTTGTGATCAAAATCAAAAGATTGTGCATGGAGTGGGACCTCCCACCTAGACTGCTTGCAGTCCGCCTTTTCTCTTAAAATTCGTCTAGTTCTTATCTCATCCAGCGCGATTGCAAACCACGACGTTATTATTACAATAAGGGATTGAGACCAGACGAGAAAAGACGGACTGCTGACTCTTTTTTTAGTAGACAAACCCTCCGTCAGCCCAGAAACGGAGTAACCGATTGGTCAATTGTACAGCTGTTGACAGATAATTGACTGGTCTGTGGTAAGATTGCAAGCAATAAAAATAGTCACGCGTCACAACCAACTGCAAACAATAGCGAACCAAGCAGTAATCTCAGTAATAAAACTTTCAAGGATATCTTACACAAGGAAACTGCTCTAAATTTCCTCAAGGGAAACGAATTCAAGGCAGTCTTACCGGATTTAAAGAAACTGTTCAGTTGTTTATGTTCTATTTTATAAATCTTTTCAAGTTACTCGGGTTGACCGGGTTTAATTGATTAATTAAATTACCTTGACAGCTTCGTTGTCCCCAGACAAAAGAAACGAGTCAGCAGTCTCTTATTTTTTCTTCTCAGGCTTACGCCCTCGTTTCTAGCGGCTCGTAACCTGAGATCAGGCCCAATTTGAGCGGTTCTCATACATTCTCTCTAACGGCTACCGCTAAAATTGGGCCTGATCCAAACTCATTCACGTTTGTGCTCGTTACGGCCAGATTTTGGCCGTAGCGCTGATTGCCTGTTAGAACAATGCCACAAGATCTGATTGGCTGTCGGAAACGCCGGAAGTTGAAAGCGCTTATTCCTGGCGTGGTTGTTTTCGCGAATGATCCGTCGTCGGCGGAAAGAAGGATCGATTTTGCTGTCTTTTTTATTGTTTTGTGGTCTTATGGTAGTGCCATGGAAATTCATAAAATTCATATGGTTGTTGATATATTCTCAGGATTTGCTTTATTTACGGAAAGTGAGTGTATCGCGGAGTTGAATCCCTCCGCAAGTTGTTTACCGCTAACAAGGTGCCTTTTGATTTACCAACAAACGGGTGCAAATCAAAATGCTGTCCATCTTAAAACTGGTTTCAGTTGAAAGTTTAGCCGGGAATGACTTCTCTGAACGTGGTACGCAAGCGGAGGCTCACTGCGAAAGAAACCTCAATCGCCAACTGTGAAGTATTAGACGAAAAACATCGCATCGCTGTTCAAGGAGTGTTAACAGACTGGTTGTTTGCCTTCGCTGTTTGTAAAAAATAAACCAGGAAAACTGCTGTCCTCGCTCGTTGGCTGTTTGCTTTTGTTTTTAAAGATTTATGTACTGAAAATCGGGGGAAAATGCCGAGGAAAATATAAAGGCAAAGGAAAAATAGAAATTTCAGTATTTTAAATTCGAGCGCGCCTAGCCAAAAATAATAAAACTAGTAGAACATCGTGTCGCCGTCTTTTCGAAAACTTTTTACCTTCTACGCTAACAGAAATAACCTTCGAGATCTCCCTTAATCTCGCAAGAAGTTAAATGTGATTGTGCTGACTGTTTTATTTTTAGCGGAAAAAATTAACAGATTAAGGGCCTGTTTACATGGAGTGGGGGACCCCGGTCTAGCGGGGTTGGTTTCTTTTGTTTTCACGCTCTGGGGGACACAAAACAAAAGAAAGTTACCCCACTAGACCGGGGTCCCCCACTCCATGTAAACAGGGTCTAAAGCTATTTTTTAAGTCATCCAGTCTGCATTTTTCCCACGCGTGAAAAATTTGCATCCTGGAAAAACAAGCAACGGAAGTAATTTTGGTTGGATGTTTCGGCAAATGTCAATCAAAAAAAGTGGGCGGCAGACGTTTCGTAAAAGGTTTGTATCGGGCTCTCTTTTCGTTTCGCCATGCCTGCCGGACTGTTATTTACAAAGCGAAACGAAAATAGAGCCTGATCTCAGGTTACGCGGCTCGCGGCTTTGTCGCTCGCGTGCTTAGGTTTCGCGTGCAGTAACTTAAATTGCAAAGAAAAATAAGAGACTACTCGTAGTCTAGCTCCCACCATAAACCGTAGCACCGTTGATTTCATCTCTGACACTTGCCGGTTTTTACAACAAGTCTCCTCTTGTAAGCCTAAACGATGCTTTCTTTCCAGTGGTGCTGGAATGATGTCTTACAGTTATAATCTACTTGTAGAATGTATTTAACTCCAGTTGCTAATTTTCGCTACCTTTTTTTTTCCAAGACATTTATTACTCTTTTACTTTTCGCTACCTGATCATTTTTTCTCATTAGAATGGAAAATAAACAGATTTGTAAGAAGGTAATTAAAGACTTGCATGGAAAAAAGATTCAAGGTAAGAAAGGTACCGCGTCAACTGTAGCAGTATTCATTTAGCGATTATTGAATGAGACTTAGAATAATCTGAACCTCCGAGGTCCGCATAATACTTGAGATCAGTCCGTCCGTCCGTCTGGTCGTTTTATCCAGTTCATCTGTCCATGCGTCCGCTCCATGTGTCCGCGTGTCTGTCCTTTTGTCCTTTTAATCCATGACTTTGGTGCATCTGTCCGTCCATCCAATCCGTTTGATCCATCCTTCCGGTCTGTTTGGTCTGTCTGTCCCTCCAGTTCGTCTGTCCTTCCGTCCGTTCATCCAGTCTGTTTGGCCGTCCACACGGTCCTTCTTTCCAGTTCATCAGTCCGTTCGTCAGGTTGTCCGTCCGTCCGGTCCGTTCATCCAGTTCGTCCGTTTGTCGGTCCATCCAGTTTGTCCGTCTGTCCTTGTTTTCCGTCCGTAGATACATGTATATCCAGTCCGGTTGGTCAGTTTGGTCCGTCCCGTTTGTGTGATTTGTCCGTCTGTTTGTCTGTCCATCCGTTCGTCCAAGCATAGGTGATATTTATTTTACAAAATGAAGAAATGAATTTGGCACTCATACTGATGAGTTATTTACTAAGTATTATTTTGTTCGGTTGACGTGGAATGAAAAACTAACAGAAATTTTTGCTTACTTTTTGCAGGAAGTGTCGAATCACTTGTTGTAAATTTTGCTGATCTGCGACAGCAAAGCTATGGTACGATAAACATTACTGCGATTAACAATACTTTGTATACTAAACCTGCGGCTTCTGCTCTTTTATTAATCTTTAGTTAAAATTTAAATACAGTGGTACTAGAGCAATATTTTCTATGAATTGGACCCAATATTTGTATCGGGCATAGACGAAAATTCCTGAAGGTTTCTCCCATATTTTCTGTAGAATGAACCTGTATAAAATAAAGGTTAGCGGGGATCCCATCCATGGATGGCCACTTGATACAGGTTGTATGCAATTAAAAAAGTTTTACGCCTGTAGAATTGATTGTAGCCTGTTGTTAGTAGTAGTTTTCTTTTGACTTTGTCTGTAAGTTTATTGCCAGTATCTTGATGCCATGGATGATGTGGTCAAAAAAGGATCGGATGCAAAAGTTTGTAATCACATTGAATACCAGGCACAACATTACTTAACAGCCAACCAACCATCTTTTCCTAACTGGATGGTGTTTTTTTCTTAACAGATAGCTCTTGGCCAATTAATAGGCGACAGGAGGTGAGTAAGAGTTTTTTAAAACGTAAGTCGCTTACCATTGTGATTAGTCAGAAATGACCGACCAGGCCAGTCCAGTCATAAAACGATATCCACTTTTAATCAAGTCTTTCCAGCTTGCTCAGCCTGTTCCTAAATACTACACACGGCAGCGATAAACTTTGAAAGAAAACTCTCGAAAACAACTGGTACAGCCAGTTATTGCTGATTTTTAGACTTAGGTTTAGATCCCCTCTTTCTAAACAAAAGAAGACTGAATTTTGATTCATTCATTTGGGCAACGACAACTGCAATTGTTTTCATCTCCTTTAATAATACTTGCCTCCCATTTATTTAACGTTACATTTCTAGCACATTGGCTAATTGCATTTTCCGTTATAGGGACGACCATTTTACGGTGAAGACTCCGACGATGACGAAACCGGCGACAGAAATCCGTTCAGGACTGCTGAAGCACACCCATTTCTTGAAACCGCATTTAATCTGGGTATGATGGGTTTAGAGAAACTCGGAGAGAAGCTGGAAGATCCAAGCCACGACAGGGCCCAGTATCATCTCGCTTATACCCATGTCTCTCCAGTCAAGAAGCATTTGAGTGAATTTTGCAGGTTTGTAGACTTTTACCCAGATATATCTCCATTGTACTCGAGTGTTCATTCCGCCTCCCCCCTCTTAAAAACAAAGAGTACTGTGAAAAAGTACTGCTATTTAGTTTTATTTAAATGTTAGCACAATGTTATTTCTCCTACATACTTAAACGTTAAAGCTAAGTTACATATCTCCGCTGTAAGTAGATACTCTTTCCATTAATAAGACACTTTCTCTCAAGGCAGTGTGTTTTTTTCTCTTGATATTTAATATTGTAGCATGAAATCACTGCTACGTCTAACAAATCAGCCCAAAGCAAGACACAGCAACCTTTCAACCTTTAGAGCAAACATAAGGAAAATCGTTTTGAAACTCTTGCGCTAGAAGCTGTCCGCGAAGTCCTTTTTATTATTCACGATCAACAGTGGAGAGATTACGCCATTTTTTGGTGTGTGTTGGAGTATTTTGAGATAGAGGCATGGTTTTGCCTAACTTTGGGTCGAGAACTATTTTCCACAAATGCAGCAATATTTAATTTGGAGCGGCAGTTTTCCTGGAATTCTAAATTTTTTTAAGTAGCAAGAATTATGGAGATTTACTCGGTAATACATGTAACGGCCTTTTAACACCAAACAAAGGCATTCAATCTCAAAGTTACAGAGAGATTTGGTTTGATTTTGAATTAATGATTAATCCTGGTGATGCTGCCCCTTTACTAAAACGGCCCTACAGATCGTTTATGTAGCATAACAACAGAACCCTCCTCCGTCTTCCAGCTGCTGTATTTCTTTACGTCTCATTCGCTTTCCAAGGTAACCTTAAATTATGTCTTTTTTCAAGACTTGTATGTTATCTGGTGAAAAAGAAGTGGTTGACGGGAGCATTAATTGTGGCGCCTGGGAACAGATCTTCAAAAACGGAGGACAGACCCTCAGGGAGTATTAC
This sequence comes from Porites cylindrica, assembly GCA_964035525.1. Classification (NCBI taxonomy): domain Eukaryota; kingdom Metazoa; phylum Cnidaria; class Anthozoa; order Scleractinia; family Poritidae; genus Porites; species Porites cylindrica. The sequence goes on along the minus strand of OZ037779.1, from coordinate 25,206,344 downwards.
TGTCAATCCAAGCAGCTGTCAGTTGGAAGATGGTAAGTTGTGTTACCAATTTTCCCCCTTTTACGCGGCAAATCATCCAACGCTTGTTTAACTGAATTAGCTTATCCCAAAACGAAGCGGAATGTCGAGTAGAAATCAAAAGAAAAATGTGTCCTTGTTGTCAGTCGAGTAATGCAATACCGTCGCTAAACGTCTTTTGACACCCCATTGATGCTTGTTAATATTTAACTATTTTACCTTAAAGATAGGCACTGAGTTATCTTTGGACCATTTATGAGAGCCTTGCTCTAGGAAATCACCTTTCTTCACCTTGCATTAGGTTTTTCCTTTTTATAGCCTATTTCCCTTAGGCCCGGTTCAGAGGACTTACATCTCAAGAGCCGAATCGAATTCAAATTTAGGGCGGCCGAGTTGATTCAGATGCCGATCTTTATTCTATGCAGCCGAACTTAATTCAAAAGGAGAAATGTCAAAATGCATTATAAATAGGCATCATTAAAATTTATGCGTTTAGTTCAACTCATGTGAAGTTCGCCTCCTTAAATCAACGCTGGTGCACAGCCATTACTCCCGGCTGAGCTAGGCGCGAAGAACGGGAGAGCCAATCTAAAATCCGTTAGCCATTTCGAATTTATTCAGACGTCGTATTCACATGAACTTTTTTCATTGAATTCTCTTCGGCTCATGTGCAGTACGGCGTTTGAATCGGGCCTTACTCACCTTGTTTTCAGATCATTCAGAGAGTGCATCTAAGGATTCTTGTGACAAATGCTTCCTTCAAGAGTTTGTTACGTCCTTGATCAATAATGTCGACAATCCATTGCGGTTATTCGAGGTGCTTCAAGAGGTACTTAAAAAAATTCCTTTCAATATTTCTTAGCAGTTTTGCAAATTGGTGTACAGTCAACTCTCTTGACGGATACCTCCCCAAAAGCACTGGTGACCTAGAATTAGTCCCTGCTGTTCTACAGTCTTTTTAGGTTACACATCTCCCTAAGACTGGTGTCTGTCTTAAAAAGAGTTGAATGAAGAGAGTTTATACAAGACATTATGCACAGAGGGGGCCTCGAAAAAAAGGGTTGGGATGGGAATAGAGGTTTTTTGGTGATCCGAACGATAAACAGGCAGCTAGTGAACTATCGATATGGGCCTCTACTACTTGGAAACGAGGAAGGACGGAAGTTGTGAATACTACTGTCACAGGAAGCAAGAAGCACAAAACCATTCGTTTCAGTTAATCATGTGATCAAAAGGCTTTAACTGTGTGCGGGAAGCCCTAATAGTAGCAAAACAATAGCGTATAAAAGAACTAGCAGAACTACTGTTTTGTTTATATGTTTATGCAGTCACCCGCACATCAAAACATTAAACCCTTTGAAAAAGAGTTTTCAATTAAATTGCAAATTATTATGACATGAAAGCCTAACGAAATTTGGAGCTTATATAAATAAGCTTCCTTAAACTAGATTACTAATTACCTAGCTGAGTACAGAGTCTACAGAAACATAATGAATTGTCAGATCGACTACCAAGGAGATAATGGTGAAGATTAAAAAAAAATGTGGAAGGAGATCTAGTTAATGGAACAGGCAACGAATTCGATATGTTTGGTTCTCTAGCGAGTTTTTCTTATGAGCCACTTTGACAGGTTTTCCAGTTATTTTTAGGTCCATCAATGTCTTGGTTATTCAGAAAAGTATTCATTGGGTGATTGATGTTGGCCAACTCGCCTGCGACTTAAAGTGACTTAGCTGTAACGTAATTATGCAAGTCAAACTATGGAAATGTGGTGGTGGAGGGAAAACAATAGAAATGTGGTGGTGGTGGGAAAACAATAGAAATGTGGTGGAAAACAATAGAAATGTGGTGGTGGAGGGAAAACAATAGAAATGTGGTGGCGGTGACAGCGTAGATTATCCATAGTGTGTCGTTGGTGGTGGGAAAACAATAGAAATGGGGTGGTGGAGGGAAAACAATAGAAATGGTGATTTTAAGTCCCAGGTTAGAGAGCGTTAATTCTTTCGACAATATGAACCAAGCAATGGATACTTTTCTTAAGTTAAGCTTTAGTCAACCAATCAAAAACCAAGACATTCAGTGACCTAAAAATAACTAGAAAACCTGTCAAACCGGCTAAGACCCTCAAAATCGCATATGACCTTATCAGTTCCTCTGCCTTTTATTCATGAGCGTTAAGGCCTGTTTACATGGAGTTGGGGGACCCCAGCAGGTAGGTGAGGTAACCCGCTAAGGTGGGGTAACCCGCCTGTCCATGTAATCACTCATTTTAATTTGATCACGTTTACATGATAGGTGGGGTGACCCGCCCAGGCGGGTATCCCGGTCTGCCAGACCGGGTAACCCTCTCAGCCGGGGTCAAATTTTGCCATGTAAACGTTTCAAGGTGGGGTAACCCGCCTAGCCGGGGTCGGATTCGCGATACTGAATTCGTGCAAAATTCACTTTGGCGGTAGCTTTGCATCATTATTAAAGGTAACAATAGAAAGCCACAGCACTTGAGGTTGCAGCAAGAACAGCAAGCGAGTTTAGAACAGCATCAATCACCAAAAAACATGGTTTGCCAGCATTTTCCCTGTTTACGTGCTTAGCGACCATTCAGTAATCTTGAGAAAGTGCACCCCGGGATGGCGGGGTTGTAAGATTGCATGTAAAGGAGGGTTATTTTTTTACCTTACCTAAGTGGGTTACCTCACCTATCTGGGGTCCCCCACCGTCATGTAAACAGGCCCTAAGATAAAAGGCTTTGATGTCGTCGCATTTCACGGCAAATTAATGACATTCCGCCGCAAGTTAATTCGGTGCGCCCTATACTACTGGCGAGATTACGTTTTCATGGTCATGTTGTGTACGTACGTAAATTTTACGCGCGTAAATAAATATCACGCGTAAACGTAAAAGTTGAGCGAGATACAACTTTTGCGTGTACGCGCGGCCTTCCACACAACACTTCTAATTTATTTACGCGACAGTGGAAATCCACCCTTATGGTTCATTTCCTGTGTCGCGTAATTTTTACGTGCGTAGGCAGGGCGGATAAATGTTGGGCGGTGAAACGAGCGCTCCGCTCCTCATTTAATGTGTGATGCGGAGTAGGACTGGCACGAGCGCTCTTTCCGCGCTTCCGGTGCGCTTGAAGGCCGGCGAAATTTCCCTTTTTGCAAACCAGAAATCCTAGTTTCTTTCTGTAGTTTTAGGCTACAATGTTAAATAGATAAATTCGTTTCATAACAATATCAATAAAACAGTTTCATATGTTTGTGTCTGTATGCCTATAAGTCAAACGTCAGTGTTGGTCGTATAATGCCAAAATTTGAGGTAATATATCAAACATGAGACGCAGTGTTGTATAGTGGCGTTGTACTGCTTCAAACTTTGCTTCTTGGGTGCAAAGCGCCATGGCGATTCGCGCAATGCGTCACAAATCCGGCAACCGCATGTAAACAAAATTTATTGAGGTTAGTTGTAAGGTTTTTTCTCCGTTTTTCTCTCTAAAACAAAACAAGGTAAACAGTAATAACTGAGGGGAAACTAATTTTGAAGTTTCGAAGAAACAGAAAGACGTTTGAGATGGTTTTTTTCAAAATTAAAAAGAAGGATGATGGTGATCAGAAATTAGCATAATTTCACCTTGCACGAGCTGCACGCATTTACATGTCATCTAGTTATGAAACACGATCTGCTGCCTTTTAGTTTTGCCATGGATGACTTGTATGAGATTTTCCTTCGTGTTTTAGACAGTACTTAGTTGTTTTTGTTTTGGAATAACATCGACATTGGCGAGTAGTAAAACGAAAATATAATTCAGTGGTAGAGTCATGGAAGTAATAAGAGAAACCCTTTGAAAGAGATGTTTGTCTATTCCAATTAAACCTCCCGCAAAAAATAGCAACATTTGCCTCTCGGAGACAGCGTACCAGCACAAAGAAACGAGAAAGAAGTGCAAGAAAACAAATCAAGCCTCCATAATTCAGTGACGGCGGCAGTTTCTAATGGACAAACCACATCGCAAGCCCTGACCGAAGTCGAAAACAAGCGACATTTCTAAGCAGAGTCCCAGTCTACTCTATCACACCTTTTTGCTCGGATGCGCTCGTTTCACCGCCCAACCTTTATCCGCCCTGTGCGTACGTGCGTAAAATTTACGTTCGCAAATGAAATAGAGGTAATTATAATGTATAAAAGGTCGCTCGTAAGCGTAAAAGTAGAACCTCGCTTAACTTCACGTTTGATCTCAACACTTTATATCTTGCCTCTATTTTATTTACGTGATTATAATTTACGTGCGTCAACGTGCGTAGCCAAAAACGCGTCAGTGGAAATCAACCTTTAGGGTGGATTTCAACTGTCGCGTAATTTGTACATGCGTACGGGCGTAAAGTTTACGCACATAAATAAATTAGAGCCAATGTATGAAAGGTGACCGTAAACGTAAAAGTTGAACTTTGAACGCTCAACTTTTACGTTTACGCGCGACACTTCATACATTTTCTATATTTCATGTACGCACGTAAAATTTACTCGGTAGTAAAAATCCACCTTAAGAGAGGAGTACGCCTTGTACAGAGACAAAGAAAACGACCGAAGAACGGCAATGATAAGCTCTAGGCTGTCTATGTCTCATGGAGGCGCCCAGTTATAGATCAAGATGGTTATCCTCAGTCTCTTGAGCTACTCTAAAATTGCCTTTAACCCATTCGCTCTTGGAGATTTTGCCGAAAAACGCGTTTTGAAGCTAGTCGAGTGGTTTTCTGGTCACTGTCGTGCTATAAAGAGCTAAAACTTACCACAAACTGGTTTACAGGTCGAACACTTCGCGGCCTTCTGATCCAGATGCAAAATATCAGCTTGAGAAGTTCGGGCATGCGCAGAAAGCAAAATTTGGGTTTAAAAGTGAGACAGCAGTCTTGACTTTTACTTTTCGCTTTCTCTCCTCCCTTCTTTTTTCGCTTTTCTTGCCTCATTTTTTTTTTCCCTTGCTGGGCATTTAGTAGGCTTCATTTTGGTGGGAAGAGTTTTTAGGAAAGCTTTTAGGATCTTAGGATTAGGTGAAAGGAAAGGTAGGTGGGTAATGGAACAAGATTTTCATGGAGATTTTCAGGTCAATGTCACGTGGTTTTTTGCTTGTTTCTCCGGTGTCCTTGACTGAATTGTGCTCACTCTGGTATGGTTTGAAAGATCTCTTCACTCTGCACAAGTTAACGAAGAAAGTTGTCCTTGACCGTTAAAACTGATGACGTCACAATGGGTAGAAAGGACCTGGATCCGCACGGGCGGTTACGGGCGGTTCAGGGGCGAATGGGTTAAGAGGTAAAATTTTGTCTTTGACCGTACTTAATATTTTGTAGTCAGTTAGAATTTTCGCAAACGAAGAATTAAAAGGAATACAGTGGAACCCCGTTAATACGACCACCTTTGGGCCATGGAAATTTGGTCGTATTAACGGGGTAGGGTCAAATTATGGTGCAAAATACTACTACATGCATACCTTTAATCCGCTATAAATCAACCTTTTTGCAGTTAATTAACAACCTTACAACTGCAATTCAATGCAACTGAACAATGTAACAGTAACGAAACCGAATAATGAGAAAAACACTGACTTCTTTCAGTTCCTTGTTATGAAAGGAAGGGGCTTGTGAAATGTGGGGGAGGATACGGGATGGAAATCCCATGCGTTTACAAGTTTACTGGACAGCCAAGAAACGTTGATATGCTTAACAAATTATTAGACATTCCAAATAACCGATCTGTGAGAAAAGAACAGGAAATGGACTCGAAGAGAAAAGCCACAGTGGAAGGCAGCAGGAACAAGAAGGCAAAATAACTTTGAGAGCCTCGAAATGCTGCAAAGTGAAGTCTTTCAGATCTTTGGAATTTATTTATTCATGCATCCTTTTTACTGAACACTGCAATTTACCGGATGTCATACTAACCACTAACACCTTAGCCTAAAAACATTCAATAAAATATTAGTAATGCGTTATTGTTTGTCAGATTGTATCTGTTTTCATTCAGCAGCCCCACCAAACATTTTGACTGGTCGTATTAACGGGGTAATTTTATAAAGAAAATAACGACTCAGGACTCCCAAAGGTGATCGTTGGTCGTAATAACGGGGTGGTCGGATTAACGGGGTTTTCAGATAAGAAAATGACTGGGCTTTTGTTCGGGCCACAAAAAAGTGGTCGTAATAACAGGGTGGCCGTATGGCGGGGTTCCACTGTACAGTGAGCAATGGTAGGGTTCACGACCCTCAGTAGTATTGCTGATTTTTTAAAAAACTATTTTCGTTCAGCTGGGAGTTCAAATGTGCGCCGACATCCGTGACAACGGTTGGCAATCAGTGCAGGAAACACAAAACGTCCAGATCCAGAACGCTTGCCAGAGCTATCCTCCTTTAAACCTTCTGCTGAAAAAGTAAGTCTTCTTAATTTGACGGTCTTAATAAACTCAGGTCTTAAATCGTTCAAAGAATCGATCGCAACTTGGATCATGCTATTACTCTCTACCCCTTTAGCGCCGATCTAATTATCCCTGTCCACCTCTCTTCTTCTCATTTCTCTTTGACGCATTTCCACTGTTTTCCCTTCCCTCCCTCTCCTTCGCCTCTTTACTTGATGGAACTTTAAAGAGGTGGTATTTAAGCAGAATTGTATGCCTTTTATTTTTTCCTGGAAAATGTCTCTTTCGTTGAACTCTAACACTCAAGGTGCCACTAAAAAGTACATCTTTTCATACTTTTTTCTCCAATTTAGGGACTTGGATGCCTTCTCTAAGCTTCTCCTAGGTCAGCCAATGTCTGACTTGGTCGCAAAAGTCACTCGCACCTGCGACCAGCGCGAACTGGAGCCGTCCGAAATCATTAACGAGCTCCGTCGCGGCATGATTGTTAACACTAACTTACAGGAAGTACTGCAAGCTGCCAAAAGAGCTTTTAGTGTCTCAGACTCCAGCGAAGCCATGTTTAAAAACTTGACTGAGGAGTTGGCAAATAAGCATCCAATCCTTGAGCAGCTGCTGGAGCGAGTGTTAAAGGACGATTGGACTGGACTGTACGAAAGGAATGTTAAGAAAAAAAAGCGCAAATGGAGGGCCGTAAGGAATGGAACAATAGATAATGGTTTGATGTTTGATGAGCCTTTACCCGAAAACGTAGACTGAGGAGCAGCTGCTGGAGCGAGTGTTAAAGGACGATTGGACTGGACTGAACGAAACGGATGTTAAGAAAAAAAAACGCAAAAAGAGAGCCATAGGAATGGAACAATAGAGAATGTTTGATGTTTCTGATTTAATTAGTACTTGCTTATAAAAAAAGAAGAGTTAGCTACTACACAAGCTGGTACTCTCGTTACATACAACCGCTTTGTATCAATGGTGAATGACCAAAATACCTGTAGTACTCCGAATTTTATACAAATGGAACCATATTAGAAAAATACTGTATTAATTAAAGCTGATATTCAACTGCATTTCATGCTACAAAAGTTGTAAACTGAGCTGCCTTTCGTTTCCAGTAAAGGTGGATTTCACCTGTTTAAATCCAGTGGGGTATCCGTGAGCCTTTACCCGAAAACCTAGACTCTCTTCGTCCAAGGTCGAATCAGTTGAATCGAGATGAAATTAAGTAAAATTAGGCTATTATGCCCAATGCAAATATCAATACAGAGCCATAGGGGTTCCACACTGTTATTTCACCAACAGTGAAATCATGCAAGGTCGGACAAACCGCATAACATAGCGCATTGTGAAATTTACGAACAAAGCGCCGACACAAACATCATTTTTGCATCGTAGAGCAACTTCCATTTCACTTTACTCCGCAGCAGAGAACAGAAGAGGTTGGCCTGCGTAGCAAGCGTTTCCTCGCGAGGTTCGTCTAGAAAGCTGGGACAAGAGCAAAAAAAAAAAACAGAATGACGGGGGAGGGGGAGGGGAACGAAGGAACCGCTTGCCCGCCAGCCCCACGATTTTGAAAAACTGCGTTCGCCCACGAACGCAGCTTCTGATTGGCGCGGTGCGGGTAGTGTTGATTAATTAGCATTCGAAACATCAATCAAACCAGGTATGCTTTGTTTTCGTGCGTCACAGATCTGGTCTCATCCGATTTGTGGTCGCAGATTACAAATGCTTTGGACTGATATTTGTTGGAATCGTGTTTGTGCGAAGGTTTATGAGATCCGAGTCTTCAAAGTATAATTGGAGATCGAGCAGTGGAGACTAGGGAAGGCCAATTTATTGAGAATGACGGCGTGCGGATCTGACTGGAAAAAATGGACTGTTTGTTGGAGATAACATCAACATAAAACAGAACATCGGTACTCGACACTAGCTAAAGCCGCCATGGACAAGCGATTTGTCAGCTTTTTGAAATGAAAAGATTCTTTTTGTTTATTGGAAATTTAGCGGCATCTATTGTACAGACCGTTTCGACACAGGCTGAAGAGCAGCCGCTCTGCAAAACTTATACCCGGCGGAGTGAATTGTTCCGGACAAATCATTTTTGACGTGTCGACAAGGATTCAGACGAGATAAAGCCACACAATAAAAAAACCAAGAAATTCCGCAGCAATCGCTCATAGTTTTAACTTTCTTTTATCGTAAATCTTTTTTATTACAGTTCTTGCAATCGCCTGTAACGTGTTCTATTAGAGAACAAAGTAATTTTACAAATCTGGTAATCCAGGGGTAATCTGTTCGTTATGCTTCTATTTTGACGAGCTGTCAATTTACAAATGAACCGAACCGTGAATTATCAAGGGGTGTTTTCCAGAATCGTGGGGTTTGCGGGCAAGCGTTTCCTCTTCTCCTCTCTCCCTCCCCCTCCCCCTTCAACCTTTTTTTTTGCTTCCGCTCTAACTTTCGCGCAATAACTCGATTGGAAACGCTTGCTACGCAGGCTAAGAAGAGGTAAGTTTTTATCTCATTTAAATGTGCAGTTTACAATCCCTATGACAGAGCAATCCAATCTCCCTAATACAATTGTTTCTGAGACAAGGGCTAATATTTATGCCTGGTTTTCATATGTCGGGAAAATCGCAAACGATCGGCGATTTTACTATTTCCCGACCTTCCCAGATTTTGCCTACTCATGAAAACTCGAAATCGTAGATGTTCCCGATCGTCTGGGATGATCGGGGACAAATCTGGAAAATCGGGAGCGTTTCTATCCGGGCGGGTAAGGGTTGGTTTCTATTTTTCCGACTCGTTTCAGATTTTTGCAGTGAGCTGCGATCATTCTCAGCAAATAAAAAGTCAAATTTGCATCGTTGGCGGGAGGGGGGGGGGGGGGGGGGGGGAAGGAGGCAAGAAAATACAAAATCGAGTAATACTAAAGATAGTGGGAGAGAATGGTAAAAAACAACAACAACAGATGTAATTAGCAAAAAAAACAACTTTGCACGTGCAACACTGACTGTTTTGTACATTCCCTTGCCGTTGTTTTGCACGACTAAAACATGAAAGTTCTTTTAACTTCCTATTTACACGTTTTATGGAGGAATGTTTGAGTTCCTGTTCACTTTGTTTTTTCACTGCCGCTCATTTTCACTATGGTAGCCGGTAGCATTTCTCATTTTTTAACGGCCGCTTTGTAATTTCCATGTTTTTCTTCCAACGAAAATGGTCTCCGTTGTTACTTATTTCACGCTCTAGCTCTTTCGCTGTTATCTAAGTATAAAAATCTAGTGGAAAGAAAGACTCGTTTTTTTCTCTCTCTAAAATCCGGGCGCGGCCATGTGGTTTACCGCCGAAACGAGCGACGTTCTTGAAATGCAAAATTTCACCTCAGCTATAACATCCTCCTCACCCGACGGGCTGACTTCTGACTCTCTTCCCCCTCTCCCAGCGTCTGTACGGACGGGAGGTCGTACGCTGACGTCATAACCAAATTTTCTCGAATGGATAGATTTACCAAATTTTCTTAGCTATGGGGCTCCGCTCGCGCTCACTTCGCGCGCGCGCGGAGCTCCGCTATTAGAGAGTTTTAGATCCGAGTTTACCGCGAACCTCTAACCGCTGGGAGTCACGTGACAAGTCTTTCGCGTCACGTTTGAGGTTTACGACGTGCGTTTTCAACGTGGGGAGGTAGGTTTTCACGTATGCCATTTACCTGAAAGCTTTTAGCGTATAATTCTTGTTTTATCCCACATAATGATACGAAAATCTTGTGGAGCAGGTCTTTATCCATTAATAGAGGCATAAATTCGGCCGGAATGCTGAATTTGATGAATCCTATTTGATCTTGAAAACAAGTGCCATTAATAATCCACCGCCAATCTTAATCGAATTATGTTTGAACGTCGAACCGCAAACGGGTAACCGCAAACTGCGGTTTGAGGTTCGCAGTAAACTCGAATCTAAAACTCTCTATTATTGACTATTGACCACTCCGGAGATACCATAACATACCATAATGTTGTTTGTTTGTCACCCCAAAATTTTGCATAAGCATTGTTTTAGATTTCTCTTGGGAGTTAAAATGGCCCCAAGAGAAACTGAAAACAATGCTTATGCAAAATTTTGGGGCGACAAACAAAGAGCGTTATGATATGTTATGGTATTTTCTCAGAGAGGTCAGTTGCCGTTACAGTTGATTTGCCAACATCTAACAATAACAATTCAAACAATCCGAGCAATACGCCGAAGAAGTCGACTTAAAAGTAGAGCTTGCAGGGATCTCCTGCTAATAGATTAAGTTACAGATGTAATGCATTATAAATTAAGTGGCAAATAAAAAATTGAATTGAAAAAAGAAAAAAAAGGCGAAATTGTGCTGGTAATACCGCACACACCCCCGGTCCTTTTAAGCGTAACGAATCTGAGACAAATCAAGCTGTTCTGCCTTCTGAAGATGGCTCTAAATCTTCAGCAACAACTGTCCGGCTCGGAGATTCTATGGTAAAAAAAAACGTTTCTGACTTTAATGTTGGAAAATAACTACGTTTAGTTTTGTTGTCAAAGCCTTTTCTGGTGCACGTATCTCTGAAATGGAGCCCTTTATTCAACCCACATTAGTCCCAGCTCTGTCTCAAGTTGTGCTACACTGTGAAACGAATGATCTCAAGCGATTGATCCCGACGCATAGAATCTTAATCTCCGCACTGGATCAGGATGGTAATTCTGGATCAATCTAGGTTTCTGAGAAACTACCCACCTACCCCTTCCCTAAGCCAACATTTTGCCCTCCGTGAGAAGTAAGTGTTAATGTTAGCTTAGGCAAGGGGTAGGTGGGTAGTTTCACAGAAGCCTAAATTGATCCAGAATTACCATCTCGGAATTAATTAGTAGAGCTGACCAATCTCTTCATGCAAGAGTAACTCTACAAACAGTAGAGACTCTCTCTCCCTCGCGTACCCCACGGGTTACGGGGGTGGAGACGTGTGACATTTCAGACAAAGGCAAGACTGATACGTCTCTTCCTGAAAGGAAGGCCGGGTAATGAAAAAAAGAATCCGGGAAATATACTCCGGACAGAATATGTAGGCTTACATGATGTACTAGCGTAATCTGGATCCGAGCCCTCGGTGAAAACATTTGCAAAGTCATCTCAAGATCTTTCTGGTTACTGTGCCAAGTTGTGCAAGTTGTGGTCCGGTTAAAAACGTTGCTTGCTGACGTAAAAGCATTGTTTCTTCATCGAACAAAGAGTTTAACTAATTTTACAGGGAATAAGGAAGTGCTGTTATGTTACCACGTGACCGGTCTTTACAGGCGGTTCTTGGAATCCATTCGCAGAAAATTACTGCATAATTATTGCAATAGGAGCAAAGAATTTGACTATTTTGAGGCAATGTGGTCGGATGATGATGACTGTTATTTATATTCACCGCACTATTTTGGTTCCGAAATGGACGACAGTGATGTCGATGAGTATTACTTCGATGAAGATGACTATTGTGGTTACAGTAGCGGCGAGACTGAATGTTTGAGGAAGTTAGCCGCTCGTCGACATCACGACCACGACGAGGACAGCGACGATTCATCAATTTCAGAAAACACTTCTTCTACCAGTTACCAGATACTGTCCCTTCAAGACTTGTGTTGTCGTTACATTGCGTTGAAGTTCCCGTTCGCTTACGTCGAGCATCGCTCCCCTCCAATCCCAGATGAGCTGCAACTGAAGATTATCGGTTTTTCATTTCCAGAGGATGAACAGATGATAATGAAGTATGCACAGTTCAGCCGTAGTGGTGTGGACTTTTCTTCAGCGAAATCAATGCGTGACAATGGAAGTGTGAAAAATCTGAGCCAGATAGGTAGGTGTGATTCAAGAACAATGGGGCTATTAATAGAAATTAATTGAGAGGTGAGGTAGTTTGAATTTTAGCCGTCTTTACCGATGGTGATGTCATTTTTATCGCTAGTCAGCAACTTGAGAAAACAGCTGAAATTCAGGTCCCAGAGAGTAGTCATGTACTCAAATACAGTCGACTCCCAGTAACTCGAACCTTCGAGAGAAATTGAAATAAAGGTTCGAGTTATTGGGAGTTCGAGCTATTGGGAGTTCAAAGAAAATAGCCGAGAGTAAGGTAAAAAACAGTTTTTACTGTACAGTGAACATTTTAATCACATCTAGTTGTAGAAATGTCAAGTGAAAATTAAAAGATACTGCTAGAATATAAATCAGAACGTAATGTAAAAAGAAACACAGCCTAACTGGAGCATGCGTTTTACTGTTTTGGGAAGAAAAGCTGCTTTACGTTAGCCTGTGACAATCAACATCAGCCTCCACAAGTAAACTATACTCCTACAACACGTCAATAGGAAATCCAAAATTCAGTGTTTCAGACGCCCGTAGATGGCTTTTTTCCCAACTTTTTAAGGGCGCAAAACATGGTTTGAGTTATCGAGGGTAAAATTGTATAGAAAATGACCTGAGGGGAAACGAAAATTGGTTTGAGTTAGCGGGAGTTCGAGTTATCGAGGGTTCGAGTCACCGAGGGTAAAATTACAGTAAATGTATGACGAAAATCCAGGGGAAATCGATTTTGGTTCGAGTTAGCACGACGTTCGAGTTAGCGAGGGTTCGAGTTATCAGGAGTCAACTGTACTTGTTTCTTTACCTTTTTTGTATGTTCACTGTAATAGTACAGTCGAACCTCCACTAGCGTCCACCTCTGTACTTTGTCCCTGTGGACATTTCATACATTGACTCTTATTTAACCTCTCCACAATGGCAATGGCCACTAAAATGTGTCCCCAACTGCCAAAACAACCTCTCAACAATGGCCAGTTTTTTCGGCGAGTGATGAAAAGTCAAGAATGGTCATGGAATTTGATCCATATGACACGTTGATAATTAATAGCGGCAGTCATATTTTGATCTTCTTTCATTTAAACTGCAGCAGTAAGCATGAATTGTCTACGATACTTATATATAGGGTGTTTTCACTCACGTGGCAAACACCTATGCAAATTTATTAAAACAAAAGAAAGCCTTTGCATAAGAAAAGAGTTCAACTCCCAAAGGATTCTTTTGGGACACCAACATGGCCGCCATTTCATTGTTTTGGGACACCAATATGGCTGCTGTCACGTCATGTGAAAACACTCTATAGTCACGTTAGCGTTTTAATTCAAATCATAGTTCCAGCTTTTTTCATCCTTTATTACTATTTTTGATCCCTAAATAATGATCCCTTACATCCCCATACAAACCCTTGTAATATTTCTGTTATGCAACATCAATTCTCATTCATGAGCTTGGAGTACCTGTGGAGACCAGTCTATATTCATAATATACAATCAGTGTTCCAGTTAATTCTGGGGGGTCATTTAGACAATCTGAGGGGTTACCCAGACCACGTGCTCATTTTTTTTGTGATATTTAACTTAACGTTTATATTTCATCTGTCGAGCCAGGAAGCCTTCTTTGTCAGGCCATTGACCCGAGACCCATCTCTTATCTGGAACATTGACAGTGCAGGTTAATTTTAGTATAATAAATTATGTTAGAAGTTTGAATTGCATGTAATGCTATCAAATTATCTTTGATTTACGTGTACATGTGTAGTAAGCTTTTCCATAAATTATCAACCTCCATAGCTGTATTTATAGAGGATTGTAGCATGGTCACTTAAAGTAAGGCCCCTAAAGAGTTCTAAAGTGTGAGGTCATAAAAAATAACTTTTGTGAATCATGGGATTCATCAGGATATTTTCTAACTATATCCAAGAGGCCTACTTGCCAACAATAGTAATTTGCCCCAAAATGCTAATTGTTAGTATTTTGGGGCAAATTGTCTCTGAGATTTTAGCCCAGATATACTCTGATGACTCCATACAAATCCTTCTAAATTTGACTTGGGTCTAAACATGTTCTTTCAGAATATCCTGACGAATCCCATAATTTCACAAGTATAATTTTTATGATGTCATCACTTTAGAACTCTATACTGCATGCATTTAACACATGCCTAAGGGATTTGCAGAATAAAGAGGCCATGCAGCGGGGCAGCTTACATAGCACATGTTGCTATCTGATAAGGTGATATTCAAAAAAATATATACATGTATATCAAAAAGTGTCAAGTGTTTAAAAAAAGCACAAAATATGTTGCTAAACTGAATTTCAAAACCTGTCATTAATTTCACCCACATGTACTGAGGAGGAAGCCATGTCCCTCCTGATATTCTACTATTGCAATTGCAGTTCATCTTGATTACGATTGCAAAACTTCTTCTTTTCGTTTGTTGCCATTTCAGTGTTCTTATGCCATGTCAGTGGTGGTATTTTCAATAATTTATAACAGGGCTAAAAAATTGGGGTAACATGATATCTAAGAGATGTATTCTTCTGAAAGAAAAATCGTTGGTTAAGCACTCTTACTATAGCAATATTGATGAAATGTTTTGACATTTTTTATTGTTTTAGGCTTCCGTTTGAGTGCGACAGTTGATCACAACAGGGGCAGTAGCAATGGAAATGGTTATTATGTTACTGTCCACTTTGATCGTGGGAAGATAACCGCAGCTCACTGTTCTTGTGATCAGTCTACAAATTGGTGCGCACATGTTATAGCAACATGTTTGGCAAGAATAAAGGACAGGAACACAGTGACAATTCGAATGCCAGTCTCTGACTCACTTAATTTGCTGGACCGGGAACAGTTATTAAAATTTTCTCAGTACCTTTTATGTGAACACCAGAATGAACGTACAGTGGAAACTGCGCAACAGCTGCTTGATAAGCTGTTGTCCAAAGGACAGAAAGAGCAAGACGAAGACATAAATGCAATTGCAGGGGCACCAGACCCTACTGCTGGTCCAGGTAAGGCTGTCTATGGAAACAAATATGCCCCTATGGAGACAAGAAGACCCTAAACACCCATCAACACAGCAGACTCACAAAATAATTATAATATATAAATGTTTTTTTAATTCGAAAAAAATTTTTCTTAGTTTTAATTAACTTTTTTTTTTAAAGCTAAATTAAGTGCTTTTTAAATCGACAGAAATTGTAAATAGTGTTTTTGAATGAATAGTTTTTTCTTTTTTTTTAAGCGAATTAATTGTAAATAGGATTTTAATAGTTTTTTTAATAAAATTGTCTATTATTATAATACCCTACTGAAGTTTTAATCTATTATCAAATAATCATTATCCTTTTGCTTAATATAAAAGCATGCCAATTGAAAGGGGAATCTACGTGGCTGTACATGTAAAGCTGTAGCCGTCACTTGGGTCTTCCGTTTGCATTATTTGCCGTGGTGATACTGTGACTTTTTATCTTCCCCTCATACAATGCAACATCACCACACAAATAATTCAACATTTGTTTCAAAATATTGATGCTGTGTGAACAGCTTAAGATTGCTGAGATAGACATGATTTTGTATACCTAAACACTGCTGTACAATTGCTGTATGTTTTGACCCATATGGTACAACATTGTTAGAACAACGTCACAAAAAATTAATATACATGTATTAAAAAATGTTCTCTGAATGTCATTAGTATGTTCTGATGTTTGAATGGGGGCTGAAGGAAGATATGAAATGTTACACTTGTTAGAGAGCAGATTTTAAGCCGTTGCCTATAAGGCACTTGACATGCTTTTTTGTCCCTGACTGAGCTCAAGCATAATTTTTCAGTCACTTTCGAAGCTTATATGAATGAGATTTTTTTCTTTCAGCTACAGCGCAAATGTTAAGTACATTTGCCAGCTATTATTTTTTTTGGTTTTTGAAGGTGAGGGGCAATGGCTCTTAAAAGCAGTTTTGTTTACCCCTTCACTGCTGTAACTAATACTAATTGTGAGTAAATAAATTACTCAACAGGATGGCAGGAAGAAGAGGATGGCAAAACACTTGTGTTTGACAAACGTGACATGGCTGCTACATGTGTGTTTTGTCATGATCTTCACTTAACACTAATGTTCTCTGGTCTTTTAAGAAAATATCTGTTTAAAGGAAGGTGAAGTTCGGTGGAAATTTTTTTCAAACAAAATTATTGTCACACTTGTCAGACAGGGTTTGCCGTCTACTTTCCTCTCCCGTACTGTTGCCTAAGTTCACTAGTGACTATGCACAAGGGGACTGAGAAGGCAGCTCAATTGCAATTCCCAAATTAGCCACTTCTCTCTTTTTGCAAAGAACACTCATTATTATCATTACTAGTATTATTATTATTATTATTATTATTATTATTATTATCATTTATTCATTTTTTTTTTCAATACACCTACCCCTAATTAAAAAGCTTGTTGCAAAAAAATAATTAATTTGTGTCTGTTAATTTGTATTGTTTGGTTTGGTATTATTAGGACTTGATGAAGAGGCTCATTGGTTTGTCTGTAAAAGCGGATTCCAGTCCAGGTGTAAAAGCTTGAGGTATGAATCCGTTAATGATCTGGGCTTCGCAAAGTACAATGATCGGGATAATGACAGTGAGGGATCCGTTAAAGAATTGTGGGAAAGAAACTGCCTTCATCAGCCACTTGTTAGAGGTATAATTGTTTATAATGTTGTACATGTATAATATTTTATGTACATTCATGAGCTACCAGTCATTATTAACTTTTACCTGTTGGTATTCATTAATTTATTAGTAAAATCCAACTAGTGGTCTATTTTGGCGGCAAAAAAGCGGATTAAAGTCTAGCTTTAACTAGCTAAAATTTTTTATTCTCGCTATTTTCGACCAACTAGTTGGATTTTACTAAAACAATTATTCCTCTCGCCCTCATGGCCTCTGACTCAATAGCCCATTCGGCCTTCGGCCTCATTGGTTATTGATTCACAGCCCATTCGGGCTCAAGGAATAATTGTTAAGTACATTCATGAGCTACCAGTCATTATTAACTTTCACCTGTTGGTATGGCAACTGCAAGTCTAACTTGGCCAAACCAATAAACTACCAAAATTGTATTGCTATTAGTGTCTCTTATAAAGACTATTTGCCCTAGAATTTGGGCAAAACCACTGCCTAAGAATTCATTGTCTTTTTCTGGTTGACATTTTTAGCTAGCTTTAGCTAAAAAATGGCTTTGCTTAAGCTCCCTAATAAGGCATGGGTCGCACTTGGCAAATTTCTGGAAGAATTTGTTTACCTTGCGGTAAAAATCTGTCATCGGGACACATTGCCAAGTGCGACCCCAAGTTTTCAAGTTGGAAAAAACTTTGAAAATCGCGAAAAACATCAAAGACGCCGTATTGCTTGGGTGGGGCAGGCAGATTTTGGAAAACTCGAGCTGAACAATAGGAATCACGGCCGTAAGTGTCAGCACTTGTCAGTGAAACGTGACCAATTTGAAACACGATCAATTTGAATCAATCGTTGAAATTTTCTGACGTTCGCGTTTTCGTTGTGGACGGACGAGGCTACCACTACTTTTCGCCATTTTAACGTTTTTGCGAAAACTTTCTACGGGCGAGCAATTCATAAGCTTGTAATCCTTCGCTATTTCAACGTTTTTATGGGAACTCTCTACAGGCGAGCCAATTATAGTCTACCCAGGCACCGTCACAGGTTTGTTATTCTCCGAGCTAAATGCAGTCTTTGCAGCTAAGCACTTTATTTTCTTTATTTCTCCCATCCTCCTGAAACTGAGAAAGGAGGAAAACGATCCTACGCCAAATGATCGGACTACGAAGAGATAATGTTCTATGGTATCTGGCCTACTTTAGTTCTCAATGTGTCAAAACAACGACAATTAACTCCCAGTAGTAAATACTAGTGCGACCCTCCTCGATTTGACTAAAAGTTTTCTTTTCAGGTTGCGGTTTCGAATTTTCGTGGTTTTTTAGCCGGCAAAGATGAAAACTTTTCCCAAGTGCGACCTATGCCTAAGTGCCTTTCAGTGTTATTATGAATGCATGTCTTAGGAGGGTTCCAAGAGGAAATACTTTTATGGTTTCCCATCCTTTGAGACAAAGTGTTGTATCAGCTAAACCTAGTTTCAATTGTGAATGGCATTGGTCTTATTTGTAACTAGATGAAATGGATCTACAGCTTGATGACAGTCACTATGGTTACTCGTCCTCTCAGAGGGTAAACATTCTTCAAGTCCTGGAAACCACAGCTGATCTGCTTCAGGACGATTTCATGAGTGCTGTGTCAGCTTTGACGACATGCACTGAGCAACTCATCGAACGACTATCAGTGCTGTGCCAAGAGAGATTAGTTAGTGTAACATATCTTACATCACAGCTACGAAACCAGGAACCTAAGTCAAGTTTAAAACTTTCTGGATCTCTGGCAGGAGGCTTTACTCCAAGACTTTCAAAGTAAGTGGGAACCAACATAAATTATAGTTAGTGATTTCTTTATTCATGTTTTTCTTTTATTGTACATGAGCTATACATGTATTTTGGCATTTGCTAAAAAAATATAACAATAAACAAATATCTTATTATACAGTCTTAAATGTTTATTATGTTTCATCTCATGCATGCAAGATGTACGACGGTCAGTGACGAACTTTCACGCCTTTGGAGATTAGCTGTTCTCAGTCCAGGAATTCCAGCAAAAGAGCACAAAGGAGTTGTTGATCAACTACAGAGTTTAAATGAAAGAGGTACTGTTGATTAGGTGGCCATGTGGGGATGCAAAACTTCCCCTCAAGTGTTGAAAAATATTGTTCAGCATGAGAAGAGAAATTTCGTATCTCCAAGTGACCATGTGATGTTCTATTTATTATTATGAACACCAATGAAGTACCAAACCATTTGGGCAATATATTAAGTAGCCATATAGCAGGGGTGATCTTTCCATGGGTGAAGAATGATATCACGTTTTTTGTAATACCCAGTATTGTCAGTAATTATGACCTGTACCAATAACAGACCATTTTCGATATATTAAAATTCATACTTGTCTGCGAAGCTTAGTTGAATAAAACAAGAGAAAAGAAATGTTTTATTCATTGCTGAGCCTCAAGGTGATTTCTTTTGTTTTATTACCGCAAGCCTCACAGCCAAGTATGAATTTTAATATATTAGAATTGGTCTATTGGTTGAGCTGTGAAAAGAAGTAAGCAAGTCAACAGTACACATTATTTAGACACTGTCTTATAAAATTTGATACCGATAAAATACATTTCGAACCGATCTAAAAAATACTAAAAAAAGAGATATCGATTATGAATACTTTTAATAGTTTTAATTTTTAATTGTACATTTCACGACGTATTTTAAACATTTTTAACAGTTTTTAATTTTTAATCGTACATTTGCTTTTAGTACTTCTTATTTTTCTTGTAATTTGTTAGTATGCACAACCCCACCAGCAATGCTGATCTTTTTATCGTGCTAAAATAAAGTTTTTATCTATCTATCTATCTACATAGGCAAACTGATCAATGATAGTGTAGGAATCTTGCTCTACAACATTGTAAAAATCTATTTTGACTTTAAAGCTTACTTTGTCGACCTACTAAGAGGAAACATTTTTTAAAAGTTTCTCCTGGGAACTTGCAATGATTAGTAGAATGCCTAACACGTTTATTTACAAATCCTGTGTGCTTTGGTTTTAGTTTCTGTAGCTTTTGTAACTGGTCCAGTTCGTCCATGGCATGGCTTGGAAGTTGCTGTTAAATTATCCTCCATTGACTGGAATTTACCTGACTTTCAGCAAGTCCTTAAAGGAGAGTGGACTTACATTCCTGTTGTAAGCAGCTG
Source organism: Porites cylindrica (assembly GCA_964035525.1). Lineage (NCBI taxonomy): Eukaryota > Metazoa > Cnidaria > Anthozoa > Scleractinia > Poritidae > Porites > Porites cylindrica. Next base: position 25,186,207 of record OZ037779.1, on the reverse strand, counting down.
TATGGCTATCCAGTTGACTTGCCAATCAAAGAATGCATATGTGTCTGAGTCGATGGCACTAGAGCAGTGTGATAGTGACATCAGGGCAGCCACTTGTACAAAGGATGATTCAAACATCACACTTTCGTTTTACAACCCTCACTGCATTGCATTCAGCTCTCATTGCAGCATTGATATTCACTCAGTATGTTCTATAATCGAAGCTCTGAATGCTTCTGGCCATCACCGGCGTGCCATGTGCCTCACTGTGTCATTATCATATGCTCTTGTTTCATTCTACAAGAAGGTTCTCTTTGGCCTGTGTGATGCTTCATCAATGCCTGTGTCTGCTAGATGCTCACTTGGAACCGCACAATACCAAAATGCAAGAAAGGCAGATGGCAACAAAGAATCTGATTCTCCAATGGAAGTAGATGTTTCCGGTGACAAGCCACCTACCGTCTCCATTTGGCCAGAGGATACACTTTTGGCAATTAGTACATTTGCATTCCTTTTTGAGTTGTTGTCACAAAAGTCTGACGTTGTCGATACATCCATTGCAGAAATGAGAACGAAACTAAACCTTGATATTTCTCCAGTCAATGTACCTGACTGTCCTAAGACAGCAATGTCTCTGAAGTTTCAGTTAGGATTAGTAGGATTGTGTCTGCAGAAGTTGCCTGCATCTTCTCTACGTCATGAGGTATAATAATTATTAAATTGGTCCGTTGCATGCGATACGTACAGTGAGAGACAAGGTTCTCTTCTCTAGAGACGAGAGGCTGGTCTCGCGAGAAATGAGACGAAGCTAATAACTTACATTTGAGTGGTGCTCAAATTATACTTCTTATGAACCAAGTGCCAAGGCTGTAGTGGAAGAAGGTCTTGACCTTATGAACCTCGTTGCCTCAGGTCTGTGCAAAAAAGACCGGGGGTCTTCATCCTCTCTGTACAGTCCCTGGTAAGCATCAGTCCACGAATAATTAATGATCTATTAAAAAAAACTAAAGAATTTGGATCTGACATGTCAAGCGAGCACCAACAGGAACTATCTTTTTGTCAGCGTATGGTCAGTTTTTCAGATGTACAGCCGAATTTGAGTAGAGTATTATCGTCTCAGAATAACAGTAAACAAGTAGCTTATTTCTGGTAAATGTTTTCTGTTTGTTTGGTTGTGAATATAGGTGGAAGAGTACAACAATGAGTGCTGGCTAACCTACCATCTGATCTGCTGTAGTCCATCAGATGCTGACCTGGCATTCCTCACACACCTTGGACAACACGTCTCTCAGGGTGTTGCCACGCCGAGTCCAACACCTCAGTCATCGCTATCACGGGTGATATTCCACCATCTTTTTAAAAGTGCACCTGCGGCGCTTAGCAAGACTCTGTCAGAACAACAACATATAGGTCTCAAAGCAGCGCTTAATGTCTTGTCTCACGTCAACAAGTTCACAGTTAAAGACAGCTCTCCCACGTGGATGCTTTTTGAGTATGCAAATTGCAGACTTTGGGCTAAGCTAGCCGAGGTTGTTCTTCGTTCGCTCTCTGACTCACCAGAGCTTCTAGGTGAAGCAATGTGTCACGTTCTTCAATCGGACGGAACGCTCGGTGCCCAGTCGATGGAGAGCATATCAACTGACTCAACTCCAAGTAATGTTCTGTCACGTTTGCGGAACATTGAGTTGATATCTGGAAAGTCGCGCGTGGCTTACCGCCTAGGACGAGTGCTAAGCGAGAAACAGGGTAACTCTATAAGAATTTTGCAGTTTAAGGCGTGGAATTCTCGAGGCGCATTTACGAAAGGAGAGAGTTCCGAGATGGACATTCCAAGGAAGATAATGAAATCTGGAGTGGAGAAGGCTTTGAAGCTCTGTGCTGTTCAGATTGTTGCGCACAGTCTGTGGTTACAGAGACTGGCTGATAAAGATCGCTCGCGTCATGCTGACTCTGTCAGGTACTTGCTTTACTTCTTCAGCTAGGTTCAGCCTTCCAATCACTTTGAAGGTGCAAAAACTTAATTTGCGTCATAGAAGCATTAAATGCTTGTTGTTTCTCGCTGAATATAGTGAAAACATATAAGCAAGGTAACTGCTGCTCAACCATTTAGGAATTCACTGTTAAATTTATTATTATTATTATTATTATTATTATTTAAATCTGTAAAGAGTGAAACAAAAGAATCTGTTATTGCAAGAACCAATGCGCTTCTGGTTGGCGCATTAATATCAATAGGTGACGTTAGCGTGAGTATCACTATTGCTTGCTTGTTTTGTAGTGATCTTTACTTAACACCGCTGTATTACTGTTTTCCGGTCTTGTACAAAAAGATCTGTTTTAAAGAAGGTGAAGTTTGGCGTAATTATTGTCGCGCTTGTCACACAAGGGTTGCCGTCTTCTTTCCAATTCTCTGCCGTCCTTTTGCCTAAGTTCACTGTTATTTATCCAATGGGGAGTCCCCTGGTTAGAAGTGACACGTACAAAATGGAATTATTCTTTATTTAAGATTTATAGTTGCATCCTTATCGTTTATCTTAACATTTAACAACAAAACTGTTTTCCAACGCTTTTAGTCCTAGGTGGTTAATAGACCTTGTCGTCAGTTCTGGAGTTGAAAGCCTTGAATGCCTTGTTCAATGCAAGGGAGATGTCACTACCATCCTCAAACAAGGTGACCTGCTGGATCTTTGCGAGAAATTTCTCAGGGTGAGCCAACGTTATGTCCAAGAAATGAGGGGCTTGGGGCGGGTCAAGGGATAATTCTCAACTCCCATACGATTACTTTAGGTTGCTCTTTCTACCTTCATCTGCTCCATTTGTTGTCAGTGCATTGTAACGCAATTCACCACTTTAGAAACGAGAAGGAAATTGGAGCCGAAATTCGTCCCGCAATTGTTTCTGGGATCGTTGTTGGGGACGCACCGGTCAGCTATTGGTCACTTAAGGAAACCAGAAGGAAATTGGCCAATAGCAGACCGGCGCGTCCCCAGTAACGACCTCAGAAACAATTGCAGTAAGAAAGGTACCCCTTTCGTAAACCTTGTATTGACAAACTGCAATACCTACAATCCTGGACAAAAGTAAGCAAATTGGAGCCGAAATATGTCCCGCAACTGTTTCTGGGATTGTTACTGGGGACGCGCCGGTCAGCTATTGGTCACTTAAGAATACCAGAAGGAAACTGGGCGAGTTAACTTTTGCAAAGGCTTCTGGGACGGTTACTGGGGACAGGGAAAAAACTGGCCAATAGCTGACCGGCATGTCCCTAGTAATGATCCCAGAAGTCTTTGCGAAAGATTACTCGGCCCAGTTTCCTTCTCGTTTCTAAAGTGGCGAATGTGGCAAATGCTTTAGAAAAAACTTCTTTTATTTCCTGGTTTTAATCTTCACGTTATCAATAACAAAACTCGAAATCATTCAACAAATTAACTAAGTGAAGAAAGGGATATGCAAAACGTCTCGTCAAGTTTCAGGTTTGTACTTATTGTCGTTTGTGAGATATTCAGAGAAATGTTTCACCCAAACTTATTGAGCTTAGTCAAAATACGCCCTGTTGGTACACCTCAGAGGGACCAACATTCCTTCCCTTTATCTTTGTTCTGAGGACCTCATAGTCAAGTTGAATTCTAAAAAGACTGAAAAAAACCGTTTTGCTTTGACGTGTTTCCAGTGCCATTTGTGTAATGTCTTTCTTTTTTTTATTGTGTTCAGTCTTCCACACATGATTCGGATGTTGAGGGAAAAAACTCTTCAAATTTGAACTGTTCATAGGAGAAAATTCAGATGTGGCAAGCCGCGTGTTGTTTTTACTGAAATTTCGACAATCAATTTAATTTGCTTTTGTTATTTGCAGAAAGCCGAGACGGAGAAGCAAGTAAAAACCATCGTTCAAAACATTCTTCTATTATTATTACAAAAGGCTAGCCATGCTGAAGCGGAAGACGATTTGAGGAGCATAATAAATTTTTGCAGGTAAACACTCTTTGTTCTCTCTTCAAATAAATGCTCATAAGTGTACATGTCCATCTCCTTCTAGAGCCGGCGGGCTTCCGCAAAACTTACCGTTGCTTGTTTGAAACAGTAGCACTTTTCAGTTTTAGTAACTGCTGTGTTTGTGATTGGCTGGAGAATTCCGCGCCATTTTCTTGATCAAAGCCACGTTTCTCCCTCGCCTAGCGCTGGCTACACGCATTTGCTTTGGGGGAAACGGGTCGCTTTGGTACAAAATCGTGTCGATATGATTTTAAGCGCTGAAATAACACAAAAATTTCGATCACTTCACGTGTAGTTTGCGCGTGAACCAAAAAAAAAAAAAATTGGGGTCAATTTTCTTCGTTTTTTAAGTTAAGTACGTGAAACTATTTTCACCTTGACTGAATAAAATTGTATGGAAACGACTTTGTAGCGAACGTCCGAACCACCGGTAAGCGCTTTGAGATCTCAGTGGTTCGTGTGATTGCTTGCGCGTATTGGTAATAGTCCTAAGTCATTACTTTGGTCGTTAGTTTTCGCGACTAACATGAACGAAAAACGTTCTCTTTTGTTTGCGTCTGCAATTTACCCCACAAGTACATATAACACTTCCAGGATTATTCCTTTATTCAAACACATTTTGACATGCATTTTCAATAACTATGTAGAGGAAAGCGATGCGCAGCTCAGCTGGATCTACTGCCGTGGATTTGTACAGGACTTCAAAACCTCCACAGTAGCGGTTCATATGTGCCGTTTGAAGTGCTCATGGATGCCAGCCATGCAATGCTGGAACATTACAAGGAGAGGCTAGCTGAAACAGAAAGTCACAACCAGACGGAGTGGGGTCAGAAAGGATTTTTTTATTTGGTGAGATGTTTTTTTACATTGCATCAGCACACATTAGAGAGTTTAACATGCCACCGTGATTGCAACGGTGTCTAAAATGTCCGCGTCATCGCGACTATTCCAACGCACTCACTTTGTCGAAACTGTTCAAAAAGAGAAAGGAAAGTTCGTCGTCGTTTGTTTAGGTTCTTCAGAAAAGGTAAAATTAGGTAATCTAACGTCGTAGTCGTATTTTAAATGCACGCTCAGAGTTCTCGTTTTGCTCATATAAACTAGTTCTCACTGCTGTAGCCGTTGTGGCTTCTTCAGCTCCCCATTATTCATTAATACGGACACTTGGTTCTGTCCCTTTGGTGCCCTAATTATTGAGTTTTGACTGTATTTGTACACGAAGGTTTATTATTGACTCGAAACGCGTCGCATATAAATATAACTTGTAATATGTAATGTGTCGATAATGCGTGCATGACATTCCACGAAAAATTGCAGTGTTGCTTACGGCCTCCAAGTTTCTCCACCAATAAACTGAGAAGAATGCGACTGCTTAAAAAATTTTCGTTCAACAGAAATTGCCGGGAGAGACTTAATAACATCAACTGTAACACGACTTTGAACTCGAAGTTCAGTGTAGTCTACGCAATGATAAAGGAAATCGAACAGAAAATTTGGGGGAATTAATAGGGAAAAACATTGAAAATTGTCACTTGTGAAGAGTTGTAAAATTGCAAGACAAAGCAAGGTCCTGAAGGCGAAAAGGAAAGATTTTTTCAAGAGGCACACAGGCACATACAGTGCAAAGTGAACATTTTAACTCGTTTCGTTCTGGAAACCTTCGGCTACTTTGATAACAGCGTCTCTGTAAACTTACACTTCATGTGCTCATTTGTTAAGGCTCATATCTCAAGCCTTCTAATGGTATTTATGTACATTTTCCTTTATAGAGGCGACTATTTAACGAAGGACCACATGGAGATGATGACTCCGACAATGACGAAAGTTGCGACAGTGTTTTGGCCAACAGAAATCCGTTCAGAACTGCTGAAGCACATCCATTTGTCGAAACCGCGTTTAACTTGGGTATGCTGGGTTTAACAAAACTCGAAGAGAAACTTGACGAACCAAGCCACGACAGGGCTTACTTTCATCGTATTAGCCGCCGCGTTTGCCCCGTCAAGGAGCACTTGAGTGAATTTTGCAGGTGTGCGTTCCTCTTAGTTGTCTCTGTATTCTTGACGTGTGTTAAATCTATAAACGTTTTCACTCTAGTCGTTAGTGGTATAGAAAAATTCAAGTTTCAGTTTGCAATGCCAAAGATGTCTTATTTGAACGGTCACTCGTAGGATTTTGTCCACTTAAAGTTACAGCTACATGTTCTGGAGAATATTTTAGTGGTTGTCCTGTGACATATTTCAAGTGCATGCGCAGTTTTGTTCTAGCGAGCACGAGGTTTTTGCTTTTCTGCCAGCTCATCACATTTTTGGAGCAAGCAAGATGAAATTAAATTGTTGATGTTTTGTTTATTTTTCTCGTGGTTTTTATGGACTTTCGACCGACCAATTATCCTGGCGAACATCTGGTAGCAGAGCGAGGTTCTTCTTTAAGTGGATTTGACGTAATTTACCAGGATTTGTAACCGAACACTGAACGAACACGAGATGGCCGAACGATTGAGAAAGGACAAAGCGAAGTACAAAGGCGCCTATACAAGAACCAAAACAAAATTGATGATGACTTTAGAGGGAGGAATGTATTCGAAAATGCAGGTGATGGAACGTTTGGATCTTCTTTCTGCCGCTTTTGAGGATGTAGTTCGTGCAGTCGAGAGTTTAGAAGCACATTATGAGACTGTTGGCGACTCATCGAGACTTACCGCCGTAGCGCTTGAACTAGAAGCTGTGGAGGAAGATTTCAACGAGATCGAACGAATTGTTAGAGGATGTTTGAATAGCAGCCCCAGTCAGAGCGGTACCTTGAGCGTCTCCAGAACAACACCCACGGGACAGTCTCCCATTAAAGAACAATCCGAACGACTGGAACAAGAAATTAAAATGCGAGAACAAGAGATCACGAAAGTGTTACATGACCTGGAGAAAACGTTCGCCGAACGGAAGAAACAACTTGAGCAGCAATCGTTGTCTACAGAACAGCAACGAAAGGAACCATTTCAGGGAGGTGAGTCAGCTAGAGTTCAGGACAATGTAAATGCTAGTGTGAAGAGATCAGAAGAACAGGAACAAAATAGTGATCCGAGAATTCAGTTGACAACACCATTCCAGCAATGTGCTTCATCCGTCTCAGATTTAAACACATCAACCTCTGTTAACTTTAGTGGAGCAGCTGCTTTTTATCCCTCGAGTAGTTTTGTTCATTCATCGACTCCAATTGTTTCCCAGTCGTCAATGTCTTGTTCTCCTCCAGTGGGGGACCAACCCCTTCAGCAGCCGCCATTGAATTCCCGTGTGAACTCAACCCAGACCACACTTGTTGGGTCTTCTACAATACGTCCTTCAGCGTTTTCTTCGAATCAGTTACATGCACCGGCAGCCCAAGGTCATACTCCTTTGCAGCCTTCGTCATGTGGTAACCAAGTACAGTTTTCGACGCCTGTTGCTGGTCAGCCATTTAGTTCTAGTTATGACCAGATCAGTATCGACTCCATGGCAGCTCTGAAACGAGTGAGTATTCCCAGGTTTGCAGGCAACAAGAAAAATTATGAAGCTTGGAAAGCAGCCTTCTATTCATGCGTTGACCAGGCAAGAGCCTCACCGCAATACAAATTGCTACGGCTGCATGAGTGCTTGCAAGGAGAGGCCCTTAAAGTTATTGAAAATCTGGGACACTCTGCGGCAGCCTATGAAGCAGCCAAGTCTCGACTCGAACGGAAGTATGGCGGAAAACGCAGGGCACTTACATTACGACTTGAAGAACTGGATGCCTTTAAACAGATAAGAGAGGGGAATGAAAAGGATCTTGAGCTTTTTGCTGAGTTACTGGATGCAGTAGTAGTGAACCTTACAGATGCTAATCAGGAAGCAGAGCTTGGTAGTGGCTCTCTTTACATCTCACTGCAACGCAAGTTTAACAAGAATCTTCTGGCCAAGTACAAACAGTGGGTCTGTGACAATCATAGAACGGAGGGTGTAAAGACACTAAGGGAGTTTATTGATAGAGAGTCTGAGTTTTTAACCACAGCTTCTGAGACAATAGCAGGTGTTCTAAGTGGATCCAAGAAGGAGAGAGCGCTGTTTGCCAAAGAAGATTTTGACCCTAAGAAGAAACATTCAAGAAAGTGTAAAGTATGCAAGGAGTCCCACAGCCTGTGGACCTGTGAGAGTTTTAAGAAGATGACAGTAAATGAAAGGTGGAACATTGCTAAAGAGCAGAAACTGTGTTTTAGATGTCTCAGTGACGGCCACAGAGGAGACGCATGCCTCAGGAGTAGGGTCTGTGGGATAAAAGGGTGTCGCTCTCATCACCATCGTTTGCTTCACGAAGACCCAAAGAAAGAAGAGAAAGCCGAAGCAGCAGATGGATCAAATGCAGCCGGAGCCAATGCCACCATTGAAGGGGAGTCAAGTGAGAGAACCCATACAGCTACTACTGGAAAAGGAACTGTACCCTTGTCAGAGTTTGTAGCCTTAAGAACTGTTCCTGTCTATGTGACCAATGGTAAACGAAGACTGAAGGTGAACGCTCTACTTGATGATGCCAGCAGTAAGACGTACTTAAACAGTGACACTGCGGCTGAACTGGGTCTCGAAGGCAGACCACACGAACTTACAGTTAATGTACTGAATGATAACCAGCAAATTTTGGACACCACAGTTGTAGAATTCATGATCAGCAGTTGTGAAGGAAAAGTGTCCAAACTAGCGTCTGCCTATACAACTGAAAGAGTCACAGGAAACATGCAAGTGGTGGACTGGAGCAAATACAAACACAAATGGAAGCACCTAGAGGGCATAAAATTTCCTCAAGTGGGACCCAGACCTATAGTAGACCTACTAATTGGTGTGGACCAAGCTGACTTGCTGTACTCATTGAGAGATGTGAGAGGAGAGCCTGGAGAACCCATAGCTAGGCTTACTCCGCTTGGGTGGACTTGCATTGGTAATCCTGAGGTGCCGGTAGAAAGAACTCAGACAAGCTTCACCTTTTTTCTGAATGATTCACACGAGCTGAACAGTCTTGTTCGCCGCTACTGGGACATAGAAGAACCTAAGGAAACTCTGATTGTCAATCCAGAAGAGAAGTTCGCAAGAGACACAGTTTCAAGGTCCTTAACATTCGCTGACGGTCACTACTCAGTTGGGATGCCGTGGAAAAAAGACAGACCTTTATTATCTGACAACTACAGCATGGCTTTGCATCGTCTGCACTGCACTGAGAAGAAATTGAAGCGGTCCCCGGAACTTGGTGAAGCTTACAAAGCAGTGGTTCAGTCCTATCAAGACAAAGGATACATTCATAGAGTTTCTCGTGATGAAGTTAAGCCTGATCAAGTCTGGTACTTACCCCATTTCCCTGTGTTGAGGCCAGATAAATCAACAACCAAGACCCGTATAGTTTTTGATGCCTCTGCAAAATTTAATGACTTGTCCTTAAATGACATTGTGCTTCAGGGACCTAAACTTCAGAGTGACTTATTTGCAGTGTTACTCCGTTTTCGCCGTGACCCTGTGGCTTTGATGTGCGATATCAAAGAAATGTATCTACAAATCAAGTTGAAACCTGAAGATCAGCCTTATCACCGTTTTTTGTGGCGGAACCTAGAGACAGACAGAGAGCCTGATGTGTTTGAGTTTGACCGTGTTGTATTTGGTGTGAATTCATCTCCTTTTCAAGCACAGTTCGTGGCGCAAGAACATGCCAGGAAACACCAGTCTGTATTTCCCTTAGCAGCTGAAACAGTGTTAAAGAGTACATACATGGATGATAGCATGGACTCAGTACCTGATGTGAAAACCGCAGTAGAATTGTACAGTCAGCTGTCACAGTTATGGAAGTCTGCCGGAATGTATGCTAGAAAGTGGTTGTCAAATGTGCCTGAAGTGCTGCAGTTTATTCCCTCTTCAGACTGTGCTTCAGAAGTTGATCTTGATCGAGGTGAACTACCACCCGTCAAAACCTTGGGAGTCCTATGGTGCCCTATGGAAGATGTATTTAAATTTCAAGTTAATCAGCCCGCCGAGAAGCATGAACACTCCAAACGCAGCTTTCTAAAGAAGATAGCAACCTTGTTTGACCCTCTTGGCTTGTTATCCCCATATACAGTGCGTGCTAAGGTTCTACTCCAAGAGATGTGGGCAAGCGGCGTGGACTGGGATGAGCCGGTGAACGAGAACCTGTCAATGAAGGCTTCGAGGTGGTTCAAAGAACTCTCAGCACTAGTCAATATTCAGATTCCCCGATGTTTAAGAACTACTAAAGCAGTAAAGGAAGTAGCCTTACACACCTTTGTGGATGCTTCTCAAGAAGCATATGGTGCAGTTGCTTACACTCGATACCTCTATGAGGATGGAACTGTTAGCTGTCGCCTTGCTGCGTCCAGATCACGTGTTGCACCTTTGCAAGCTATCAGCATACCTCGACTTGAGTTAATGGCTGCTGTTGTAGGACTCAAGCTGAATCAAGCCGTTGGCCAGGCACTTGGCATCAAGAAAGAAGAGTGGACCTTTTGGTCTGACAGCATGGATGTATTGTACTGGATTCGGGGACAGAGCAGGAAGTTCAAACCATTTGTGGCAAATCGTGTAGGGGAAATCCAAGCCTTGACAAATCCAGAACAGTGGAGGCATGTTCCAACAAAACAGAATCCAGCTGATCTGCTAACAAGAGGCCTTAGTGTCTCAGCTCTCAGTGAGGAAGAAAGATGGTGGAAAGGACCGTTGTTCCTTAAGTACGACCACACCCAGTGGCCGCCAACAAGAACCGAAAGAGAGAAAGAAACCGATGTTGAACTCCGGCAAATATGCCAGGCAAAAGAACAAATAAAAGAACAATCATTCCTTTCACTTCCCAACGAAGACCGACTGAACCCACAAAGATACTCAAGTTGGACTAAACTCACAAGAATCGCGGCTTGGGTAAACCGTTTCCTAGAGAACTGCCGTTCGCCAGTTGCGGTTCGTAGACAAGACACAATACAACCTGATGAAGTTTCCTCCGCGGGAACAAGAATTATCCGGCAAGCTCAGCAGGAAGTATTTAAAGAAGAAGTGCGAGCAGTACAAACTGGAAAAGAACTGCCAAGTGGAAGTAAATTGCAGCCCCTGAAACCTATTATCGACGAAGATGGAATTCTCCGATGTGATGGACGACTTCGCTATGCAGAATTCTTACCATGGGAGAGTCGTTATCCGATCATACTCCCGCGCAATCACTGGGTGACAAGACTCATAGTCAAGCATCAGCATGAGCAGAGCCATCATGGGGGAACCAATCAAGTGTTATCAGAACTTTCAACCCACTATTGGATAATTTCAGCAAGAGAGGTGATTAAAGAGTGGGAGAAAGAATGCATGCAGTGTAGAAGAAGAAAGGCTAGCCCAGCCAAACAGATTATGGCTCCGTTACCAGAACTGAGAACCCGGATGTCGTTGCGAGCTTTCAGCCAAACTTCTGTCGACTTTGGTGGTCCATTCATTACTAAGCAAGGAAGAGGAAAGGCGCGTCAGAAGAGATACCTTTGCCTATTCACCTGTCTTGCAACACGAGCTGTTCATCTCGAAGTAGCTTTCAGCCTGGACACCGACTCATTTCTAAATGCATTCTTCCGTATGGTGTCCCGACGTGGCCAGCCCAAAGACGTTGTATGTGACAATGGCACTAATTTCGTTGGTGGAAGTAACGAGCTAAAAGAATTGGAAGCCTTGGACCACAAGAAGATTCAGGATGCTACGACAAGCTATGGAATCAAGTGGCATTTTAACCCCCCTCTTGCCCCACACTTCAGTGGTGTACATGAAGTTATGATCAAAGCTGCGAAGAAAGCTATTTATGCCATCCTTAGCTCTGCAGACATCACCGATGAGGAACTTTTAAGTGCAGTTGTAGGAGCAGAGGGGTTAATTAACTCCAGGCCACTAACTTACCAGTCAAGCAGCCCAACCGACCTGACCCCTTTGACTCCTAATCATTTTTTACATGGTCAGTTAGGAGGCAGATTTGCACCCGATAGTGTTGACACTGAAGTATTCAATCCAAGAAAGAGATGGCGTCGCGTCCAGGAACTTGTACGTCATTTTTGGCATAGATGGTTGCATGAATGGATTCCCAGTCTGAGTGTACGGAAAAAGTGGCGCAGGGAGCAAGTTGACCTAAAAGTAGGAGACGTTGTCATTGTCATGTCCCCGGATACACCAAGAGGAAAATGGCCTTTAGGAAGGATTGTAAGGGTGTTCCCTGGAAAAGACAGCAAAGTGCGTGTTGTTGATGTTCAAGTTGGAAAGACTGTGCTACGGAGACCAATTGTGAAACTTTGCCCATTAGAGCAATGTTGAACTTTAAGTGACATTATTAAGACAAATGCTTTTGAACATTTCATATCTTTCAGAACAAATTTATTTTGCCTAAGTTTTGTTGATATTTTCACATCAAGAAAGGGGAGGATGT
>OZ037779.1:25091293-25166293 GCA_964035525.1 Porites cylindrica | reverse complement strand
GGCTGGGGCCGCCTCCCTTTCTCCCTCTCCTCCATACCCAGCTAGCCTTTTTCCATTAATCCTACCAAGGAGCCTGGTCCGAGGCTAAGAAGTGGTCAAAGTCAGGTTTTAAGAAATGTCATTATTCGTTCAAAATATTTGTCCTTTTCTGACTGGCTTAAGGTGGCTCGACTGGATTTTTTGGGGTTGATACCTCCCCAGTTTGAGCATTAACTACGTCGGCGTTAGTAAAGATATGGAAAAAAGGTTACCACAGCTGTATTATATAAAGATGAAAATTTCTTATGATCTGGATTTTATTGTAATCGGAGTCACCATGGCAACGTAATTTAGCAAAAAGATAGAATTTGCATCAAAAAGGACCCTCGGTTAAATCTCCGGGATATGCTAATTACCGGGTAAAGAGTTTAGTGATACATTATAGCATCATATATTCTTCATAACTGGCTTCTGTTAAACCAAATATGGCAGACTTTTGCTGATAGTATTAGCACAATTATCGTCAATTGTATACCTATCTACGGAAAAAAAGAGATAGCAGAAGGAGCAGTAGCTCAGCGCACAATATTTATTTAATAGACCTTATTCACGATACCCGCCATCTTTGTACGCGCTTAAGGACTGATGGGATAAAAGCGATGTCACGTGCTTTCTCAGGGGGCAACAACTGAAAAAGTCTGCCGATACAAGAAATCGCGGTCAAGTTTGTTTATTCTATACGACTGAAAATGAAGAACGTTTTATTTTAAAAACAATAATGAGAAATTGTGGGTGGAAGTGATCACTGTTGCCGTTTTTGGATGCAGTAGTGGCCGTAGATGTCCTCACAGCGAGCAGTAAAGACCTTAAACTTGTCGAGATTTGAACTGTAAATTTTGCACGACCAAAATAATTGTCTAATTTTGAGGGAATAGAGAAACTCCAGTGATTGCTCGTATTGGTAAATTATATCACTTGCTTGTTCCCTGAATACCACGTGCATTACTTTATCCCATCTGTCCTAAAGCGCGTGCAAAGAAGGCGGGTATCGTAAATAAGGTGTATTTGGAAATACTGAAAAAAGGTGTCATGCAAAACTGCTACCAGCCGTTTCACACATTGCGACCAAAGACATTAAGTTCTTTCTAGGACAGACTCCATTGGGACCAAACTGGTCTCATACATTTCCATAGAGAAAAAGTTGAGGAAACTTGATGATAAGATCAAAACATTTTCCCTCAGGTGGTTATTTTATTAATTCTCACAGCCTATTCTCTTGATTGTGTATTGATTTGTTAGAGCGATTTTCGTATGACCTTGATATGAAAACGCGCGAACAAAACAGAAACAACCAACGAACGGAAATAGAGCGATTTGATTGGTTATCGAACGGATACAAACGAGCGTGGCTTTTGGGTGGTTAAGCGAACGCTGGGGTGAAAAAACTTCATGCCCGAAGAACTTCCTAGAAATCAACCGATACTTCACTTTGACGTCATATCTCAACACGATTGGCCAATCGAACAATGCCCTCTCCATATTAGGGTTTTTTTTGGCGGGAAAACAAAGAGTCCATGTTTTGATCTTTTCATCCATTGGCTGATAAATCAAATAACGAACACTTTACCAAAACCAGTTTTCAAGGTCATACGAAAATCGCTCGAATAGATGTTTGTCACTCTTGGGACTTACAGGCCGGTTAAATAGTCAAACAAGTAGACTGTAGAACGGAAGTAACCAAATCCAAATTTCCCTGATGAAATAATTCACTACACTTTGTGTCTTGAGTTCTATTAATGAATCTGGGATTAAGAGGGTCAAGCAAAATTTCACCCCTCTGTTTGAATGACAAATATTTAACAATTATTCCTCGAGCCCGAATGGGCTCTGAGTCAATAGCCCATGAGGCTGAAGGCCGAATGGGCTACTGACTCAGAGGCCACGTTGGCGAGAGGAATAATTGTTTTAGTAAAATCCAACTAGTTGGTCAAAAGTGTCGAGAATAAAAAAATGTAAGCTAGTTAAAGCTAGACTTTAATCCCTTTTTGCCGCCCAAAAGCCCACGCTTTTCGCTACAAGTGGGCTATAACATATAGCGTAGTAGTAGCTCAACTAATCAGAACACAGCATTGGTAATAGACCACTAGTTGGATTTTACTAATTGTCTTTACGGGAACAAATATTAAGTCAGTTAGTATTTTCGCTAAAGAGCATGCAGCTAGCGGTGTTGGGGATGATGATTCTAAGTATTAATTATAAAGTGCTTCTTTTTTTAGCTCGGAGACCAACTGTGCGTGGACGTCGCTTGTAGCAGTGCTACATCAAGGAAGGAGAGACAAAACTTTAGGATCAAAAGCGCTTCCCAGGTCTATCCTCCCGTTAGCCTTCTACTGCAGAAGTAAGTCTTCACACGTTAACGGTCTTGATAAATTCGAGTCTTCGATCACTATTTGAATTAACTTTCATGATCTGTTTTTGGTGTCCAAGCTCTCCTCTCTATCTTTTAAAAGTGATCCTTATTCTAACTTGCCCACCCCTCGCCCTCTGCCTTCTCCAACCCTCCCCCCTTTCTTCCTTCCCTCTTAAGAAACAAACCCGGGCACTGTGAAGTTGTAGAGTGAAAACTGAATACGCTTCTATTGCATTTCGGGCAGCTTAACATGATCGAGTAAGGTTTTTTTTCGTTTAAAATCCACGATGTTTACGATTTCTTTTTTCTGTTTTAGTACCTTAAGTGCGTTCTCTAAAATTCTTTTGGGCGAGAAAATGGCTGACTTGGTCGCGGAAGTTACTCGTATTCGCGATCGACGCAGACTTGAGCGATCAGAAATCATTAGAGAGCTCCTTCATGGTAGGCTAGGTAGCACTCGGCTGCAGGAAGTGCTGCAAGCTGCCAAAAGAGCCTTTAGTATCTCAGACTCTAGGGGAGCCATGTTTCAGAACTTGACCGACGATATGGCAAAAAAGCACCCAATCCTTGAGCAGCTGCTGGAGCGAGTGTTAAAAGACGACTGGGATTGTTCATCCAGCGATCGCGAAGAGTACAACTTTCAACGCGCCGACATTTTACCCGCGCTTTTTGCGCAGGGCTTGTTTCCTGGTTTGTTTCGGAGGGGATTTATGGATGATTACCTGATGTACGAGTAGATGGCTTGGCTGTGTTCTCTTCGTTACATTCTTTACTTCTTTTGACGATTTCTACTTTGTTGGATGGTTGATGATATGGGCAAAAATGGTGCGCAAACGAATGAATCGTGTGTGGACATCCATCGTTTTTGGTGTTAAGTTTTAGTTTTATAGCGGGGCATTTTAATTGCGTCGTTGTCTGCGCGGAGGTTTTCTTGTGCGCACGCAGTCTTACACGTTTGTGAATCAATACCGTCTGTCTGGTCGCATGAAGTGGATTCCTGTGGTTTGTCGACTCGACGTGGGCCTGAGACAAAGTTGAAATCTACTGAAATGTGGTGTAATGAACAGGCACTTACTGCGAGCTTAGTTACCCTGTGGTGATACAGAATCTCTTCCTTGTATGAATTTAAAACAAACGCGTAGGAGGAGAGGAGTAAGGGGAAAGTGAGGTAGATGCTTCTTTAATCAATCGAAATCAGATCTAGTCGTCAAGGACACTGTTCAGATTTGCCTGGTAATTATGCTATATAAACCTGCAGGTACGCATCGCTGGTTGCGTACTTGCGATACAACGCTAGACAGGGGATGACCTAACCAGAACAAATCACATCAGTTTTATCCTTGTTTATTAAAAAATATGGTTATGGTTAAGCGTTATTGACAACTTGGAGATCGGGGGCGCTTAGAGTTCAGTCAAGCAGATCATTTGTGAACATTTTCGTAAATGAGAGAGCTGTTATTTTCTTTGCCCTAAACGGTAAAAGACAGGCTGAGGATTTTTTTCTTAATCATGTTAGGTACATGTATCTATTTTAGTGTCTTTTCAGACTAACCAGATTCAGATATTTTGGCCCTTGCGGTAGTCTTGCAATTAGACACGACTAATTCCAAGCATTCAAAAATATTTATGTCCAAATACAGAATTCAGCTGAAGAGAATCTTAGGCCCTGTTCACTCTAATTCGTTTTCAAAAGTATGCGTTTTCGTTGTCATCAAAAACGCATCGATCGATTCGCGTCCACACTACCGTTTTGTTGCCTTTTCGACTTTCTGCACTAAAACGTTCGGAAACGGTAGAATTGCACGTGACGTAAAATGAACTCTATGCGCATGCTACCAACACGCCCCTGCGATATTTTCGGTCATCGTTTTCATTTTCGACCGTCCAAAATAATACGATATGAATGCGTTTTCGTTTTGATCCTCTTTCAAGAGCGTTTTCAAATGGATGCGTTTTTGATGAAAACGCTCGGCGTATTAGTGTGGACGGAAGGCCTAAAGGGATGGAAATGTGTGCGTTTTCAAACGCAAACGCAATAGTGTGGACAGGGCCTTATTCTGACTATAGAAAGCAAAAATGGCCTCACCATCAGGCCTGAGAGCAGGCTCTTTGGCTTTCTCTGGGTTCGACTCGGGATAGCGGAAAGATCCGAGAAAGGGAGGGAAAGCTTGCTACCAGGTTTGTTACCTACTGCCAGCTTTGAATTACATTATCAGTCATGGAAGTTTGAAATGTTTAGTCGTTTTAGTTCTTATGGGCTTTCTAACACCTGTACATTCTAAGTAAGCCATGAGGCAGAACAGTTTCGCCACCGACTTACTGTCTTTTCTAAACGTTTTCAAGTGTTAGGCCCTACTGTTTAGGAGGCGTTTTTTTGCAATAAATTTTTAGAGAATTTATGCGTGACTTGTCTTATTTCTAATTTAACATAATATAGCTTTAATATGGTCAATTTGTTTTGGGGCGTAATAGAGGTCGGTAAGACTTTCTGGGAGTGGAAGCTGTCAGATATCGTAGCTGACAACCTATGAAATCTTTTCAGACTGGCGGGGAGTCAGGGAAAACGGCTAAGATTACCGTGAAATGAGAGACGTTTTTCTCTTTTTGTTCAAACAGGCTTGGGCTTGCTCGCTCGTTGTGTCTAATTTTCGATCTTTGAGGGCCCCTTCACATGAGCCCGGTTGACCGGGATGAATTTCGCCTTGGGTTCATATGAGAAATTTCAGCCTGGTTTCCGAGACGAGAAAAGGCCAAAGATCCTGGGACGAGTTCTGGCGCCAAATTCGAGAAACAAAGCAGACATGGCGAAACAAAAAATTTAACTTTGGTGCCTACCATAGCTTCGGCAACTCTTACAGCCGTATCGCTGCAGTTAAATGGGATGTTTATGATATCGAAAATACAACAGGCAATGCAAGACGATGCCATCCAGACCGCCAGAATTCATCCCGCTTTCATCCTGGTGACGGGGATGAATGAAGAGTTTATATGGCAAAACTTCGAACCAGCTTACCGAGATCTCGGTTGGAAAAACTGAGATCTCGGGAACAGAGCCAGCCCGTCCTTTCATATGCTTACATCGATAATTAGAGGTAAGGCGAGATCTCGGAAACCGGGCTCACCTGAAGAGGCCTGAGTAAAGTTTGAACGTGATGTTTTAAAACGCAGCCAATACTGCGAGCAGAGCCCCGGTCATTTTGCTTCTTCTTGAGAGAGGAGGAGGAAATGAGGTTCTGGTCTGAGTCACGTCAAGCTGCTGAAGCCACCGTAGCTCAAACTTCTGGACTAGTCAATTATTTTTTCTTTCGTCAAACTGGTTTTTGTGACTACTGCGCATGTTTTAACAGATTCCCTATCCCTAAACAAGACTTTTAGACAACTTTAAGTTTAGGGATAGGGAATCTGTTAAAGCCTTTCACAACAGTGTTTACCTTGTTTATCTGCCAGTCTGCAGTCTGCATTTGTCAGCGAAGTGAAAAATTAAAATGATATCAGCCACGTGTGGGGAAGTCTCTTTTTTCTTAGCCTGAGTATCAGGCGTTTCTGGGGGAAAAGGGGAAAGATGGAAGCGAAGAAGGGTTAAAATCTCCTCTCCCCTAGCCCCTTAGGAAGGCCTGATACTCGGGCTACTTTTTTCTCGTCACTTTTAATTTCAGTATAGAAAAAAAGAGTAACAGTTCCGGTTTTTTCTTTCCCGAAGTAATTGCAGCCTGAGTTTCTTGGACAAGTCAGGTGCAATGCAGAAGATGAGAGGCAAATGCTTTAAAAATCAACTGTTATACAGGTCGGGTTCATTATGCAAACTAAAGTTTACGTTCCTCGAAGGAAAAGCCTGAACATGCGCTTTCTATCGAGCATAACCAATTTCTTTGGGCTCTCACCTTATTTTTCAGGGGCACGCAACGTCAATTTTCGGAAAATATCTGTTTGGAAGACGATTTACATGACATCTAGAATTTTCGGAACATTTGTTGTCAAATTTCTTGCTTGTCTGCCTCTCCTAGGATTTTCGAGCGTCTAAAAAATGGTATTATTGCCCATATTTAACGGTTTTTAACACAAAATTTTCGGGAGCCTTTTTTCTGGCTGAAATTTTCGAAAAGGTAAGTTTTGATCGCTATGAGTTTCGGATCACTAGACTTTCAGCTAGGAAATCCGAACAGATGAAAAATTTTTAGGGGATAGAAATATGCCTATATCTACCTTTTAAATACTAAAATACTTAATGCTGTGTTTAAGTGGTTTTGAACTATATTCTCGTTGGGTGCCCCAGATTTCTTTTTTCTAACGCAAGTCCAAGGTTCTAGGTTCTTTCACCGAGGCTGAGCCGTGTTTCCACGGCAAGTTCAACGCGTTCGCTTATTGCACCTTCAAGACCTGATTTCGGTAAAATGTTATTAATTAGACCACCTGGGTTTGAAGAATTAAAGACGCCGAGCACCTTGGCCTGTTATATCGATGTTTCTTCTGTAATAGAAAAGCGTCTTTCCTTTCTTAGATCTGTAAAATTTACTGGTTTTGTTAAAGTATTTTTCGCTATACAGAGAATTCCCAGCTCTTTTGTTGTTCCATGACCTCTTAGACTAATACGTTGTGCCGGTCCTTTGGGATGGTCCTTGAGGATACCTCTTTTTCTAATACCAGGGATTACGAAGGCATCCGTAGAGTAAGGAGTTCGTGATTTGCAGCAAACCAGTTTCTGGACGGAGTTTAGAACAACGCGGTTTCTTGTAATGTAGAGAATTGGAAATAAAACTCCCTTTAGACGAAGCCAGAAGTTTGCAGCGAACGCTGCGCTTGGTTCAAGGGCGCGATTATTGGAAAACATCGTCCACATAACAGTGCCAAGAAATGGCGCTGTAAAAACGGTGTAGATACCGAGCAATAAAATCGCAGTGATCTTTGCTCGAGCAGTTCGGTTGGCAAAGTGTGTCGATGAAAAACGGCGTTGAATGTTGGAGCGTTTTTTAATATCGACCCTCCGCCTTGTTCGTCCTGCGCTGAAGATGCGAAACGAAATGCAGTAGATACCAAGTAGAGGGAGGAGAAGGGAGGTTATCTTGAAGACAACTGAGAGAGTGCTGAAAGCAGATCCTGTCTCTAAGAGTAGAGGAAGAGTTTTGACCAAAGCACAGGCACTTGTATTGGTGCTGGTATCACTCTTGATGAGTTCATTCCACGGAGTTGCCACCACTGAGGACTGTGTCCAAACCCAAGCTATCAAAAGTGCAACTCGCTTATGGGTCATTCTTTTACGACCAGTTAGGACGAGGTTGTGGTACCGATCAAACGCGATGCAAACCATGCTAAGAAACGAAGCTACTTTGAATAAGCTGTCGAAAAAAACTGAAAGCACACAGAACACATAGCTATCCGTTAGACTGGGGATGTAACCGGGAGTGATATAAAATGCGACGTCTGACATTACCATCGACATGTCCGTGAGGTAGTGGTTAATAACCATTGCGTTCGTCACTGTTCTCATCTTGTAGTTTTGAAAAATGAAAACAAAATGACTGAGTTACTTGAGAGCGTGCAGGCGACAACTGTAAGATAGAGAAACCTTTTGGTGATATTGAGGTTGTGCGCGAGGTAAACTCCCATTCCTTCAAGCAGATAGGTATGAATTTTCAGCAGCGTGATGGTTTCCTAGAATCGCGAGAAGAAGGCTTTTAGCCAGTTTAAGACTGACCGACGTAAGTCCAATTTTACATGACTTCTAACAAATTGCAAAGAATACTGAAAACCTTTGAGCTTTGTCGGTTCTGCTCTGCTCGAGTCAATTCGTGACCTGGTTAGTTCTTCTCGAAAACCTCGTCCTTTTTACCTAGCTCTTGTTTAGAAGATGGCTGGATATGCTGATTTATATGCATTTATCTACACTAGGTGGAAATTCTTCCGGTCATTGAAGAGGCCCTCATTAAGAACTGGAGCTCTTTCTATCCGGCAAAGAAAGTTACCTTGCGTTGGCGTCCAGTGTGGGTGCTAAGTCGCGATAAAAATGGGAGTAAAACAAGGAATTGTAATTAACAGTTTCCTCCTTACCAAAATGAAATATCGTTGTCCGCGTTTGAAGAAAACTTTGAATTCAAATAAAAAGCGGTAAACTCTTAGGCTTGCTAAAACCCTTTTGAAAAAAGAAAGCGAACGATGAATAGCCCTTTACTTCGCATTCATTAAACTGAGGCGATGCAGTCACGGCAGTAGAGATCTATATGACCGCGCAGTACTAGATCTTTTTTTCTAACTTGTTTCTGTTAAAGGTTAGAGTAAGCCTTATAGAAAAGTAGGTTAAATACATTGTATGTCTAAAGCAAGTCTAAACTGAAGATGCGTGTAAAGTAAAGATTCAATACGTTAAAAATTGTTCTCACTACCGAAAGTGAAGGCCGGGGCAGATCGTTCCACAGATTTAGGGGACGCAGGTGAAAAGGGGCGATAATATCCCCTGAAGTGTTTTCAGTTTCAAACTATAAATTGTCGAGATAAGACCTTTTGTCCCAACGGAGACTGTATGAACATAGTAGTGAAAAGAAATTTTCGAGCGCTGCAGTTTACGTAAATTCCTAAAAGATGCGACTCATCTGTTGATGTAATTGACAATTATTTAGACCGGTAATCACATGAGTAACGTTTCAGCTGCTAATCGGAATCCTCTTTGCTCATTGGAAATTCAGGCTAACGAAACACTGGTCAAGTCCAAAACTAACAATGTGTAATCAGTCACATTGATCTGACTGAATGGTAAGGATGAACTTACCGCACCTGCTTAATATAATCAACTGAATTATAACTCTAATTGATTTTTTCCTTTTTTTCCACCAAAAAAGTCGGTTCATGATTTCTTTCTAGAAAGAGTAACGAGGTTCCGAGAAATAGCCAAACTGAAGTTTTCCACTGAAAATGTAGGTGAGGTATTTTCTATGAAGGCGCGTTCTGGTCAAAATTGCATAATTAATTTTTTCCTCTTGGTGAATTAATTTAATGAGTTCCTGCTATTAATATTCTGTCTGTTTGTAACTATTTTTACCCATACCTGTAATTATTTTCGTGTTCAGTGAGTCTTTTTAACTTGAATTACCGTCATTATTATTACGCTTCTTTGAAATATTAATTATTTTTGTCTGTTGGTCAAATAATTTTACGGTTGCGGATTAGTGTTTTGTGTGCTATAATTAATTTTTTTTGAGTATTAATTGAGTTTATGGTATTTTTCTCTTAATACAATGATAATTTATTTTTCCATTCGATAATTATTGTTTTGTTAGTCATACAAATGTTATTTTTGCGTGCTTTCTGAGGGTGCCTTTTTTGGGAAAATCCAAATCCATATTTCGGAATCCAAAAACGGATTTTGCGTTTTTTTGGACAAATCCAGAAACGGATCATGAATCCATAAAACCGTTACTTGTCATGTTTTTTGTACGTATATAGTGTCTGCTTACGCCGGTTTATTTTCCAAGTGATTTTCCGGCTTCACAAAAATTCTTATAATTTTAATATCCTAAGGAGTGTATTCTATTCGAGAAATGTTTGTGTTTCAACCGAAATATATTCATTTCGTATATTCATTCGTACCTCATGTTGCTTTCGTTGTTTCTTTTTTTTTTCGTACGAGGAGCACGAGGACATCCCGTTGTCATGGTAAATGATCCTTTTTTGGATCTTCCGTTTTTTTGGTAGTGAAGAATCCGTAGATCTGAGACCGCAAATCCGATTATGGACGCACCCTGAAACAAACATGGCGTCACCAAACAATTCCAACAACGATAAGATAAGATATTAAAGATAACAACCTTTATTTAAGTGTCAGAGTATTTAGCCCAAAGGGACTAATTGGGGACACTAAATAGACTATACTATTAAAAGAAAATGTTAAAAATGAGTATTTACGATCCCGTTTCGATTCAGTCCATTGCCAGCACTGCAATCACAGATGAAGTACCTACCCATCACTATAAGAATCTATATATCGGTACACTATAGGAATCATATATGAAGTACCTACCCAATGATTCAATGCAAGGACGCTCGTCTGGTCCTGGTGACGAATACTCACGAAAGAAGAGCGAAGAAAAGCAACATGGCGGCGAGTGGTGACGTGGACGAACTCTTCGAAATAAGAAATTCCTTTTACATTGGAAATTATCAATTCTGTGTAAATGAAGCTCAGAAGTTGCACGTAAGCCTTGCAGCATCTTATGCAGTTTAGGGTATTCAGTGGCCCGACTGAAATCGGTTACCACTCGTTGACGATAATGATGTCTGTGTCTAATTTGTTTCTAGCCATCTTCACGCGAGTTAGCCATTGAAAAGGATGTTTATATGTACAGGGCTTACACAGCACAGGTCAGTTAATGCTCTTTCAATGCATATATTGTAGTTTTAATATTTTTTTATCTGAGGCAATTTTTATTTTTTCTCTGTTTTTACAACTTCATTAGCATACATTGCAATACCCAAAAACAAAAGAAAAACAAAAATTATCTGAGATAAAAAGTTAACTACAACAGTGGTTTCATGCCTGTGCACTGCTTATCTTACACTTTGACGAGTAAAAGTTTCACTTTAAGCCGAAAAAAAAAATGGGCTAACGATAGGTTGCTTATCTGAAATGTTGGACGATTGTGTCTGTGTATTTTTGTATGAAGGCTATCTTGTGAATTATAAAATATGTGTTTGTTTTTGGTGTAAAACTTGAGTCGGGTCGTGTGATCAGCTGCGATGGTAAAGGAGAAATATGATCTTGAAGTTAGTCAGAAATAGTTGTCAAAATGGTAATCTTTGCAAGCTGTCCTACAAAAAACACAAAATATATAACCTGGAAAAAACTGAATAGCTAATATAATAAATCTCCAAGTGTACCATTCAAAGCAAAACATAAAACACTCACTTCGAAATTGTGTAAAAATATAAGTAAATTTGCATGTGTACTTTGAAACTTCTACATGCATCACAACTTTTTTTAAATACAGTCAGCCACTTTCTAAGCAAAACACTAAAAAAAAAATAACCGTAGCTTTCTCCAAGATTATTTCATCATTATCTGACATTATAATTAAACGCAACTGCAGCAGAAGTCAAACAGAAGTGAATAGCAAGACAAGTGCTTGTTTGTTTACTTTTTAGCAATGACCAATAGTTTTGTTTGCCGAGCCAAGCAGGGAAATTGGCATCTACAATGGCTAATTCATTTCTTGTAATTCTAGTCTAAAAGTAATATCAGATAAATAATCGAGTTATTCTGGCACACAGAATCAGCGCTCAGTTGCAGTGGCTGAATGTATGCACACAGCAAAATGTTAACTAACTCAACTAAGGTATTTAATGTTATGTCCTTGTTTACTAAGTAATATGATCAAATTCCATGAAATAGAATTAAATTTACATGAATTTGTATGTCATAGGGCAAACACAGAGTTGTTCTAGATGAGGTATCATCAACATCTCCTCCAGAGGTACAGCCAGTGAGAATGCTAGCTGATTATCACCAGAATCCTAGCAAAAGGTCTGTGTTCCCTTTATTATTATGACCACTATTTTTTTTTGATGATCATGACAAAGATACAAAATAGCCCACGTTCAATATATGAAAATTCTAACATGTCTCTGAGGCTCTAAGGACAAACTTGCATGTTTGTTGTGACTCCATTGTTTAACAATTCCCAGGAGAGACTTGAGCACAAAGAAAACCAAACCAAATACAGAAATATGACCTGGGGGCCTAGGAGTCATGTTAGAATTTTAATATCGCATGTTGGCCATTGTACTTGTAGTACAGTGGAATGCATTAATATATGTATGACCTTCATTGGCCTATGTGAAACTTGTTGTATAAGTAGGATAGTATCGACACATAATAATGAGCTTTTCCTAAATTATGCAATGATAAGCACAATTTTTTAATCCTGAGTGCAGTATCACACTTTCAGGCATCACACCTGTCATTTTGGGTACTCAATTATACCTAATGCAGTGCTGGAAATTACTGTAGGACATCGGACATTGTCCGATCAAAATTTCCAAAATGTCTGACAAATATTGCAATATGTTCAGACATAATGTCCGAGAACTTAATTGACGGATTGACTTAGCTCTTGTCATAGAAACTTCTTAACCTCTGTGAGCTGATTTCAGAAACATTAAAAGGTAAAACAGGTTCAGAGCAGGTTCTTGAGAGGGCAATTACCCAGAAGTATTGCTTGGGTTTTCTTGCCATGGACTATCAGGTGATTTGAGGCCAACTAGGAGAAATCATAACGCTTTCTTGAATTAGTGACACCCTCGAACAAGTGTTCCATTTGGGACAAAAAGTTAATAAACACCGCCCCCGAAAAGGTACTGTGGCCTGTTATAATCAAAATCAAAAGATGTTAATTTTGTCAGTTTGATACGCAAAATTTCAAACTGCCCTCGAATAAGTGCCGCATTTGAAGTGTTAGAAATTGAATAAGCATTGTGGTCCTTATTCGAGTAAATATGGTATGCTAATCAATTACTGACCAATTTTTTAATATGTCCTATCAAAATGAAAGTTTTAAAGGACGTACATGTATGTCCTTTTAAGTAAGAAAAACTATTTCCAGCACTGTAATGGCTTAATGATTAGCATTTATTTGATCTGGCTCTACCACATATGATCTCCATAAATCTTCATTTCGTACAATATCTGAATCTCATGATTCATTACAGTCAGATTTATCTTGACAGACAGCTCTTTAAAACACACACCTCACTAGATCAGACACCTAGAGTTGGTCGCTGCCTTTCTTTACTCCTGTTAGTTTACTTTTAATAACACAGATACATAGTGACTCTCCCAAAGGTGTCCATTGCAGAGAGAGTTAACTGAAGATATTTCCAGGCTCAAAACTTTCAAACCTTCTATGTAAAGTTCCTGTGTTTATATTGCCTGGCATTTTCTGAGATGATGTTTATTCTAGCAGATTACATGTATATATAGCAGTTGCCATTAGCGACTGTCATATGTCATTTTTCTTTGTTTTTACTACCGGCATGTTTTTAAGGCAGTAGTTTGGCTGTACTCAGCATGTAAAAATACCAGTGCTGCACTATATATCAAAACAACAAACAAACAACTGAACCACTGCACCACTTTTTGGGATGATGCTTATACGTCCCATTTTTTGTTGATATCAATAACTGCGTCGATGTCACCAAACAACTCCCAAATTTGAGCAATGCTAACTGGTTATGAATCTTTAGTGAGGGGATTTTTAAAAGCCTGTCATGGAGAAATGATATATTTTGAGTAGTTGTGAAAGGGTATTATTATATGACATTGTGTGCACTTGCCAAGACCAAGCCAGTTGCCTGTTAGATTTACAGTTGACTTCTCTTTGGTTGCCCAATGATGATGATTATTTAAGGAACTGAATTCTCACCTGCAAACCAGTATGGGTACTCTAAAAGGTGGTTGATGATAAAAATAATATAGCAGTCATAATTTTTATGTACAGTACGGTTCAAAAATAAGTTATCAGTCTCATCTCATTTCTTAGCCTGTTCCAGGCGTTCAGATAGTGGGGAGCGGTGGGAAGGAAAAAGGAGCGCGAAAAAATAAAAGCGAGGGAGGAGGAGAGGTGAGAGAGGGAACGCCTGTTAGATTTGTTTTAAATAGACTCTTCCGCCCAGTCAGACCGCAGCTGTAGGTGGTCTTCACTTGTCAATCAAGACTGGTGTTACAGCCCGATGCATTTATTATTTTTCTTGCGAATAAATCGAATTTTGTCAGATCAAAAATTAATATTATGTATACATAATCTTACTAAAAACCCAATGTAAGTCTTTCAGACAATAGAAAACGGGAGAAGAATTCATGTATAATGAATTTATTTACGGCTTTAAAACATGATTTCAGCGTGTACGTGACAAAAAAATTATGAATCAAGTGACAAACAAATATCGCTCATTTCGATAGAAAGCCGTTTCAATACAGATCGTTAACTCAAGCAATGAAAATGCACAACAATTGAAGGGAAAATTTACTATTCGGTGATTGAGTGGACCTCGTCAATAGCGATAGCTGCAACTTGCTTTCCAAACTTTCCTTTTTGAAGTCCTTTTGTCTATTCATTGGACAACCACGATTTGGCACTTCAGTAAACAATTTCACAGCTTCCACTTTTAACGGCTTCACCCACATCTTCTCCCATCATTGCTGCCACTACTCCGATTTTGTTCAAATATTCCACTTGGTCTTCCATGATGGTAATCAACGGAGTTACAACAACAATCGTAAATGGCATTCTATCCTGCCGTCATTCCAACGCACGCTTTATTCGAGGAAAAAGCTGGAAAATAAGAATTTTTCCAAAGCCAGTCGGTGAGAAATTGCTAAGACATCTATCCTACCGACTACTTGTTTTAAACAGTTTCTTTGCTCTTCGCTTTTAGCCCCCACGTTTGGAAAGTCACTCAGCGCTGTGTTTGTTGCGAGTTTGAATTCTGCGTGACGGCACGTAGAGTCTGTCATAACGGCCATATCGCATTTCTCGCTGTGATTGAAGATGCTCCACTGTTGACAAAAACTGTCAAAATCAACTAATCAGAGGGTATACCAGGATCTGGTATACCGGAACACACTTTTGTTAAAAATTCTTACAAGCGTTCCCGCACCTCTCTCCCCAGTCCCCCTCTACTTCTCATCGCTTTCTTTACTCTGCACCGCTCTCCACTATCTGAACGCTTGGAACAGGCTACTCGTTTCTTATCTGGTAAGACAAGTGTTGTATCTCTGGAGATGAGTGTCTCATCTTGCAAGTATCACTGAAGCAGCAATTTTGGAATAAATTACAAAAAAGACTTGATACCACTACATCTGACAAACCAATTCGGATTTTTTAGGTACATTGATCAGAAAAACTGTGCTAGTAGTGACTATGGTACAGTTTTTGAGAACTGTATTTAAACACCTCTAACCATGAGGATGTTTTAGTCCTCAGTGTCCAGGTTATAGTGGTACCCGTATTAATAATGAAGATTTCATTGAAACTTTCATCTTTTGGACCTTGGAAAGTGTTCACAATTTGCTGTACAGTCTGTAGGTGTCCATAACTTAACGGTACATCGAGAGCTAAGGCTGTCTTATTTATTACATTGTACTTCTGTTGTTCAATGTAGGGACTCCATCCTGAAGTCTATAGAAAAGAAATTAAACTCCAGTGATCTCAATGACTATGACTTATTGATGGCAGCCTCTATCTACTTTAATGCACAGGTTTGTGACATTTTTTATTTCCTTTTGCTTTTCTTTGCTTCTACATTTACACTGTATCACTTCTCACATGTACCTTGAAAAAATAATGTGTCTGGAAACATAAAAGCTTTTTCACCACGTACATGCAGTTGCAATGAATGTTTCATCTTGTTTGAGGTGCTTCTGTAAACCTTCCACCATCTGATTGCTTTTTGTTGAAAACAGAATTTTGAGTCTGCATTAAGATGTCTTCATCAGTCTGAGTCTTTAGAGTGGTAAGCTACATTTTTTTATGTGTTTATATATTCTGACAATCAGTTAAGCCTGCCTGTTAGCACATTAATCAGTGATAGCTACAGTATTAAATTATAAAAACAACCTGCTAAAAAGCAAAGAAACAATGTGTAGGTGTTTCATTGGTATGGTGCATGAATTCTTTGTAATAAATATGTTACCAGACAGTTTAAGTCAAGAACCTTAGATGCCAGTCCTGCTTTGCTTTTTGTCAAAACTATTACTTGTATTATTGTTTTCATAGCTCTGCTTTGTCTGTTCAAATATACATCAGCATGGACAGAATAGATCTTGCCAAGTGAGTAAAACAGTTAACTGTTATTTTTTTTAGCTGCAAGATTACTAAGGCACCGTCCATACAAATCCGATTACTTTTGAAACCGCATATTTTTTAAACCCATCTCCAGAGTGGATTTTTTTGGATCTGACAGGTTTGGTGAATTTGTGTGGACGACTGAAACGTCAACTTCGTCATAAACTCAGGTCCAGTCAATGAAAACTTTCAAGTTGAAAATGGCAGGCAACAATGTTCTGTTTGCGAATTTTTTGGCTCTAATCGCCAGTCATATTGCATGCATAGAGATCAATTTTGCTATTTTGATGCCAAAGATTAGCCATTTCAAAGAAGAAGACTCATCCAGATTGTGGAATTTTTTAGTTTGAGACTAAGGTGTGTAAAACGTTTGCATTCTGAACCTCGTCAAAGACCATTTTGGGTTTGTCCAGAGCAAGTGTACAGGCAGACCTGGCCATTAAGCTTGGTATAGGTACAACTGCATTAAAAAATGCTGCAAAATCACTTTGCGAGCTTGGATTGCGCATGCCTATTAGCTAGCAATTAGCAAATTATTATAAATCACACTGAGTACTAGGTTATAGACCTTTCCCGCAATCCTGTAAACAAAGGTGCCAACTCCAGGCTTGGGTGGACAAAATACAGTGATTTGTATGAAATTGTCCACCCGAGCCTTGTCCTCATTTTTTTATGTTTGCTTACTGGAGCGCAATGCGGGAAAGGTCTGTTGGTGTGGATGGGTGAATCCAAACCAGATGCATCACACTAAATTCGAGTTGATTAAAAAAATCCAGTACAGTGTATGCGGTTTCAGCATCTCCTGATTCATGTAGACGTGGCCTGCATGTAAGCGCTTTTGAATACAATGGACCAGCACTTAGCACAAGCAGCCTTATTTGATACGAAATTACTGTTATTGTTATTGAATAATTAACAATTAATGAATGAGGGTGAGTATCTTATGAAGAATTATGGAGATCGAGGAGGGTGTTATCGGGCGGATAACACCTTCCGAGATCTCCCTAATTCTTCATATGACACGAAAGCCGAATTCAATAATGTTTTATTATTCATTTGAAATAATTCCTAGTTTAAAGACATGGCTAAAACATGCATACCTCCATCGCTCCATCAATGTTAAGTTCATCTTCGATAGTGCACATTTAGGGTTTTTTCGGCTTTACAACAACAACAACAGAAATATTCTCCAAACAGCAGATGTCGCCCTGCGAGTTGTCCTCTTACTGTTCTTGCTATGTTTTTAGCTATTATTTTGCCTAGTTCTTACTCTGCACACGAGTGAAATGTCCGCCATTTTTGTTCTCACAACCAAAACAACTCAACCTCATCCCCAGGTCTTCTCGGTTAATGGTGCATTAACCTGCCAAAAAGCTCTACTTTTGACGTCATTGGTTCATTACATGCAAAATTCTTCCAAATTTGGTCATCAGTAGCTGGTTATGGTGAATTATGTGAGTGCTTTTAGCCAATCAGAATCAGGGAAATATTTTGAGTGAATGATAATGAATCTTTCAAACCTCAAATGCAGTGTTTATTTAAGGGTGGAAATTATTGATGAAAGTTGGATGCAACAAGGAAGTATGGTATTATTATTTCCCATATTAAACTTACAGGATTAATGTCTTGTAATTTTGATTATATCGCACTGCGGCGCTTATTTGAGTAAATATAGCACTTTCTTTAAAAGGGTAGTAATGTACTTGTTGGGCTAATTTCTGTTTTTTTTTTCTCTCTCTCTCTTGTTTTTTGTTTCAAATTCTCTTTCATTAGGAAAGAACTAAAAAGAATGCAGGTTTGTTTTCAAATTACTTTCATTTCACTGTGATTAAGTTTGCAGAATACCGTCAGTAGAATAAGGCAATGAAAATTTATGTGAATTAAAGTTTTCTTCACCTGACTGTAGGACCTAGATGATGATGCTACACTGACACAACTGTCCCTCGCATGGTTTAATCTTGCTGTGGTAAGAAAATTTGAAAATTTTTACCAGCAATAACATTTAATTTTTGTTATTCTCAATTGTAGTGTTCCATTTGTAAGTGACATTTATGCAAGCAGGGACCTCTTTTGCCTGTTGTAAGGGAAGCCTGTAAAATTGATTAATTAGCATGTGATTCAGTAAGTGGGTTCATGTAAGTAGATAAATAAATGATTAATAAACAGCTGACTATATGTATAAGCATAATTGATAAACAATTAAGGTAATTCCCATGTTTCACACTGCACATCACCTCTTTCAAATTGCATTACAACATTTAAGGTGGCAACTTTCAAGCCATGCATGCAGCTCAATAAAAAAAACAATTAGAATAAGAAGCAGGTAGTGCAAAACCAAACATGGTGACCCCGTCTTTTAATCACATTTTTCCCTTTTCAAGGGAATTACCTCAATGTCCTTTAATGTTCAACTATCAGTTGCCACATTCACTGGCTATACAGGCTATACAGGCTATACAGGATATACAGGCTATACATTCACTGGCTATACAGGCTATACAGGCTATACAGGATATACAGGCCATACATATACAGGCTATACATTCACTGGCTATACTGGCTATACTGGCGGATCCAGGGGAGGGTCCCCCTTATTTTTAGACCAAACTGAAGCCTGAAGGGCTGAAAAAATTTTTTTGAGACTGCCCCGCCTCTTATCTCAGGGTTTGGATGAGCCCCCCCCCCCCCATTGTCTGAAAGTCTGTATAATTTGTACATGTATGTACACGTTTATATTAATCGTTTTTATAGGGTGGAGAGAAATATCAGGATGCATACTATATTTTTCAAGAGCTTTCTGACAAATACACACCCACTGTCATGTTGCTCAATGGTCAGGCTGTTGCATATATGCACATGGGAAAGTTTGAAGATGCAGAGAGTGTGCTTCAGGATGCTCTAGACAAAGTAAGGTTAAATTATAATAGGTTGATTTAGCAACAGAACGGGAACGTCAGTTGACGACGGCACGCGCAAATTAAACAACTGGCCTGGCCAATGACAGAGCGGCAAACTGGGAACCGGAAGTCGTGTTTAGTCCTTTCCGCGCGCTTTTCCGTCATCAACTGACGTTCCCGTCCTGTTGCTAAATCAGCCGAATAAATACTTTGTTGTACAATGCAGGTGTACAAGGTGAATCATAAAGAGTAATGAATCCTGATTGAACTCTTTTGTAGTCAGGCAAAATCTGAAGATATGTTATTATTCCTTTTCTTTTTTGCTTTGTAGGATAGTAGTAATCCTGAGACTCTCATTAACATGGTGGTATTGTCACAGCACCTAGGAAAAGCCCCTGAGGTACATATCACATTCTCCATTTCAGTTTTGTAATCTTTTGTACTTTACCTTGAACAGCTGGTTTCCTTATGAAAAGACATTTTGTTATCGAATCTTTGCTTAGCTTGCTAACTTTCCAAATCGTTTTTGCAAAATACAGTGGAACACCGTCAATGCAACCACCGATGGGCCGTAAAATCCTGGTCGTAATGGGGTGGTCGCAGTAACGTTGTCATCAAAGTAATAAAACGACTCAGTGATTTTTACGTTTGGATCGAAAGAATAATTATGGTCGTATAAACGGGTAGTCACAAGGCGGGGTTTCCTCTGTACCTTCTGTTTTATCATGAAATTGGATAACAAGATGTTTAAGATCAACAAAAATCTACTTGACTTAACAAAAGCAACATGTAATGGTATTGGCCAACTTTGGCTTAAGATTAAGAATGTGAAAAAATGATAGTTATTGGCCTTGGCAGAGGAAACGCTGTCAGTACATGATCCAAAACCAACACCTCCATCAAGCCGACTAATTTTTATTGACCACAAACCAAGATCCTGTGAATAAAATCTTAACGGGTGGCAGTAAGAGGCCTTTTAGGAGCCAGTAGACCATTGGTGACAGGCTTTTAGTGAAAACCCTGTTGCATAACACATTAAGTGACAAAAAAAATACAACTACTTCTTTTACTAACTGATTCGTATCATTAAAAAACGACTGAATTGCTCTCTGACTGCTCTTTCCCTTTTTTGACTCTTTCAGGTCACAACACGATATATTTCACAGCTAAAAGATGGCCATCCAAATCACCCTTTCACGAAAGATTTTCAACGAAAGGTAAGGTTTTTTAATACATGTACTTAGATGTCAGTGTTTCGTAGAAAGCAGTAGAAAAGTAGAGTAGAATATGGGATCGGATGGGGATAGCTCCAGAACACTTAAGTCCCGTCCCTACAAGCGACACAAGCACAAGCATACATTGTAAGCACAAGAGTAGGTACAACGCGAGCGTAACAAGGCTATGCATTAGTGAGGATAGCCTTAACATAAGCATGAGTATAAGCTAACCGGCGCTGCAGACGTAATTTAGGCCCGGGTTCAGACGCCGAACTTTTCATGAGCCGTACCTAATTCGAATTAAGGCCGTCCCAAATTATTTAGACCGGCTGAATTGATTCAGACGCCGATCTTAATTCCAGCCGAACTAAATTCAAAAGGAGAAAAATGCTCATTTCGGTCAAACTACTTACAAATACGTTATAATAATTTACTTATTAGGTTCGGTACATGAAAAGTTCAGCGTCTGAATCAAAGCCGTTCTAAAGTCGCTCCAAAGGCGAAATTCCCGGCCGGGCCAGGCGAAAAGAACGGCTGAGCCATTCCAAATTGAAACAGGCGTTCCTAACTGATTCAGACGCCGAACTTTTCATGTACTTGATTCAATGTACAGGTGTATTAGGTTCGGCTCATGAAAAGTTCGGCGTCTGAACAGGGCCTTAACTTTGTTAGTAACGTCTGTTCTGGGCCCCCAATAGACTCAAAGAATTACCGGAAGTGCTTTACGAACTTCCTTTCATCCTGATTGGCAAATCGACAATGGCTTTTTTAACAGGCCAATCATGGCGCTTACGCAATTCCTAGCACACAGGTGGGGGCCTAGAACAAGGATTTCAGCGCTGTTTCGCAGAAGGACTTAACCAGAGTTTAGTTTTGTCTGTGGCGCAGGCTAGCGTAAGCCTAAGAAAAACGCAAGGTTTTCGTATTCTTTTGTTTACAGTGCTTATGCATATACTAGCGCATAAGCTTCTTATGCTCATACTTTTGCTTACGCTTGCGTTGTGCTTATTATGCATGCTTAAATGTAGAGATAAATCGAAAAGTTACAATTATTAATGGTTTAGCTTTCAACCCAATTCATTAAACCCAAATCTGACATCAGCATGGTAAATAATTACAGTAAGTTCTTTGACATTGAAAATTTAAATTTACTGTAAGCCATTTTAGGCGCTAGCAATGGACAAATATTGACAATTGCACTAACAGTTAGCCCATTTAATCTTAAATCAGAAACCAGGAAGAATGGTTTCCAGCAGACACTGTCGATCACTCCAAATCACAGAACTTCTAACTGCAAAATTCCAAATATTGACAATCCTCAAGATAAAACTCCCTTGAAATGTTTATGCTTAAAGTTAGATCGTTATCACTCTTACAGCTCAATGCGTTGGGCGCACGACCCATGCACAGGGTAAGGGTTCCGAACGCAGTTAACATGAGGTTTTGCTTTGTGTTTGTCCTTATCCAGGAAAAAGATTTCGATCAGTTTGCTGCCCAGTATGCAGTCAGTGTACAGTCGTGAACGTTAATTCCTCATGGTGGAAAAGGGAATTTTTCGAACATCAAGTAATTTGTAGGTCTACAACTGTAAAATTTAAATGTCCGAGTGAAAACTGTACGTGTATACCACACTTACCAGTTTGTCTGTTTTTGTTTAGCTTATATGTGTAGTGTTACCCAAGTCAATATATAACTATTATTAAATTGGTTTTTAATTGAATGAGATAAAAGATGGCGTTCAACTTTGATCACAGGGTCAGTGGTCCATTTTCGAGTTGCCCTAAGCCTGTTAATAAACGCGAGACCTGCTCCACAACCGTTTATGCGAAAATGAGTTCAAGAACCCGGTCACACGGCTCCAGAGATTTTTTGAGCGGACGAATTTCTTACCTGTGATCCCCCTTTTCACGGAACCGTGCAACAGATGGCAGTACTGTTTACACGAGGCCGACTTTTTCACTTATGAGAGGCGTGTAACTAGGCCCAATTCTTTTACCGCTCAAATTGTGCAAAACAATTTCCGGTTGAGGTGTTTACACGATTGGAACCGAAAAAATTTTGACCATCTTTTGGTCAGGTAAAATACTTGCACAGTTTGTCGTTCAAAAAGTTGCGCGATTCCTCACTTCTCCTGTAAACGAAAGGCTGATCTGCGCGAGTATTTTTCCGTTTTAGCATTTGTCCGGATCCATGTTAACGTGGTCATCTAGACCTTTTTAGCTTGTACGTTTTGTTTCCCCGCTTTTGGACCATGTAATGTTACCCCAGCTGTTTTGTTTCTTTCAAAATGTCGTCCTTTCCAGGTACATATGTATGCATAATTTATGAAATTACTTTTCGGCAACTTCTCTTGACAACATCACGTGGTCCGAATTAGAAAAACAAAACATGGCAACTGAAAAGGTCTATTTGCTTATTAATGAAAACGATTTTTCGCTTGAAAGGATGAGCACCAGTACTTGAAATGGTTAATTGGTTAATGCAATCATGTAGGTGGCTGCTAGGTCACAAAATGGCCGTGGTTTAGGGATTGTTCGAACAAAGAGCAGTTAACTGATATGCTAAGCTTCAAGGGAAAATGCTTTGAAAAGCGTGGTCTGTCGTAAACACAAACGTTTGTGCACATCAGCAAACGTAAACTGAGTTTAGGCTTACTAGAATGGATATTGCTGGCAAGGTAATTCGCTGATAAATTATCGCCTTGTGACAAATAGCACAGTTCCTGTTTTTATTTGCATTCTTCCTTATACAATTCAAGAGTGCAGATTAAAGTTCTTTCATGTAAATGCATTAAGGAGTAACCGCTCCATTATAGAGTTTGTCCCTCATCAAATCCTGTGGGTTACTTTTAAGCATCTTCAAAAATAGATCGATTCCTGTTTTAGCAGATTTGATGTTCGGCTTATCCTCGAACAAGTTCAAACCGGGGATGAAAAAACTGGGAAGAAATTCTTTTTGGATGTGCCCCAAAAGGCGATCGATTAACTCCCTAAACCGGGTTACTAGCTTCCCTTGTGCCCAGTCGCCGGTTAACTTCCAGCGATCATTCATATGGAACAAAATGGTTTTAAGGTGGTACGTGGCTAGTGGATGCCACTTTGACAGACCTTTTCCCATGAAGTACTTAGCCAGCTGAAGGACTTTTTTTCGGCATCCGCCGTCGTTGTCGATATTTTGCATGATCTGTGATTCGACCTTGGCAGAGGAAATTAGCCAAAATGCCGGGTTTGCTCCAGGTTTTACTTTGGGTACAAGCTCCGCCCTTGGATTCTTAATGCCGGGAGGTGGTGATCTAGCTTCGGGTGGCCAATGCTGAAGTTCTAAACTTATTGCCAAATCGATGCTTATAAACGGAAACCCTGGCCATAGGATTTCAAACGTGACTACAGGTCCCCCTTCCCAGGGTCGCTTCACTATGTGTCCTTGCAGTCCTGACTCTTCTATCGCTTTCTCCACCAACTCCCGTAAATGCCCTCTGACTTTGCCAGCATCAATGCGCCTAGTTCTTGGTATTTTAAACTTATCTAGGCATGTCTTAACGGTCTGTACCGCGTAGCCAAAGCCGACGGGCGTGGTTGCATCTTCCAGAAGAGAAATTTTGCCGGCCCAATTGTCGTTTACCAATGAGAAATCGAACTCGTCTGGTTTGTCGATTTTCAGGCCCTCGTAGGTGGAGCCCTTGAACTCAACTCTGAAGTTGTAACAAGGATCGTACTTTGCTACTTTTGCCATGATCTTGGCTATCTTATCATAAACGTTCTTTTTAACCTGGATCTTTGCGTCAACGTTGACTTGGATTTTCTGGTACACCTGGTTTAAGAAAACCTTGAACTCTTCTTCGTTCCCTATTTACAAAGGAAACAAATCAAAGGGCGAACACCTCAGTCAAAAACAAAAAACAAAGTGAGAAGAGTTAAGCATGAATCTTGTAGGTATAGCTGTTTATCAAATTGACGACAATTTTGCATGGTCTATACTCTCTATATATCGACAATAGTAATGACGTCAAAATGATAAAAACTCGAGTAATGGTTTCACTGCAACGTTTCGGAAAAATGGCGCGGAAGAGAAAGAGTAAATACACATTTATATATTTATTTTATTATCATTTTGCCATTTAAATTTTTATACAAAATTCAGAAAGATGCCCCGATCACGTCATTCCCATGGTCTGTTTAACTAAGGGACTCCAAGATGCTGTGCGTATGTGACAGATTACGTCAAAATGTGGTAAGAACCAAAAACGTGGCACAGGACCCGCAGGCTAGTGTGTCGCTGATTTTCTTACCACAGTCTTCTGTAATCTATAACTGAACGGACACACGGCAACAAGGCTTTTTACGTTAAAAACACCATCTAAAAAAACCCGGCAAACTTGCCTCGTAATGCTTGATTGTTCGAGGATTTGAGCAGGTTTAGGCCATTTTTGAAGTCACAAACGCTACGTTCATCATTGGTTTTTCTTTTTGCTTCCAAGCGTTTTTCAAGGCTTTGTCTTTCTCTAAGCACAGTAATCGCCCAAAACATTTTAACTGCTACTCTCTCATATCGTTGACACACGATGGCAACTTGTAAACAGCCCCTGCTAAACTTTTTTGAGGCATTGCTTTTTTTCTACAGTCTCAGACAAAAATATTTGGGACACTTTAGCCAAACGCTGTTTTTTCCCTTCTTGTGCTCCACCTCGTCCCTCTCAAAGTTGTTTATCGCGGTTCGGTCACCAAATCTTGTACACCAACATTGAGGGGACAAGGAGACCCCAAAGTATCCCAACCATTTTGACTGAGACTGTAGCTTCTTAATTGCAGGTAAAGGTAATCAGGATAAAGGAAATGATCACGAAAGATAAAATATTTATCTTGACCTCTAGTAAAATTCTTGTCGTTAGTTATTTACGAAATATACTTAAAACAGTGCTCAATAGATCTATGGGTGATATCTTGTTCTCTGGAATATTCTTAAGGGCTTCCTTTATATTTGATTGCGAGCAAATATACTTTTAATGTGCGAGGAGAACCCACAGCAATTTCTGTCTGCCGAATTGCAAAAGCTCAAAAGATTAGGTTGGAGAGTTTCAAACTTACCATTAAAGACCACTTGGCTTTTCCCCGGCACACTGGTACGAACAGGAATCCCGTTCCCAATACATAGTACAACGAGGGCGACAGCGTTGAAAGTAAATGTCGATATTTCCATCTTTGTTGTAAGAATCTGACACTGAAACGCAACAATAATAAGAAATAACAGTCAGTATAGTCACTCTGCAACAGTATTTCCTGCCCAGATTCCAGGTGTCCGTCCGTCATTTTTCTTATCCAGCGCGCATGGTTCTGGATTGAGTCGAGGCAGTAATATTTCTGAAAGGTTAACACAACTCGACGTACTTATTCGTCTGCTTACGGTAAAACAAGCAACAAAAAGGTGCCACTTTTTTTGCAACATTGCTGCCAAACGAGTTGGAAAGCGATGTTATGTTACACCCACTTTAAAACCTATCTTGCAACAAATCAGGTTGTTGCAGGTTGCAAAGATTTGTTGCAGAACGTAGAGAGCAGTTCTACTTTGTTCAAAAAAATCTGCAAAATGTTGCGCGTTTTACCGGCCCAAGACAAACTTGTATTTCGGCAAGTGACCAAACTTCTTTGTATGTTGTTTTTCTCCAGAAACTTTAACCAATCTGAATTCAATGTTGTAAAACAAGTTGCTCGTTTTTGTTGCCCTTTTCACTGTAGCTTAAGGCAAGTGCCAAAGAGATTTCTCTTAGTCCTTATAACGAAATTAGAAGCTGAACGTGGAGGAGGGACACAGTTCTAGTCCATTTGTAAGCGTGACCTTGTCACCATGGAGGGCTTTTCCCTTCACAGAATGGCAGGGGCTGCGATAATGTAGTTCGAATAAGGCGTAACCCCATAGCCTATATTGTTGATACAGCCAAAGAGCATGCACGTTTTGAAGAATAACATGATAGACGATCGGCTTGGTTTTCAGATTGACAATCAGGCGTTGAAAAGGTTTATCGCGAAAATTCAAGCTCGTTGCTGAATGGTCGGTGTTCCCAACGTTTCCTAGCCATCGCGTTAAACTCTAGACACGAAGTTTGTCAGAGATCACTGTGCCTGTGATCGCCACTTTGAAAACGAGAAGGTAACTGGAGCCGCAATGTGTTCCGCAATAGCCCACGTTCGATATATTAAAATTCTAATATTGCTCTGAGGTTTTCTGGTCATATTTCTATATTTGGTTTGGTTTTCTTTGTGCTGAAGTCTCTTCTGGGAATTTCGAGACAATGGAGTCGTGAAAAATTTGCGGTTTTGTGCCGAAAGCCTCGAAGTCATGTTAGAATTTAAATATATTGAACGCAGGCTATTGTTTTTGGGATCGTTACTAGCGACGGTCTGCCATTGGCCATTTTTTTTCCTGTCCACAGTGACAGTCCAGAAGTCTTTGCAATAGTTAACTCGGCCCACTTTCCCTTTCGTTTCTAACCAACTTTAAAGGTTGGTGCACACTAGGCGACAAGTTGCAGCAATAAGTCGCGACGACTGATCACTCTGTGTGTACAGGTCCGGCGACTAGCTGCAGCAACATGTCGCGACGACACATCGCAGCGACCAATCGCTTCTTGTGTACTGGAGAAATTTTTTGAAAATCTTTGTCACTGCAACAGAATTTTGTTGCCGCAGCAAGGCGCACAAATTTTGTCTGATTTGATTTTTTGCCACATGTTGCTGCGACAAAATTCCGTTGCAGAGACCAAGATTTTCACAACAATTCTCCAGTACACACGAAGCAATTTGTCGCTGCGACGTGTCGTCGCGACCTGTTACTGCAACTTGTCGCCTGATGTGTACCGACTTAAGTGTTAGTTAAGCGCGAAAGGAAGTTTTCACTGGTCTATAATATTGTTAGGTCAGCTGATCGCAAAAGGAATAGTTTATATGGAAAGAAAATCAAATTTAAAGAAGAACTTTACAAAGTTCATCCGCGCTTTCATACACGATAAATGGACATTTCTTTTATTGGCGAATATCGTACGTTTTAGTGGGCCATCCCTTCTCCCAAGCTGTAATTAAATTGTCTTACTAACGATTTACAGTGCAACGCTTCATGCGGGGCGTTTAAAGAATTGACTTATATCTCTCACCCTCCCCCTTTCCGCCACTGGTCACTCCACAACAACCTATTTTTCTTATTTTTTCTTTTTTCTCTTTACCTGTCGTCTGTTTTAAGGAATTTTAACGTTTGTGGCAATCAACGTTTTCTGTTCTTCTCAGTGCCACTGTTAATTGATAACCTTTTTTCTGCATTGTGAACCCGTTTCAATTTTAACAAAAACTAAAAATCCAGTTATTTCTTACCTAGCTTAGAGATTCATTACTGACTGGGCCTTTCAGGATTCAGTCTCTAGAAGTCTTAATGATGGACATATCCTCTGTTGTGTGGGAAGTAACAGAAATTCCGTCATATCACAGACATGAACCTGTTGGTTTACAGGAGGGACTCCAGCACTCTTCACTAACTACCAATCCTATTGTCTAACTCAGTAATTTGTAAGGTTGTTGGTGGTTAATTGTTTAGTTGACATTTGCACTAGACACTTCCATAACTCTTGAACCTCGGTCAGACAACTGGAACAAAATGGAGTGGCTACGGGCTTTGGAGCCGACTAAAATTTTTCTCGGCCTACTTTACCCCACTTTTTTTCCCTGAGGGTGGATTTCCACTGTCGCTTAATTTTTACGTGCGTACTGCGTAAAATTCACGTTCTCGAGTAAAATAGAGGCAATGCATGAAAGATCGCATGTAAACGTAAAAGTTGAACCTCGCGCAACTTCACGTATAAGCTCCAGTACACACGAAGCGATTTGTCGCTGCGACGTGTCGTCGCGACATGTTGCTGCAACTTGTCGCCTGGTGTGTACCCACTTGAATGTTAGTTAAGCGCGAAAGGAAGTTTTCACTGGTCTATTATATTGTTGGGTCAGCTGATCGCTAAAGGAATAATTTATATGGAAAGAAAATAAAATTTTTAAAAATAAGAACTTTAGCAAGTTCATCCGCGCTTTCATACATGATAAATGGACATTTCTTTTATTGGAGAATATCGTACGTTTTAGTGGGCCATCCCTTCTCGATTTACAGTGCAACGCGTCATGCGGGGCGTTTAAAGAATTGACCTATATCTCTCACCCTCCCCCTCCCCACCACTGGTCACTCCACAACAACCTATTTTTCTTACTTTTCCTTATTTGTCTTTACCTTTCGTCTGTTTTAAGGAATTTTTAACGTTTGTGGCAATCAATGTTTTCTGTTCTTCTCAGTGTTAATTGATAACCTTTTTTCTGCTTTGTGAACCGTTTCAATTTTAACAAAAACTAAAAATTCAGTTATTTCTTACCTAGCTTAGTGATTCATTACTGACTGGGCCTTTCAGGATTCAGTCTCTAAAACTCTTAATGATGGAAATATCCTCTGTTGTGTGGGAAGTAACAGAAATTCCGTCATATCACAGACATGAACCTGTTGGTTCACAGGAGGGACTCCACTCTTCACTAACTACCAATCCTATTGTCTAACTCAGTAATTTGTAAGGTTGTTGGTGGTTAATTGTTTAGTTGAAACTTGGTCAGACAACTGGAACAAAATGGAGTGGCTACGGGCTTTGGAGCCGACTAAAATTTTTCTCGGCTTACTTTACCCTACGTTTTTCTCCCTAAGGGTGGACTTCCACTGTCGCGTAATTTTTACTTGCGTAAAATTCACGTTCGCGAGTAAAATAGAGGCAACAAGACGCTACGGAGCGTACACTTCGGCGTCGTGGTTGTGGAACTGATTAATTGTAAATGCGGAGGAATAGTAAGAAATGAAATATGGTAAGAGTAAGGTGTTAATTTGTGAAATTATGAAAT
Organism: Porites cylindrica; assembly: GCA_964035525.1. Classification (NCBI taxonomy): domain Eukaryota; kingdom Metazoa; phylum Cnidaria; class Anthozoa; order Scleractinia; family Poritidae; genus Porites; species Porites cylindrica. Next base: position 25,137,055 of record OZ037779.1, on the reverse strand, counting down.
TTGTCAGGATATTATGAAAAGAGCGACATCCAAGAGGCCTACCTGCCAAAAAGTAGCATTTCGGGACAAATTGTCTCTGAGATATTAGCCCAGTTATGCTCTGATGACTCCATACAAATCCTTTTAAATTTGACTTGGGTCTAAACGTATAGACCTAAGTCAAGTATGAGGTTACTGGCGGTGAATAACAAGTCTAACAAAACAAACAGTGAAAAAAAAATTCTCTATTTTTCTTAGTCACATCAGGCTTCACAAACAGCATAGCAGTCTCCTGTACTGATTAAAGATATGTAAGGCATGGGTAAGGAGTCAATTACGTTGAGCATGGAATTGGCTGTTACGAGTTCGAATGGTTTGAGGATAATTATTCACTGACTATCAGCACGCAGGAATGTCGGATTAACTCAAGGAAGTTTAATACCAAAGGAACATAGCCTTTTCAGAGCTTTAAAACACAGCATCCGCCAACACAAACTTGACTTGAATTTAAGTACAACTAAACAGCCTCTACCAATAATAACAAACTCTCACTTGAACTTCAGATATCTTACGGCTTCCGCCAACTTGTAAACACAGAACTTGAAAATCGGCCTTCGTCACACTTGACTAAACACAGCAGTCCAACTCGTGGGAAAAAACTTAGTTCGTCGAAAGACCTCGCTTGGAACTTGAAAACCGTTTGACATAAGGTTCTAGAAAATACTAAACGGGCGAATAGTAGTAGCTTTTCGACATATTTTATGATTTCAGTAACTGATACAAATCTGCTGACTAATGCTGAAATGTAAACATGCCCTAATTAATTATTCATGAATAATCCAAAAAAAGGAGAGAACGTTCGAGAAAGTCACGCAACGCATGAAAGCAATTTTACTACGTAACACTCAATAAAGACAAAATGTCTTTGTGCAGCATTTTGTAACTATAAATTCATCATAAAGTAGTTCGAAAGAAGGGCTCACTGGTGAAATGTTTTTTTTTCGACACTCGAAGAGAAATTTCGTGTCTCTGCGCGGCCACGTAATATTCTCTATTTATTCCTCGAGTAATAAATTAAAGGCTAAACTCGAAGTGATCTCAAGATATCACAAAGTTGCCCGGTTTCATTTCGTGAAATAGCCGACACAAGCCGAAAAGTCGCGAACTTGCACGCCCAATCTTGTCCCGAAACTGGTGCATAATTTCATAACTATTTTACATAGCCCGAACTACCTTGGGTCGCAGTAGCGCAATCGGCTAATCCCTCAACTTAGAGTCTTCTCTGACCTGATGGGTCACACAGGTGAGTCGGTTCAAACCCCGGGAAAGCCAAAATAATAATTCTTTCTTCCTCGAAAAAGTTAAAGAATAAATCAAAGAAATCGAAGTGATCTCGAGATATCTCGGACTAATTCGGCTCTCACTTCGTCAAATAGCCCAATAAAACCGAAAACCTACAGACTTTGCATGCTCAATCTTGTCAAAAAATTGTAACTTTGATACATTCCTGAGCGTCGCGAATCCTTTACTTCGCGCTCCGCCGAAGTAATTAATGCATGAAAGATCGCACGTAAACGTAAAAGTTGAACCTCGCGCAACTTCACGTATATAATTAGCTCATCACTTTATATCTTGCGTCGATTTTATTTACGCAACTGAAATTTTCGTGCGTGTGTACGCAGGTAAAAAGTACGCGAAAGTGGAAACCCACCCTTACCCTCAAATTGAAACCGTTTTGTTTTGGTGAATTGAAGTGAATCTTCAGATATATTACTTGTTACATATACAGTATAGTGAATGACAAGACATATACTTTGCAAATGTTTGTTGCCTTGGTTGTTTTAGCTTTCGGGGATTATTCATCCGAGTTTACGGCCTTATGATACGCATCCATTAGTAGGAAAGTGAACTAAGCCGACTGTGAACATGGGAGACATTATACCGTAAACTTCCGCTTAGAAGCCTTGGGCTTGCAGATCTTTTTTAGGGGATTAAGGAGAGCTTATAAACGGAGGGGCTAACATCCGAGGGGGCTTAAAACCGGAATAGCAAAAGCGCTTGGAAACGAGCTATACCAGTATACGTCTTGCATTTACTAGTTTTTGTGAGAGAGCAAACTTGTCCCACTGAAACCATTAAATGGCCATAAATCGGCTCGGAAACCACGCAGGAAAGAAGAAACGCAATTTAAGTGAGGCTGGCCGATTTTTATTTAAATCCTCTCACATTCGTAGGCTATAGAAAAAATAGTTTTTTTCTCCCGTGCAAATGCCTATATTTTGAACGTCACGCAGCAATGCCGATGGTCATATTTCGACCTTTTGCCACCTGTGATATTATGAGAAGTTTGCATGAAACAAATGAAGCATTTTTCATAATGTGATCGAGACTAGGTTGTAAGACTCTCCCTTTCTAAGCAAACAAGTATTGTCAACTAAATCTCATAATACTTTGATAATTGGAAACGTACAATCGCCTAAGGAAATAATTTGTGTTACGCTTACAATACATTGTTTTCGCTGCGTAGATTTTCCCTTGACATCTTATAGCTTGTTGCCGGACGTTTGGAAGAGCCGAAAAATTAGGTGTGGGCGCAAAATACAAGTTCTCAAACTAAAACCTTAGCGATCATTTTATATGAGCCATTATACCATGCTCTCCAAATACGGTAACTGTACGCGTCTTCTCAAAATAAAAAACAAGCAGAAAATCGTTTATTTCGTCGGGAAGAATTCTCGATATTTTGTGGGCGTTTTAAGTAAAACAATTATTCCACTCGCGCTTGTTGGATATGAGATGATTATAGCCAAGTCTGCGCTACGCGCCTCGTGGGCTATCCACCATCTCATATCCAACGGGTCCCAACGCGCACTCGTAAAATAATTGTTTATTATTACAGTAAAATCGTCTTACATTCGAAGCACACTTCACCTAATCGATTGAATCATTCTCCTTCTATGGAGACAGAGGAGTTTTATTTACAAGTAAGTATCTACGGCTGGCATCTCCTCGCAGCAAATACCTTCCCTCTTCATCGAAACTGTTTGCTTATTCAACTCTGTCTTCCCCTCCACAATCTGCTCCACTTGAGTTTTCATTGCCATTATCACGGATGTTAACTTTGCAAGCAAGAAGATAAAAGATAGCAACTAACAAACCAATCAGGACACAGGTATTGATGATCACAACAAACCAAACAGAAGATCAGCATTCTTCCCATCTAAAGTTGAAAATTGTAACACCATGAATAACATTGATAAGACAACCGAAACCACAGGTAACCCAGGCTCTGTGATAGTACCACAGTACGGTTCAAGTAAAATTACAGTGTTTGTATGGGGTAAAAATATCATCCTAAAATTTCTAGGAAATACTAAATAAAGATCAATAAAACTTACTCTGCAGTTAATTGTTGTTGTCCTTATTGCTCCAATGAAGTTTCGTGATAATTTGCAGTAATTTGTTTAAATTCACTCTATCTACAATAATAATATACAAGGTAGGAAACACGAGGTGCCATTTTCGCCGACATGCTCTCATTCAACACAACGTTTTCCACGAAATTCGAACTCCAACGGAAAATAAACATGCCAGGATCGTAGAAATAGGATAGCGGCAGATATATAGAAACCAATGAAGCTTTCCCAGATAGAGAAACGAATCCCACAGACTTTGACAAACTCGAAGAATATAATCCAAACAGACCGAGAATATGCTCGCCGAAGCAGCCGGACCAAAACAACGCGCGGCCAAGAAAATGAGGCCTGGGCACTGTACCAAAAAAAATCATCTCGGGAGTTCTGAGGTGATCTTTCTGGGCACCGATACATCATTTGCCCAAAGCCACCCCACCCTGCTGAAAAAATACTTAATAGAAGGCAATTGTTCTTCCTAGCCGTACCACCCTGGCCTGATATAAAGAGATTATGTCCCTCTCGAACTATATTCAGCGCCTGGCGCTGGTCCTCAGAGAGTTTATCAAACATCAATAGGGCAAGGTTATAAGGGCAAAGGAAAGAACAACTAAGGAGGATTTACAAAACTTAAAACGAGCAAAAGATATAAGTGAATTTTTATGATTTTACCCCATACAAACACTGTAATTTTACTGGAACCGCACTGTGGTACTATCACAGAGCCTGGGTTACCTGTGCCGAAACAAGAGGCTCAAAGACTTGTGAATATTTCTTTGGCCTTTGGCCAGCCATGTTCGCGGTCGGCTTCGCCCACTCTCCTGCTCGTATCGTACGGCCTTAAAATAAGATGAATAATCGCCGAAGCCACAAGTAAAACCTAGACTACAAACGTTTGCAAAGTAGATGACGATGTCATCTACTTTGACATGTCTTGGGAGCATCATATCGATACAATCTGCTGCATCATTAGCAGTAGGCTTTCTCTTCTTCGTCGCATCAAACCTTATCTTAACTTTGATTCTGCTTTAAGATTCTATAATTCTTGTGTTAACAACTACTTTATTTATTGTTCCGCTGCCTGGGGTAACTGTTCCCAGCATCTCCTCTTACGACTGCTTCGTCTTCAGAAACGTGCTGGGCGTATACTCCTTGATGCCGACCTCTCTCAGGCTTCTATTTCTTTATTTTTAAAACTTAACTGGATTCCCGTTTTTGATCTTATTAAATACAGGAAACTTTTTCTTCTTTTCATCGTACTCCTTAATCCGAATGCTCCTAAATGTCTCAGGAACAGATTTCAATTTCTTTGTGATTCGCGTGGACCTCTGGGCCGTTTTACAAGAGCCTCTCTCTACGACTTAAAGGTGCCATGCCCACATAGTCAGGTCTCTTAGGGTCAGGATCGTTACAGAGTTGACAAAAGCACCAAACTTTGCACAGCGATAGCTTATTGCAGTACCATGAATATTAGAGGGGGTGCCCACTGCAAATATGCCACTGAAGCGTGCTAAACAGGATTTAATTATTGTAAATTTCACCTGCTGGGGTCCCTGTGGTGTTTTGATTGAAAATTGTTATTTAATACCTTAAATCACTCTGAATTCTATTCTCAGGTTGTAAACAACAATTTCACTGGAACATCTGGAATTCCCATCCATTTTTGCTAATTGATTGTATAATTAAGTTGATTATTACTGTGCCCTTAAAGCAAGTCCACAGTCCGCCCACATTTTCATAAGTCATTTCTAAGATGGCCTCGTCTTTGCTTCATAACTTGCAAGTACTCAGCTTCTGGGGTCTCTTCTCCTTTTCTAATGTATTTCAATTAGCGGAGGCCTTATTGTGTGGCTTAAGCCTTATTTATCAAGTATTACTTGTCATTACTTGTCACTTTAAGCTGAAGAAAGCAAACAAAATTTCAGAAAAAAGAAATTGTCAAAGAGTCTGTTGTATCACATATTATCAGGGATTTATGACAGCTATTCATGAAGAGCAAATAACGAAATGACAGAACCCAAAATAGTTCTTTCCTAGGGAGGTAATTAATTTTTCAGCTTAACATAGGCCTGGATGCCTTTCAGTTTCTCTTTATCCAGTTATCTGTTGGACGCAAGTGCATGTTTTGATAGAGAAGCAAGCACCGTGGCACAAGTCATATCATTTACAATTTCCGCAGTTTGTCTAAGCTTTACAAAGCAAAAACAAACAAAAAAGAATCTGGTCTCATAAACGAAAAAAAAGAAACAAGTTAGCCCAAGCTTCAAAAAACAGCACAGTTTATCATGAAGCCTCTACATTTGGCACTGAAGCACTCATGTCCAAAAATAATAACAGCTTATCAAGTCGTAAAAGTGAGACTCAGGTGGTACAAGATTGACTCAAATGATAAATGGTGAATAGTTTAACTGCTGAAACTATAGAAAGGGGGCCGGGCTAACTTTTAGGGCCTGTTTACATAGAGGAAGGGGACCCCAGGTAGGAATGGTAACCCACTTAGGTGGGGTAACCCGCCTGTCCATATAATCTCTCATTTTAATTTGATCACGTTTACATGATAGGTGGGGTCACCCTTCAAGGTGGGTAGCCCGGTCTGCCACACCAGGTAACCCTCTCAGCTGAGGTCAAATTTTGCCATGTCAACGTTTCAAGGTTAGGAAGCCCAGGCTAGTCGGGGTCGGATTCGACATACATCAAATTCGCGCAAAATTCTTTTTGGCGCTGGGTGGCTTCACATAATTATTAAAGGTAACAATAGAAAGCCACAACACTGAAGGTTGCAGCAAGAGCAGCAATTGAGCGTAGACGTGGTTTGCCAGCAGTTTTCTTGTTTACATGGTTAGCGACCATTCATATAATCTTGAGAAAATGCACCCCATTATGGCGGGGTTGTAAGATTGCATGTAAAGGAGGGTTATTTTTTTACCCCACCTAAGCAGGTTACCTCACCTACCTGGGGTCTCCCACCTTTATGTTAACAGGCCCTAAGTCTCAGGAACCGTGAAACTGGTAATAAACGGTATACCTAACCCGGGACTAGCTGTGATACTACCGGCCATCTTCAAGAACGTCAGCATAGCAGCCAGAGAAGCTATTATATCGGTGTAAAACGAATATTAGATTGCGGTTGTTTCATGCGTCTTGTTTTGTGACTTTTTCTGTGTTCGTTTTTGTCACCATCTCTAAATATCAATCATGTTCAAAACACCCCTACTAACAAAATATTTCGTAAAGCTCTTTAGAATGATATTCAGCAAAAAAACAAGGTGTGACCAGGAGCCGATTTCTAGGCTCCTGGTGTGGCAACATAGGCATAAGTGAATGCAAAGTTTTGCAGTATGTAATCTGTCAAAAATCTGTTTGAGTGGTCAAAGTTGGGGCTGATGGGCTTCTTTATCATGACCACTCCATTATTATAAGGGACCAGGCCATAATTATTGTTGACCCTTCCTTTTTTGGTATTTTATGTGATTTTCCACAGCATTATTTTGTGAAAAGTTGGTAACTGAATTGCTCTTGAGGAATTCATGATCGTAGGATTTCGTAACCACGGCGTATTCGCCTAATTGCATCAAACAAATTACATTCATTTTCATAAATGATGCATCATTGGTTGGCTAAAAGAGGCCTTGTTCCTGTAAATTTCAGCTCTTCTGAAGTTAGTTTGTTTGTAAATTGTAACGCACGTGCCGACCTTCCTTTTTTTTGAAAGATCGTATAGACCTACCATTAACACTCTGGTCTAAGGGCTCTGAAGTGAATGAGCCGCTTACAGGTGTATAGGCATGCAGGGACCTCATACACTTCTTTTTAAATGCAAATGTGCAAAAAATAAAGAGTGTTAAAAATTCCTGGAGAGGCATGTTTTACAACCTCGTCCCCAGGGCTTAATAAAAAGGTAGAAAAAGGTAAAGCGACCATATTTTACGTCAATAACTCGTGACAGTGATAAGTGATAAACTTGAGGTCGACGGTGCGCTCCTTTTACCCCCCTCTCTCCATTAATTCTCCGTTTTAAGGGTATTTAAAGCTAGTCAAAGCTACACAGAAAAAAGAGAAGTTGAAATAAGGAGGTGTTGACACCGGGCTCGAACTCGGGACCTCTCGCCCCGAAGGCTGCGCAGTAACCAACTGTGCCCAATGAACATGGTCACACTTACCGTGTGGAGACTGGGCACTAGTCAGTATTATGTACATGTAAAACTATTTTGAATAGTGTAACAACAACTAAACATTACCAAATTAAAAACTTAAAAATTTGCAACAAATGTTTTTTAGCCAAATCAAACAAGAAGAGTACTCACCACGGGGCACCCAATCTGCTATTATAGGTGAAAGTTAACTCCCCCTTTCATCTGTAATTAGGACCATTTGTAACGGGCACCCCCTCCAGTATTAATCGGTAGGTACTAAGGAAGCTCTGTGCCAAATTTGACACTTTTGTCACGTCTGTAACGATCCGGCCTATATTTTGCACTAAGAGACCTGACTAACATAGCAACTCTGGGAAACGCACCTTGGCCTATACTGCTACTAAACTTTTTAATGACCTCAGTTCCGACTTAAAAGAGTTTTCTATTTCTTCTTCTCCACTGATATTTAAATTTCTTCCCTCATCTCTTAATTAAGTCTGAATTACGAAGTCTGTTTTTCTCACGCCTATCATCGGCCGAGCACTTGGAGGATCTACTGTGCTCGACTTGCCGCTATTGTATTCATTGTCACTGTTTTTGATAGTCCTACTACAACCACTATTACGTCTTTTTATTTATATTTATGTATATATGTATACATGTTCATTTATAGTACATATTTTGCTCCCCTTCGTCGATTTATATATTATTCATTACGTGTTTATAGCCTATTCTACTTTAAATATTGTCTCTTTTGTGTATATATATATATATATATATATATATATATATATATATATATTTATTTATAAATTTATTTGTTTTTAGTCTTCTAAATTTATTTATCTATTTATCTATTTTGTTGAGGGCCGTAGGTTAGAAAACTGTAGAAGGTTATTGCGCTTCCCTCTTTAAATAAAGTTATTGTATTGTATTGTATGGGATCATGGACAGGGCGATGGCGAGGATCAGGCGACGTACGAGCATGACAACTTCGAAAAAGGCCTGGTTTTTAGGTTTGTAGGGTAAGTAGATCGGCCCAAGCCATACGTCAAGTTTCTTGCGATCTTCAGGGCTCATAGAGCTTCTCCTCGGATAGAAATGTAACATCAGAGAGATGACCATTGAGGGAAATCCAATTACATAGACCACGATAGAAACAATTCCTAGTGTAATCAGACTGTGGTAGGCGTAAGAGGTACATTCTATCCAACGAGAGGATGGCATGTAGAACACATCAAGGTCCTTGTGGCATGGACGTAGGACTGAAAGCGTTTGTTTCTCAGTTGGAAAATAGCTGAAGCTTAGACAGAAAAAGGCGGTTTGGCAACATTTGAAGTGAGCCATTTCCATGCGTTCTGTGTTCGGACGGAATTTCTGGAATGCCAGCATGACGATAAAATATGCTCCAACCATGATCAAGCACGCCAGTGGCAAAAGAAGCAGGAAAGCAAACTTGCCAACAGGAGTAAAGAGCAAAGGCAAATCACAGGAAAGCGAGGGGAAATAGAGGTTCCAGTAGCTGCTTAAGTAGCCTTGAGCTGCAATGACCTTTTTAGGCCAAACGTTGAAGCTTGATACCATGAAATCTATAGTCTGAATGTAAAACACTGCGATGCTTATTAGCGTACGGGCCGCTTTTCCTCTACTAGTCATACAGAGCACAAACACAACCATGTTTAATTTGAAAAACCATGCCGGCAAGAATTCCAAGAGCATCATAATTAACATGAAAAGAAAATGAATGGCCGTAACAACAAACCATTTCAAGGGACGTACGTTGAAATAGAAATATGACCAGATTAAAGCAAGGAATGAAACTGCAAAAACAGGAACAAACATATAATAGCACAATAAATCACCGTTTTTACATCGAAAGTAAAGTCCGCTTAATTTGTAGAATCCATCGAGACAGCGAGAACAAAATCTGTCCGTGTTTCCCTGATGACAGATGCACGAATGGTTGCATGTTGTGAAGAGGGATAGCACTTGGGGTCTGTTAGAGGGCGCGTTTTTGTCTTTTCGCGACGTATTCAGCTCACAGGTGCAAGATTCTGATGGATTGCAAGAAGATGGTATTGGACACTTCACTAGGTGGCTGACATTGTTCGGTTCAGGTGATGGCCAGTAACCACTGCCGATTTTCATGATGCTAGGACGAAGATCTGCTGTCTCATGGAAATCTTTTCGGTGGCAAATCCCACCTTCCATGCATTTTTTGCACAATCCTTTGTCTCCGTAAAAGTCGGCATCACAGATGCAATATCTGTAGTCGTAAAACATGGGATCTAAGCGAATGCGACCGTTATTGAAGACGAGTAGTCCTTCAGGGCACGTGTAGTTCTCTGCTTCGGGTGGCCGTATCTTTCTTGAAAAGTCTGGTTGATAGACACTGGTAGATGGATAGATGCGCTGTTTCCTTCTCGCATGAAAGGATTTTTGGAAAAATCTAAATTTTGAAGGGAGACGAGGTTCTGAATTCCAGGTCGAAAGCTGCCCGTTAAATTATTTGCTGAGACATCAAAGTAAGTTAGCAAAGAAAAGTGTTCGTTAAAGTCAGGTAAAGGTCCATAAAAATTATTGCCCCGCATATCTCAAGTGGACATTGTTTCGAAATAATACAAATTTGCAAGTACGAGACTTTTGATATCGCATAAACTAACATTTAAAATTGATGGACTATCTACGAAGTCAACCGTTGTGCTGAAAAGTTCTATGAAACTCTGGAAGTGAATTGACAAGTTCCTGTTCCCCGCTAAAGGGACGTATTTCTGGCCATTGTTTGCCATGGTTTGTAGAGGAAAACCGATTCTGTGACACATCTACCATTTGAAGATTTGGCAACAGAGGCAGATCCCCTGGAACATCCCCCACTAGCTGATTGTTTGCGACATTAAATACATTAAGGTTGGTGTTACTTTCAAATGTTTCTGGTAGCCTTCCTGAAATGCTGTTTCCAGTCAAACCAACTTGCAAGAACCTTTAGGGCAACACCCGGGGCATCTCCCCGCTAAGGTGAAGGCCAGACGAGTACAAATAGGATAAGGAAGGAATACCAAATATTACGTTGAGGTCTCCATGCATCACGCCTGGGGTGTTTCGAATATCGAGATCGTAAAGTTTTTCCAGTCGAGAAAGAAAGAAAAAGAAAGCCATCCAAGTTGTTATAAGGCAACACGATACTTTTTATGTATGACGTGTTGTCATGACAGGTGATTCCATACCAGAAACAATGAGAGATCTCATTAGTTGAACTGTTCCATCCACTAGCCTCGTACCATTGTTGTCCGTTTGTAGATTTGTACATATCTTGTAGAACTTCTTTTTCTTTTTCTAGCCTAAAAGACGTGTCTAACGTGTAGAGAGGGAATTGTGATATTCGTTTTAAACAATCTGGCCCTTCCTGTACCATAAACAATCTGTAAGCTGAACGAGAAAGGTTGTTGTTATTCAGTATTTAAGAATGAGCGCAATGTAGCTCTTTTTTGCCTTTCTATAATATTCACTGAGTGCTAGACAAATGTTTCATTTATCTTTTGGTTTGGTCAGTAGTTTTGACTTGAGGTAGCACTTGGTAACTCTTCATTTTCAGTAAGACCGAAGATGGTGGCTAAGTTGAGGCCATTTTGAATGCCGTTAGAGGTCCCTAACAGCACCATAATTTATTGTGCCATATCAAGATGCAAATATTATGGAAAGCTCTCTGTTAAACGCTTTATCTTTCTAAAATGTCTATAGCAGTGGGCTCGGTACGAGTTTCTTGTTGGGGTTAAGTGGAGAACTTAGGCCGTGAAAAACGAGAGAAAAAAAAAACAGAACAGACAATAAAAAAGATCCCGAAAATACTGACCATACTCGTCATCGAGCATTTTCGTTTGCTGATGCTAAAACATAGACCGTTGCTTTGAATATTTTCACTACGGCGGATTTATCTTCTTTAAAATTAAACTGATGAGTTAAGACGACCTTTTTGGTTGAAGAAAGCTTAGTGTTTATTTATTTATTTATTTACCTATATTTATACAGGATTTGCCCCTTCAGCAGGGCTGATATCAATGGGGCTCCTGATAAATTAAAATAAAATACATGAATACATGAGAATATAAGTGCCTTCAAGCACTTGAAAATGAATATGCACAGATGTTATTGTAGCCTACTATGTAGGTTAGCCCAGGCAAGTTGGGAAACCGGGTCCTTGCCTGATTCTTCTCTTAGGACAACCCTCGCCGCTCTCTTTTGAAGCCTTTCAAGTTTCTCCGCCAAAGTTGACCCCACACTGCTTCAGCATGTCAGCTTATAATATTGTAATTCAAATTTTCTTTGTCCTTTTTAGATATTTTTCAAATGTTATTATATTCACTGGTTTTTCTTTTCTGTCATATCATCTTCTCATAATTTGCATTTAAAAGGTTTGCGGATGCAGAAATACATAACGTAGTTATCTCTTGACCAGCGTGCCAGAACATTCTCTTTTCCATGTGTCAATAACATTAGAATTTGGAAACCACGAATAAGCAATCACAAACTAATGATAGAGATGGGCAGATGCAATCAAACTACGAAGGATAATAGGCATGGCCCTTTTTGTGGATGCAATGTAATAGAAGACGAAGTTCACTTTCTTTTTCAATGTCCTACATACTCTATGATTAGGAGTAAATTATACTATAAAGTCAAGACTGATTCCAAATATTACCCAGTTACCTATAAACGGTTTGATTAATAAACTGATGAACTCTTCTAATTACTTTATCAATATATAATTCATAAAATATATTTCAGCTTGTTTTGATGTTCGTGACAAATTATTATCAAAGTAACGTAATTGCCCTGTGTTGTAATTTTGATTCCGAAACATACCTTTTGCAATACTGTATGTGTTTGTATGGAAAGTTCAGTGAAATGTATTCGTTATAGTTCTCGTTGAAGCTAAGCTGTAGAGGGGAACTAAAGGTAAACAAAACTGATTATTGTACCTGCAATTAGTTTCCCCAATAAAACTGTATCATAAGAAAACAATTTAACCCCTTTACATTAGCCTAGCACATGCACCCTTTGACTCCAAAAGTAAATTCCTTTGCATTTTAAATGACAGAAAATGTCAATGGTATGAACACTAGGGCGCTTTCCATTTGTCAGAACTGGCCGGCAGGACCATAGCCCAACCAGTCAGTAGGCTAGTTTGAAAATGAAATAGGCTTTTTCCAAGAGTTTTTGCTGGAAAACTTTGTCCTTCGTGCATACTATTTAGAATTTGACTGATCTGGCTGGATAGTTTTGATTAAAAGGGAAATTAATATTGCGACGGGAATGGTCTGGCCGATCAGTTGTGACAAATGGAAAGCGCCCTAAGTAAATTTTCCACTTCCTCCTTTCTAGTCTAACTATGAGTAGGTTAATGGAGGGCCCCACTGAAAACCCACGTGGGCTCCCCGTTTAAATATCTTTCTTCTACGAATGTCGTGATAAACCAAAGTTCGCAGCTATCACTAAAATTGCCTGTCTCCTATTGTTTAATTTGAAACTTTCCTTCATAGTTGTCAGATAACAGAGTTACGACCTTATAGGCGATATTTGGGTATTTTCCTGTGTCACAATTTATATCTATCAATAAATCAATATTCTTTTCCGTTTGAATCCCAAAAACGTGGCTGAAGCTGGACTAGAACAGTTTTGTCATTAGTATGTTGGAAGGCACTTATTACGTATGCAGGAACCCACTTTTTCCCCAGGTTATAAAAATGGGTGACGTTATGAACTCGACCCTTATTCATATTAGTGATTAACCTCGACTTGACTAGAAACTAACAAGATGTATTTTGCAACATAGTACACTACTGTACTCAGCAGTGACTAAACTACTTTGAGCGAAAAAGCTTGAAAGCGGTTGAACAATATTCTTTATTCGGCCATCGTGTCATTTCAGATCATTCAGGGCACTTCAGAGAATTGTCTCTTTCAAAAAAAATTACGCTAGCATACTGTCTTTATTCCTACGGGGCAAAGGATCAATTCCCCGGAAAAGATTGTTTGCCTTGTTATTAGAAATTTTTCTGATGCAAGTGAAGCATATTCCCTCATCTGATCGAAACTGGGTTTCAAACCTCTCCTTTCTAAACAAACAGGCTATTGTAAAACCAACATTAATAATTGGATAAATGAAGACGTACAGTCGGCTAAAGGAAAAAATTTGTCTAACGTTTATGAATGAAAGATATCACCTTAAAAACGCATGTTCTATTTATCAAGCTTATAGCTAGACAGGCCTCTAAACTCTAACGGCATGATAACAAATATTATAACAGTAAAATCTTTGTCCACTCACAACACAGTTTACTCCATTACCTGCATCAAGCTGTTGACAGCTAGTTGTGCTAAAAAGTTGGTTATAATCCTATGAAAGGTTAAGCGTCATTATTTCTTAGTAAGTATCTGCGGCTGGCACCACCTCGCAGCAAATACCCTCCTTCTTCATCGCCAATGTTTGCGTGCTCTTCAGATGTATCTTCCCCTCCACAATTTCTTCTACTTAAAGTCTCATTACCATTACCACGGATGTTAACTTTGCAAGCGAGAAGATAGAAGATAGCGACTAACAAACCAATCAGGACACAGGTATTGATGACCATAACAAACCAAACAAAAAGAAGAGCATTTTTGCCATCTAAAGATGAGAATCGTAACACCATGAATGACATTGATAAGACGACCAATACAAGAGGCTCAAAGACATTTTCAGTGAATATTTCTTTGACCTTTGGCCAGCCATGTTCGCCGTCGGCTTCGCCCACTCTCCTGCTCGTATCGTACGGGCGTAAAATAAGATGAATAAGCGCTGAAGCTATAAGTACAACCCAGACTACAAACGTTTGCAAAGTAGATGACGATGAGATCATGGACAGGGCGATGGCGAGAATCAGGCGGCGTAAGAGCATGACAACTTCGAAGAACGCTTGGTACTTAGGTTTGTAGGGTAAGTAGATCGGTCCAAGCCATACATCAAGTTTCTTTCGATCTTCAGGACTCATAGAGCTTCTCTTGGGGAAGAAGAGCAACATCAAGGAGATGACCATCAAGGGAAATCCTATCACGTAGACCACAATGGAGACAATTCCTAGTGTAATCAGACTGTGGTATGCGTAAGAGGTACATTCTATCCAAGGAGAAGATGGCATGTAGAGCACATCAAGGTCCTTGTGGCATGGACGTAGGACTGAAAGCGTTTGTTTCACAATTGGAAAATAGCTGAAGCTTAGACAGAAAAAGGCGGTTTGGCGACATTTGAAGAGAGCCATTTCCATGCGTTCTGTGTTTGGACGGAATTTCTGGAATGCTAGCATGACGATAAAATATGCTCCAACCATGATCAAGCACGCCAGTGGCAAAAGAAGCAGGAAAACAAACTTGCCAACAGGAGTAAACAGCAAAGGCAAATCACAGGAAAGCGAGGGGAAATAGAGGTTCCAGTAGCTGCTTAAGTAGCCTTGAGCTGCAATGACCTTTTTAGGCCAAACGTTGAAGCTCGATACCATGAAATCTATAGCCTGAATGTAAAACACTGCGATGCTTATGAGCGCACGAGCCGCTTTTCCTCTACTAGTCATACAGAGCACAAACACAACCATGTTTAATTTGAAAAACCATGCCGGCAAGAATTCCAAGAGCATCATAATTAACATGAAAAGAAAATGAATGGCCGTAACAACAAACCATTTCAAGGGACGTACGTTGAAATAGAAATATGACCAGATTAAAGCAAGGAATGAAACTGCAAAAACAGGAACAAACATATAATAGTACAATAAATCACCGTTTTTACATGGAAAGCAAAGTCCGCTTAATTTGTAGAATCCATCAACACAGCGAGAACAAAATCTGTCCGTGTTTCCTTGATGACAGATGCACGAATGGTTGCATGTTGTGAAGAGAGATAGCACTTGGGGTCTGTTAGAGGGCGCGTTTTTGTCTTTTCGCGATGTATTCAGCTCACAGGTGCAAGAATCTGATGGATTGCAAGCAGATGATATTGGACACTTTACAAGGTGGGTGACATTGTTCGGTTCAGGTGATGGCCAGTAACCACTGCCGATTTTCATGATGCTAGGACGAAGATCTGCTGTCTCATGGAAATCTTTTCGGTGGCAAATCCCACCTTCCATGCATCTTTTGCACAACCCTTTGTCTCCATAAAAGTCGGCATCACAGATGCAATATCTGTAGTCGTAAAACGTGGGATCTAAGCGAATGCGACCGTTATTGAACATGATTCTTCCCTCAGGGCACGTGTAGTTCTCTGCTTCAGGTGGCCGTATCATTCTTGAAAAGTCTGGTTGATAGACACTAGTAGATGCGCTGGTTCCTTCTCGCATGAGAGGATTTCCTGAAAAATCTAAATATTGAAGGGAGATGAGGTTCTGAATTCCAGCTGGAAAGCTGCCCGTTAAGTTATTTGCTGAAACATCGAAGTATGTTAGCAAGGAAAAGTCCTCGTAAAAGTCGGGTAAAGGTCCATAAAAATTATTGCCTCGCATATCGCAAGTGGACATTGTTTCAAAGTAATACAAATTTGGAAGTACGGGACTTTTGATGTCGCAAAAGCTAACATTTAAAATGGATGGACTATCTACGAAATTAACCGTCGTTGTGAAAAGTTCTATGAAGCTCTGGAAATGAATTAACAAGTTCCTGTTCCCTGCTAAAGAGACGTATTTCGTCTTAGCTGCACTGGAATTAACTGGCCATGGTTTGCCATGGTTTATAGAGGAAAACTGATTCTGTGACACATCTACCATTTGAAGATTTGGCAACAGAAGCAGATCCCCTGGAATATCTCCTACTAGCTGATTGTTTGCGACATTAAATACATTAAGGTTGATGTTACTTTCAAATGTTTCTGGTAGCTTTCCCGAAATGCTGTTTCCATTCAAGCCAAGTTGAAGGATCCTTTTAGGCAACACTCTGGGCATCTCCCCGCTAAGGTGAAGGCCAGACAAATACAGATAGGATAAGGAAGGAATGGCTAGTATTTCGCTAAGGTTCCCATGCAACAGGCCTGGAGTGTTTCTAATGTCAAGATCATAAAGTTTTTCCAGTCGAGAAATGCTTCTTGGTATTTCTCCAGTCACGTGTCCTCCAAGACAGAGAACTCGAAGCTCTGTCATGTTTCCTATGTTTTCTGGCAAGCGACCAGAAAATCCTGCGCCATTCATAGGGCACCCCAAGAAGTACTGTAGAGTAGTTAGCTTTGCTATATCTTTTGGTATATCTCCACTTATAGAGGCAGTATTGAAGGATATGATCAGCAGTTTACTCATGTTGCCAAACAGAAAGTCGCCAAAACGCCCTCGCAGTCTCGGATTTCCTGGAGTGCACAAAGAAAACAAGTTTCGTATTTTCCAAATATTAGAAGGGAGAAAGCCATCCAAGTTGTTATACGGCAACACGATACTTTTAATGTATGACGTGTTATTATGACAGGTGATTCCATACCATGAACAATGAGAGATCTCGTTACTTGAGCTGTTCCATCCACTAGCCTCGTACCATTGTTGTCCGTTTGTAGATTTGTATATGTCTAGCAAAATGTCTTTTTCTTGTACTGGGGTAAACGTTGTGTCTAACGTAAAGAGTGGGAACTCTTCTATTTTTTTTAAACAATCTGGTCCTTCATCTTCCAAAAACAATCTGTAATCTGAGGAGTGAGAAGTTATTATTTATTATTAAGCAAAACGAACCTAAGTTTTGTCTTTCTAGAACTTTATCTGGAGTTATTAGTGCTCCGCAATAATTTCAGTGTTATGCTACGTTATGATGATCCAAGTCGTTCAATGCTGTCGCATGTGGTTTTCATATGACGTCATGGGGAATAATGAAAGAGCGGCCGTGTGTGTGTGGGATTGAACTCTCAACTTTTCTTATCTGACCGTTTTTTCTTCCAAGATATCTACATAGCTTTCGACCACGTGGGCCAAGAAGATCTATAAGGGGGTTGAAACAGTGTTAAGACACCTTCATAATAGTTTTTTTTTCCTCGCAACGTTTAATAGGGAAAATACCTTAGTCAGTTTTAGAGAAGAATGCATTTCATTTTGAGTCTATGCTGTAGACACGTAGTTCAAAAGAACATAAGTTAATGGCAAGGACGGCAGCCGTTTTGAGTGAAGTTAGATGTCGCTAACATCATTATAGCATCAACTAGATGTGTTACCGAACGTTTTACTTTAATGCTGAAAGTAAATTATGGAGTGTCCTTACTCTGGACGCTCGCACTTCAGCAAATTCACCTCCTTTAAAACCTTCAAAATTAAGGCTTAACAAGACTCTTTTTTCGGTCAGGAAAAATTTCCCTTGGCTAATTAATATTGTATTCTAGATTAGTTATATGTAGTTTCTGCATGTTCCTGGTTATTTTTTAAGTTTCATCATAAAATGGTTTTTGATTGTGAAACGGTATCTATCAATTATTGTAAAACAGGCATATATTAAGTAAACACAAAATGGAGTTAGAGTGAAAAACTGCACAGTAGTCTTCTACCTTTTTTAAACATATGTGAAGTAAAACTACTCTATTTTACAAGTATAGTAGTAAATCGCTTTCTTTGCATGACCGTAACATTTGGAAGTATTGCAAAAGCATATCTATAAAAATTAATGAAAAAAACAAGGCTAATGATGTTACAACAAATTGACTAAAGTTATTTAACATCACTTCCACTAGCTAACAACAATGAATCACGTATGTTCATACACGAGGAAATGAACTTCATTGTACTAGTTTATTTATAAAATAGTCATTAGAGTTTATCAGAAATTTAATAATTTCAGTAGTCGGTTTCCTTTCAATGTCAGGTACAATCTCACTGATTTGGTGTAAGAATACCCTCCTCAGCGAAGAGTATTCCTGACATTGAAACAAGAAATGACTTTTATCTACAGTTTGTTTGCACTTACACAATGGACATAATCTATTTTCTCTAGGCACATTATCGATCTGGTATCTTCCAAGTTCAATCACAAGTTTGTGGTTGCTTATTTTTCAAAACTTCACTAAATTCCTTCTTTCACCGGCTAAAATTTCTTAACTGGAATAAATAATCGGATGCAGAGTATTCATCTTTAAAAACTTTATAAAATTCTAATTTCTTTGAATGTTCAAGGCTGTGTCGCCAGAAAGATATATATTTCTCTTTCATGTTGTTTGCGCATCGCCTAGTCAGGATCCAGAGTGGATGGATTGTTTTGTTCTACCATGTTCATGAAATTGGAGTAAAATCCGGAGTTATTAACAGAGTGAAGATTATTCGGCAAAAGGAAAGATTGTTTAACTATAGAGTCATTATCTTTGTTGTTTAGATAAATAACATATTTTATAATTTTCTTATTAATTGGTATAACTAGTGTTAATGTTCCAAGCTCAGCTTTGCAAGCTAAATTAGAGGCCTTATTGTTCACCTCCAAGTAGTTCGAAAAATATTCATCTCCAGTTTTGTAAACAGGGGGACCTATCCCATGTTCTAACTAAATCTTGCTTAGTATATACATCCTCCATACCTCACTGTTGTAGCTTGAAATCGGAAAAATTACTGTTAGAGTTAAACGTGTACCTAAATAGGTGTATCGTTGAACAATCTCAGTGTGCTCGTTGCCTGTTTTAAAGTTGTTGTCAACGGATTTCCTTGGACGTTTTTGGAATATCATTATTTTTGTCTTCTTCGGATTGATTTTTAACATAACGTCCATGTTTCGCAATATGAATGTGGTCTTTGAAAAATTTACAAGGGCTTATTTATTCCAAATTGCACGAGAAAAATCATGTGATTACTTATTAATAATATACACGAAAAACATAACTACAACAACAAATTTTGACAGCGCACGCTTTTTTAGTTCATTCAACTGATTGGCTGAAACAAACTACTAGCTTTGTCAAATCAAACTTTTTCAAGACCAACGCTTTCAAAATCATTCGACTAAGAACTTGGAAATGTGCAAGGATTTTTTTATATGGTCACCAGCCTGTTAAAGATAACTTGGTTTACAGCAATCAGCAAAAGTAAGTTTTTTTAAATTCCTCCTCGATTATGAGAGCTCGGCGTTTACAAGAAGCGTTTTCAAGAAGTATACTGCCGTTTTGAAATGAGGAGAACGCTTCGAGCAGCCAAAGATGAAAGACACTTGCTAAGGTTTTTTAACGACTGTTTATCATTGTCTGTTCCTGAGACCCCATCATAGCTGGATTCATGGATAAATTTTTGAGGTTTAAAACCCGAAAATGAAGGAGGCAATTTGTTTTCTTTCGACGCTGCCATCGATGGGTTTGTGGAGCCACAGTTGTTGTGATGTCGGAAACTGCCAGTATTAATATAATATTTGCTTTTTCTCAGCGCTGGAGTTTTCATTATTTTATTTGGCCCACTGCAAGAGTTATCGTAGCTCTTCTAAGGAAATTTATACCTCTGTGGCCCGTGATACTGACGATATGTTCTGAACTTACAATCTTTGCTTTCTTCAGCTTCCTGAATGTTGTTTTTCTTGCACAATGATTCGTAAACTTTTTTCTCACTTTCTTTAAGGCCAGTACCAGCTACGGATACTTTCATTATGTGAGTTATGGTATTTTCGCCCATTGGTTTAGTTTGGAACAGATGTTTAAATTTTCGGTTTCGTTTGCACCTGAGATAGAAAAAAAAAAACAGACCATCGCATGGATGTTTTAATAGAGGTCTTCGCTCCACAAAAGACTCAAAGAGAGCAACAAATAACGTACATGACTTGAAATCCCTGTTATCATGGAATTGCATCCTTGTTCATTTAAATGCCTGAAGAGTGTAGCTGTCATGGTTTGCGTGTGGTTGCAACCATTTTGGTCTTTATTTTTTTACTTTAGCGTAGTCTGTTATAAGTAGCTTGTTTTTTAGTTTCTCTGGCTCATTTTCCTCGATTTTATTGACAGTATTTTTCTCTTGGCAACGCATTTTCAATACATTTAGCCAGAAAGACGTACTTTTTACTGTGTTCGGGTTTTTGGAATATTTTTTTAGCTCTTCTATTATTGTTTTGCTTACAAAATTAAATCCCGTCGTCGTCTGCTGAAAACCATGGCCATTTTCTTGAATTTTTGTTGTTAAAACAGCTCTAATCTCATTGGTTCTTGTTGGTTTCTTTTTTGTTTTCAGCCAATCAGAAAGCATTTGTAATTTGCACTCGTGTTACACATTTTGCACTCGTGTTACAGAAGAGCTGCACTCCTTTCTCAGCCAATCAGAATTGAGTAATTTTTTCGTGTATATTATTAAGTTTTGTTCCATTGGGAAAACAGATGGATCAGATAGTGTGTTTTCGAATAAATACAGTGCAGATTGTTTAAATAGAGGTTAAATAAAAGGGGACTTAAAATACAACCTAGCTTGACGAACACCTCTTTGAGTATAAGAAAGAACGAGTTTTGTTTTCTCCGATTTTTACAGAACATGTTGAGTAATTTGTTGCAATAAAGCTGTTTTGTCAAGTCATAGAAATTTCCTATTTTGTTGATATAAGAATACAGCAATACATACCATAGGTATTTCTCGACCAGCGTGCATGAACATTCCCTACTGCATGTGTCATTAGCATCAGAATTTGGACAATCTTCACTACACTTCGAAGCCGTGTCTGACTCATATTAGATATTAGTTTGATGGTGAAGGAAATGTTCTGGACCATCCACGAACGCTTACGGGATGTCAAGAAGTCGATTACGTAAAACTAGTTTCATTGCAATTAGTGTCTAGTAATAAGGTTTTATTTATACTGTAACTGACAACTTGCAGACTATGATTTATACACCGGAAGTCCAAACAGTGTTTTCCCTCTCGTTAAAGTCAAGGACCTAATTTTAAACGAAACTGCTTCCTGAGGCGATAATTTTCCCCAGAAAGATAAAAGTTACAAAAATTGAATCAGATAAGCCAACAATTTGGTACAGCCCCTATTAGAACGTCGCTTAGTTTAACCCACGACTCAAAGTCAAAGTAATTTCCTCGCACATTTAAGACTGATTTGGGGCTTCTCTAAAACGCTGAAGTCGGAAAACCGAAAAGATAAAAACACCTGAAATTTCCTATTTTCTCCTATCTACCCCTCCGATGAATTCTATGAATGACCAAAATTCGTAATTGCATGTCTTTAAGGTTCCAAATCTTCTTTCATTAACGCAGGCCCTTTCCGACCTTAAAATTGACAGCTGGATGCGTGAATAATTTCCTTCGTCTCAGTTTCTATCTATGAATTAAATTAAAGATTGCTTTTAATCCCAAAAATTCGACTGTAGCTAAAATAGAACGGCTTCGTTTTGAGGCTGAAGTTCGTTGACATTCTTTGGCCGTTCTTGTGGGTCTTTCACGATTACATATACGTTAATTACTTCAGCTTGGGACGGTAGGTTTATACGGTCTCATGTAAAGAAAAACGCTCGCATAATTATTCGTTTATTTCAACTCTCTTTGCAGCACGCAGAGTGAGACATTTTTTCAATGTACTGACATTAACGAAAGTTGCTAACTTGAGTGAGAAAAACGTTCTGAAGAGCGTTTATCGCTTTCTGCTCACATATCAAGGTTCAAACCTAGCCTAAAACAGGCAAAAACACTTTCCCCATTCTGAAATATAACAATTTCAGAGTTTTCCATTTACTGAATACCTTAAATATAGCAATTTGGTTCCGAGCCATGGAAATACACTGTACTGTAATTCGTCGGGAAGAGGCAATAAACTTCCGATATTTTTAATCGGTAATTAAATAAAACAGTAAACAGTCGAGGAAATACACATACTTTCCGTGGGTAAATAATGCCATGGTAAATCCTACTTGGGTTTTAGTTTGCCTGGTTGAAATTCCTTTTCACGTGAAATTGGTCCCAAAGTAAATTAGCAGTAATTCGGCTTCACTTACAGTCACACCGACAAGAAGAACATTGATTTATTTTTTTTGAAAGGATGGTTTACCACCGTAAAAGTGTCACCGCTCCTTTACAAGTATAGCCTGTGTAAATGACAGGCTCCCTGTTTAAATATCTTTCTTCTACGAATGTCGTGATAAACCAAAGTTCGCCGCTATGGCTAAAATCGCCTGTCTCCTATTGTTTAATTTGAGCTAATTTGAAACTTTCCTTCATAGTTGTCAGATAACAAAGTTACGACCTTATAGGCGATGTCTGGTTATTTTCCAGTGTCACAAGTTATATCTATCCATAAATCAATATTTTTTTCCGTTTGAATTCCAAACACGTGGCTGAAGGTAGTTTAGAACAGTTCTGTCCGGGGAAATTCTTTGGCCGGTCTTTCCCGATTACGCGTCTGTAAAAAAAAAAATGCTTGGTTTAGTTTGTGACGATGGGTTAACTCCGTCTCACATAATACGAACGACGTTTAAATGATGTACTGGTTGTTTCTTTTCTCCTCTTTCCTTATGATGAAAACGACACTGAAGCTTACTTGCAAAACGCCCGGGACGGGGGGGGGGGGGGGGGGGGGCCAAAACGGCAGTGCTAAATTGTTATCCAATAAAGGGGTAGGAACATTCCGACGAGTGTTATTGCTTTTGCTTGCATCCTAGTCTAAAACGAGGTTAAAGGGTCGTAAAGTTGATTTCTCGTTTCTTAAGAAAACTGTCTGGTTTTATTCCGAGCATTTTGTAAAAGAAGTACGCTCATTAGTATGGAGGAAGACACTTATTACGTATGCAGGAACCCACTTTTTCCCCAGGTTATTAAAATGGGTGACGTCATGAACTCGACCCTTATTCATATTAATGATTAACCTCGACTTAACTCAAAACTAACCAGGGTCTAGCAAGGTATATTTTGCAACATAGTACACTACTGTAGTCAGCTGTAACTAAACTCCTTTGAGCGAAAAAGCTTGAAAGCGGTTGAACAATATTCTTTACTCGGCCATCGTGTCATTTCAGATCATTCAGGGCACTTCAGGGAGTTGTCTCTTTCAAAAAAAAATTACGCTAGTAACCAACATTAATTAAAGATGACAGTCGGCTAAAGGAAATAATTTGTCTAACGTTTAATTTACATTACGGACTGTACGTTTGGGAGTGCCAAACAGTTACTAATGAAAGATATCACCTTAAAAAAGGATGTTCTGTTTATCAAACGTATAGCTCGACAGGCCTCTAAACTCTAATGGCATGGTAACAAATATTATAAGAGTATAATCTTTGTCCACCAACCCCACTGTTTACTCCATCACCTGAGTCAATCTGCTGAGAGCTGTTTGGTCTAAAAAGTTGGGTATGCTCCTACGAAAGGTTAAGCGTCATTATTGGTCAGTAAATATCTGCGGCTGGCACCACCTCGCAGCAAATACCCTCCTTCTTCATCACCAATGTTTGCGTGCTCTTCAGATGTATCTTCCCCTCCACAATTTGTTCTACTTGAAGTCTCATTACCATTACCAAAGATCTTGACTTTCCAAGCGAGAAGATAGAAGATAGTGACTAACAAACCAATCAGGACACAGGCATTGATGACCATAACAAACCAAACAAAGAGAACAACATTTTTGCCATCTAAAGATGAAAATCGTAACACCATGAATGACATTGATAAGACGACCAATACTAGAGGCTCAAAGACATTCTCAGTGAATATTTCTTTGACCTTTGACCAGCCATGTTCGCGGTCGGCTTCGCCCACTCTCCTGCTCGTATCGTACGGGCGTAAAATAAGATGAATAAGCGCTGAAGCTATAAGTACAACCCAGACTACAAACGTTTGCAAAGTAGATGACGATGGGATCATGGACAGGGCGAAGGCGAGAATCAGGCGACGTAAGAGGATGACAACTTCGAAGAACGCTTGGTACTTAGGTTTGTAGGGTAAGTAGATCGGCCCAAGCCATACATCAAGTTTCTTTCGATCTTCAGGGCTCATAGAACTTCTCTTGGGGAAGAAGAGTAACATCAAGGAGATGACCATCAAGGGAAATCCAATCACGTAGACCACAATGGAGACAATTCCTAGTGTAATCAGACTGTGGTATGCGTAAGAGGTACATTCTATCCAAGGAGAGGATGGCATGTAGAGCACATCAAGGTCCTTGTGGCATGGACGTAAGACTGAAAGCGTTTGTTTCACAATGGGAAAATAGCTGAAGCTTAGACAGAAAAAGGCGGTTTGGCGACATTTGAAGTGAGCCATTTCCATGCGTTCTGTGTTTGGACGGAATTTCTGAAATGCCAGCATGACGATAAAATATGCTCCAACCATGATTAAGCACGCCAGTGGCAAGAGAAGTAGGAAAGCAAACTTGCCAACAGGAGTAAACAGCAACGGCAAATCACAAGAAAGCGAGGGGAAATAGAGGTTCCAGTAACTGCTTAAGTAGCCTTGAGCTGCAATGACCTTTTTAGGCCAAACGTTGAAGCTTGATACCATAAAATCTATAGTCTGAATGTAAAACACTGCGATGCTTATAAGCGTACGGGCCGCTTTTCCTCTACTAGTTATACAGAGCACAAACACAACCATGTTTAATTTGAAAAACCATGCCGGCAAGAATTCCAAGAGCATCATAATTAACATTAGAAGAAAATGAATGGCCGTAACAACAAACCATTTCAAGGGACGTACGTTGAAATAAAAATAGGACCAGATTACAGCAAGGAATGAAACTGCAAAAACAGGAATGAACATGTAATAGTACAATTGATCACCTTTTTTGCATTGAAAGCAAAGTCCGCCTAATCTGTAAAATCCATCGAGACAGCGAGAACAAAATCTGTCCGTGTTTCCTTGATGACAGATGCACGAATGGTTGCATGTTGTGAAGAGAGATAGCACTTGGGGTCTGTTAGAGGGCGAGTTTGTGTCTTTTCGTGATGTATTCAGCTCACAGGTGCAAGAATCCGATGGATTGCAAGCAGATGGTATTGGACACTTTACAAGGTGGGTGACATTGTTCGGTTCAGGTGATGGCCAGTAACCACTGCCGATTTTCATGATGCTAGGACGAAGATCTACTGTCTCACGGAAATCTTTTCCATGGCAAGTCCCGCCTTCCATGCATTTTTTGCACAACCCTTTGTCTCCATAAAATTCGGCATCACAGATACAATATCTGTAGTCGTAAAACGTTGGATCTAAGCGAATGCGACCGTTATTGAACACGAGACGTCCTTCAGGGCACGTGTAGTTCTCTGCTTCGGGTGGCCGTATCATTCTTGAAAAGTCTGGTTGATAGACACTAGTAGATGCGCTGTTTCCTTCTCGCATGAAAGGATTTCTTGAAATATCTAAATATTGAAGGGAGTTGAGGTTCTGAATTCCAGGTGGAAAGCTGCCTGTTAAGTTATTTGTCGAGACATCGAAGTATGTAAGCAAAGAAAAGTCCTCGAAAAAGTCGGGTAAAGGTCCATAAAAATTGTTGCCTCGCATATCGCAAGTGGACATTGTTTCAAAGTAATACAAATTAGCAAGTACGGGACTTTTGATGTCACAAAAGCTAACATTTAAAATTGATGGACTTTCTACGAAATCAACCGTCTTTGTGAAAAGTTCTATGAAGCTCTGGAAATGAATTAACAAGTTCCTGTTTCCCGCTAAAGAGACGTATTTCGTCTTAGCTGCACTTGAATTAACTGGCCATGGTTTGCCATGGTTTATAGAGGAAAACTGATTCTGTGACACATCTACCATTTGGAGATTTGGCAACAGAAGCAGATCCCCTGGAATATCTCCTACTAGCTGATTGTTTGCGACATTAAATACATTAAGGTTGATATTACTTTCAAATGTTTCTGGTAGCCTTCCTGAAATGCTGTTTCCAGTCAAACCAACTTGCAAGAACCTTTGGGGCAACACCCGAGGCATCTCCCCGCTAAGGTGAAGGCCAGACAAGTACAATTAGGATAAGGAAGGAATAGCAAATATTACGTTGAGGTCTCCATGCATCACGCCTGGGGTGTTTCGAATGTCTAGATCGTAAAGTTTTTCCAGTCGAGAAATGCTTCTTGGTATTTCTCCAGTCACGCTGTTTCCTCCAAGACAGAGAACTCGAAGCTCTGTCATGTTTCCTATGTTTTCTGGCAAGCGACCAGAAAATCCTGCGCCATTCATAGGGCACCCCAAGAAGTTCTGTAGACTAGTTAGCTTTGCTATATCTTTTGGTATATCTCCACTTATAGAGGCAGTATTGAATGATATGGTCAGCAGTTTGCTCATGTTGCCAAATAGAAAGTCGCCAATACGCCCTCGCAGTCTCGGATTTCCTGGAGTGCACAAAGAAAACAAGTTTCGTATTTTCCAGATGTTAGAAGGGAGAAAGCCATCCAAGTTGTTATAAGGCAACACGATACTTTTAATGTATGACGTGTTATTATGACAGGTGATTCCATACCAGGAACAATGAAAGATCTCGTTACTTGAGCTGTTCCATCCACTAGCCTCGTACCATTGTTGTCCGTTTGTAGATTTGTATATGTCTAGCAAAATGTCTTTTTCTTGTACTGGGGTAAACGTTGTGTCTAGCGTAAAGAGAGGGAACTCTTCTATTCGTTTTAGACAATCTGGTCCTTCAGCTTCCAAAAACAATCTGTAATCTGAGGAGTGAGGTGTTATTATTTATTATTAAGCAAAATGAACCTCTGTTTTGTCTTCCTAGAATTTTATCTGCAGTTATTAGTGTTCCGCAATAATTTCAGTTTTATACGCTAAGTTATGATGATCAAAATCGTTCAATGCTGTCGCATGTGGTTTTCATATGACGTCATGGGGAATAATGAAAGAGCGGCCGTGTGTGTGTGGGATTGAACTCTCAACTTTTCTTATCTGACCGTTTTTTCTTCCAAGATATGTACATAGCTGTTGACCACGTGGGTCAAGAAGATCTATAAGGGGATTGAAACAATGTTAAGACACTTTGATAACAGTTTTTTTTTTCGATTTTTTTTCCTCGCAACGTTTAATTGGAAAAATACCTTAGTCAGTTCAAGCGAAGAAAGCATTTCATTTGAGTCTATGCTGTAAACACGTAGTTTGAAAAGAACACAAGTTATTAATGACCAAGACAGCAGCCGTTTTGAGTGAAGTTAGGTGTCGCTAACATCATTATAGCATCACCTAGATGTGTTACCGAACGTTTTACTTTAATGCTGTAAGTAAATTATGGAGTGTCCTTACTCAGGACGTTCGCACTCCAGCAAATTCACC
The DNA here is from genome assembly GCA_964035525.1 of Porites cylindrica. Lineage (NCBI taxonomy): Eukaryota > Metazoa > Cnidaria > Anthozoa > Scleractinia > Poritidae > Porites > Porites cylindrica. Next base: position 25,109,329 of record OZ037779.1, on the reverse strand, counting down.
TCCTCTACAACCTAACAATACAATACAATACAATAGTTTATTGACACTCCCCTGGTGGGGCTTTTCAGTGACAATACGACTTAATAAAAAAACTAATTAAGATAAGAGAAGTAGTTAACAATTCGATTAAAAGGAAAGAATGCGGTGAACAAAGCAATATAAACATACCTATTTAAGAATTAATCGTATAATAAATATTCTCACTATGTACCATACAATATGCATATTTTAAGTTAAAATAAAATAAGATACTAGTAAGATACTAAAATACTATCATAACGTGCTATTTAAAAAGTCAGTAATCAACTTATTTTTCAGACAAAATTTAAAAGTAGAAATCGATTTTGCAGTTTTAAGAGTACTGTCTAGATTGTTCCAAATGTACACCATGCGGTAGTGGAATGTTCTCTGTCCGGTACTCGACTTATACAAGGGGATGTTTAATAATTGGCAACTTCGAGTCACGCGCTCGGTGACCGCAATTCTTGTTGTAAATTGATCGCTGAGGTAATGTGGAGCTTGACCAGTCATGCATTTAAATGCCATGAGAGCGTCGCGGAAGAACAGCTTTTGTTTAATTGGAAACCAACGTAGATCTCTTAGTGCGGGGGTTATATGATCAAATTTCCTGGTACCTGTAATAATGCGCGCGGCAAAGTTCTGCACTGACTGTAGTCTACAGATATTTTTGTTCGAGGTGGTCGACCACACTGTGGAACAGTACAGTAATTTGCTAAAGACTAGGGCATTTATTACTGTCACCAGTTGGTTACGGTCAAGAAAATGTTTAACCCGACTGATTTGTGCGAGGCTTGACATACAAGATGACGTAGTTTTTAGAACATGGTCATCAAACGTTAGTTGCGGATCTAAAACAACCCCAAGATCTTTAGCTGAAGATGTAAGAGCGAGATCTTTTCCTAGAAAAGATATTTTGAAGTCGGGGAGTTTGACAAGCAGTTGTCGGCTTCCAAAGACTACGAGTTTTGTTTTGTCAGGATTTAAAAGTAGAAACTTGTTAAAACACCAATTACGTATTAAAAGAAGGTCGCTATTTAGATCGTTCATAGCAGTCGGACAATCACGCATCTTAAAAGAAATCTGAAGTTTAGTGTCATCTACGTAACATTGCGTTAAACAGTTTCTAGGAACAGAAGGTAAGTCGTTAATGTAAAAACTAAAAAGAAGCGGCCCAAGAATGCTTCTTTGAGGAACACCACTATTTAAAAGCAACGCTTTCGAGTTAATACGTACGACTTGGTGTCTGTAGGTCAGGGCCCAGTTGTTCGAAAGCCGATTAGCTCTTAACCCGGGGTTAAATTTAACCCGGGTTTCTTTTTCTGGCGTTCAAAAGCATTTTGTTGGGTAATTTTCTCTGTTATTTTTAGAGCTTCCAATCATCAACTAGTAGACAAAAAGAATTAAAACTAAAATGCTTTTTAAGCTTTCAAATCTGAATTCAAATCTCGCACTAACGCTGGGTTATCTTAACCCAGCTTTGAACAACTCGGCCCAGGTAGCTAGTAAACCACGCGAGAGCGTATTTAGAAATACCGAGATGTTGTAGTTTAACCTTAAAAGTTAAGGCTTGACAAGACTTTTTTTTCGGTCAGGAAAAATTTCTCTTGGCTAATTAATATTGTATCCTAAATTAGTTATATGTAGTTTCTGCATGTTCCTGGTTATTTTTTAAGTTTCATCATAAAATGGTTTTTGATTGTGAAACGGTATCTATCAATTATTGTAAAACAGGCATATATTAAGTAAACACAAAATGGAGTTAGAGTGAAAAACTGCGCAGTAGTCTTCTACCTTTTTAAAAATATGTGAAGTAAAACCACTCTATTTTACAAGTATAGTAGTAAATCGCTTTATTTGCATGACCGTAGCATTTGGAAGTATTGCAAAAGCATATCTATAAAAATTAATGAAAAAAACAAGGCTAATGATGTTACAACAAATTGACTAAAGTTATTTAACATCATTTCCACTAGCTAACAACAATGAATCACGTATGTTCATACACGAGGAAATGAACTTCATTGTACTAGTTTATTTATAAAATAGTCGTTATAGTTTATCAGAAATTTAATGATTTTAGTGGTCGGTTTCCTTTCAGTGTCAGGTACAATCTCGCTGATTTGGTGTAAGAATACCTTCCTCAGCGAAGAGTATTGCTGACATTGAAACAAGAAATGATTTTCATCTTCAGTTTGTTTGCACTTACACAATGGGCATAATCTATTTTCTCTAGACACATTATCGATCTGGTATCTTCCAAGTTCAATCACAAGTTTGTGGCTGCTTATTTTTCAAAACTTCACTAAATTCCTTCTTTCACCGGCTAAAATTTCTTAACTGGAATAAATAATCGGATGCAGAGCATTCATCTTTAAAAACTTTATAGAATTCTAATTTCTTTGAATGTTTAAGGCTGTGTCGCCAGAAAGATATATATTTCTCTTTCATGTTGTTTGCGTATCGCCTAGTCAGGATCCAGAGTGGATGGATTGTTTTGTTCTACCATGTTCATGAAATTGGAGTAAAATCCAGAGTTATTAACAGAGTGAAGATTCTTCGACAAAAGGATAGATTGTTTAACGATAGAGTCATTATCTTTGTTGTTTAGATCAATAACATATTTTATAATTTTCTCATTATCTGGTATAACTAGTGGTAATCTTCCAAGCTCAGCTTTGCAAGCTAAATTAGAGGCCTTATTGTTCACCTCCAAGTAGTTCGAAAGAAATTCATCTCCAGTTTTGTAAACAAGGGGACCTATCCCATGCTCTAACTATATCTTGCTTAGTATATACATCCTCCATACCTCACTGTTGTAGCTTTAAATCGGAAAAATTACTGTTGGAGTTAACCCATTCGCTCCTGAAGATTTTGCCAAAAAACGCGTTTTGAAGCTAGTCGAGTGGTTTTCTGGTCACTGTCGTGCTATAAAGAGCTAAATCTTACCACAAACCGGTTTGCAGGTCGTACACTTGGCGGCCTTCTGATCCAGATGCAAAATATTAGCTTGCGAAGTTCGGGCATGCGCAGAAAACAAAATTTCGACTTTTACTTTTCGCTTTCTCTCCTCCCTTCTTTTTTCGCTTTTCTTGCCTCATTTTTTTTTCTCTTGCTGGGCATTTAGTATGCTTCATTTTGGTGGGAAGAGTTTTTAGGAAAGGTTTTAGGATCTTAGGATTAGGTGAAAGGAAAGGTAGGTGGGTAATGGAACAAGATTTTCATGGAGATTTTCAGGTCCTTGTCACGTGGTTTTTTGCTTCTTTCTCCGGTGTCCTTGACTGAATTGTGCTCATTCTGGTATGGTTTGAAAGATCTCTTCACTCTGCACAAGTTAGCGAAGAAAGTTGTCCTTGACCGTTAAAACTGATGACGTCACAAAGGGTAGAAAGGACCTGGATCCGCACGGGCGGTTACGGGCGGTTCAGGGGCGAATGGGTTAAACGTGTACCTAAATAGGTGAATTGTTCAACAATCTCAGTGTGCTCGTTGCCTGTTTTAAAGTTGTTGTCAACGGATTTCGTTGGGCGTTTTCGGAATATCATTATGTTTGTCTTCTTCGGATTGATTTTTAACATAACATCCATGTTTCGCAATATGAATGAAGTGTGTTTTTCAAAACAGTTTTGCAATCCTATTGAATAATTTTGGATCTTGATAAAATAATCCAGTCATCTGCATATAATAGTGAATTTAGTTTTGTTCCATTGGGAAAACAAATGTATCAGATAGTGTGTTTTCAAATAAATACAGGGCAGATTGTTTAAGGTGGCTCCGTAATTAATACTAGAGCATTTTGCTGTGACAAATTTTCCGTCGTAACTTTTTCGATTTTAACGCGATGGCTGCGAAATTTTGCAAAGAACAACAGATATCATTCGGCAATAATACGAAATATTCCGATTTCATTGAAAGTAAATATTTCTTGAGAAATTAGCGCTTAAAAGGACCCTACTGTTCGAAGAAAATCGCGTCTAGTAAAAAATTTTGCTGATGTTTTTTACTGAAATTTGTGGTATCGGCTTCAATTGATCTAATAAATATGCCAGAGGAATTTGAGAAAAATCGTTGGAGCAGAAGTCCGTAACTAAAAGTCGCTCAAAATTCAGCTGTGAAATTGTTTTGGAATTTCAAAAATAAATTGCTATCAGGTAGAAGGAGCCACCAGTTCGAATTTTCGGGACATGTAAATTCAACGTTTGCTAATTCTTAAAACAAAAGCCGATTGCCTATCGTGCTATTCTTTAAAAGGTGCTTTTTAGTTTTAGAAGCACTATAAATCGCTCCAAACCTGCTCTGAAGTAGAATTACTTGTTCTTCGACAGTTTTAAAATATCCCTCGGCAGTTTTGGCTCAAACTCCTGCTGCGTACATTTTGATGTATTGCAATGCATTTTCAAGGACTTTTACTGCTGTTCGTTGCTTCCAACTCAGGAAAAAAGTGTTGAGATTGGACGCTACCTCGTATCAGAGCTCAGATAGAACTGTCCAGCACCTTTGTTTATGACTACAAAATGAGCACGAGCGGCAGTTCTGCGAGGAATTCGCACCTCACCCAGGGGGGAGAACGACAATGATGACCATGCCTGTGAACCGAATAACATCACAGTGCAAAATAAAATTATCGCAAAAATACTGCCCGTGAATAAATTTACAACTCTGAAAGTTTTGTCACTCCTTCCTTCAATGAATGGGTATTTTTTTTCTTGATTATTATGTTTTGCTCTGCAATACATGTTTATACATATCTGTTCACAGACATGGCCATCATTGTCATTCGTCCCCCCTCGCTGAGGTGCGAATTCCTCGCAGAGTTGCCGCTCGTGCTCATTTTCTGGTCATAAACAAAGGTGCTCGACAGTTCTGTCTGAGCTTCGATACAAGGTAGCTTACAATCCCAATACCTTTTTCCTGAATTGGAAACAACGTACAGCAGGAAAAGCCGTTGAGGATGTATTGTAATACATCAAAATGTATGTAGCAGGAGTTTGAACCAAAACTGCCAAGGGATATTTTAAAAATGTCGAGGAACAAGTCATTCGACTTGAAAAAACTGAAAAATATCCTCTAAAGAATAGCACGAAAGGCAATCGGCTTTTGTTTTAAGAATTAGCAAACACTGAATTTACTTGTCCCGAAAATTGAAAGAGGTGTCTCCTTCTTCCTGATAGTAATTTATTTTTGAAATTCCAAAACAATTTCACAGCTGAATTTTGAGCGACTTTTAGTTACGGACTTCTGCTCCAACGATTTTTCTCAAATTCCTCTGGCATATTTATTATATCAATTGAAGCCGATACCACAAATTTCAGTAAAAAATATCAGCAAAATTTTTTACTAGACGCAATTTTCTTTGAACAGTAGGGTCCTTTTAAGCGCTAATTTCTCAAGAAATATTTACCATCAATGAAATCGGAATATCTCGTATTATTGCCGAATGATATCTGTTGTTCTTTGCAAAGTTTTGCAACCATCAAGTTAAAATCGAAAAAGTTATGACGGAAAATTTGTCACAGCTAACTGCTCTTGTATTAATTACGGAGCCACCTTAAATAGAGGTTAAATAAAAGGGGACTTAAAATACAACCTAGCTTGACGAACACCTCTTTGAGTATAAGAAAGAACGAGTTTTGATTTCTCTGATTTTTTCAGAACATGCTGAGTTGCAATAAAGATGTTTTGATAAGTTATAGAAATTTCCTATTTTGTTGATATAAGAATACAGCAAAACATACCATAGGTATCTCTTGACCAGCGTGCATGAACATTCCCTAGTGCATGTGTCATTAGCATCAGAATTTGGACAATCTTCACTACACTTCGAAGCCGTGTCTGACTCATATTAGATATTAGCTTGATGGTCAAGGAAATGTTCTGGACCATCCACGAACGCTTACGGGATGTCAAGAAGTCGATTACGTAAAACTAGTTTCATTGCAATTAGTGTCTAGTAATAAGGTTTTATTTATACTGTAACTGACAGCTTGCAGACTATGATTTATACATCGGAAGTCCAAAGAGTGTTTTCCCTCTCGTTAAAGTCAAGGACCTAATTTTAAACGAAACTGCTTCCTGAAGAGATAATTTTCCCCAGAAAGATAAAAGTTGCAAAAATTGAATCAGATAAGCCAACAATTTGGTACAGGCCCTATTAGAACGTCGCTTAGTTTAACTCGCGACTCAAAGTCAAAGTAATTTCCTCGCACATTTAAGACTGATTTGGGGCTTCTCTAAAACGCTGAAGTCGGAAAACCCCAAAAGATAAAAACACCTGAAATTTCCACTTTCTCCTATCTACCCCTCCGATGAATTCTATGAATGACCAAAATTCGTAATTGCATGTCTTTAAGGTTCCAAATCTTCTTTCATTGACGCAGGCCCTTTCCGACCTTAAAATTGACAGCTAGATGCATGAATAATTTCCTTCGTCTCAGTTTCTATCTATGAATTAAATTAAAGATTGCTTTTAATCCCAAAAATTCGACTGTAGCTAAAATAGAACGGCTTCGTTTTGAGGTTGAAATTCGTTGACATTTTCTGGCCGTTCTTGTGGGTCTTTCACAATCTTATATGCGTTAATTACTTCAGTTTGCGACGGTGGGTTTATACGGTCTCATGTAAAGAAAAAGGCTCGCATAATTATTCGTATATTTAACAATTATTCCTCGAGCCCGAATGGGCTCTAAGTCGGCCTCATGGGCTATTGACTCGAGGCCATGAGGGCGAAAGGAATGATTGTTTTAGTAAAATCCAACTAGTTGGTCAAGAATATCCAGAATAAAAAACTTCAGCTAGTCAAAGCTAGACTTTAAATCTTTTTTGCCGCCAAAAAGCCCGCGCTTTTCGCTACTAGTTTTGCTATAACATATAGCCTTGTATTAGCTCAACTAATCAGAACGCAGCATTGATAATAGACCACTAGTTGGATTTTACTAATTCACTATATCTTTGCAGCACGAAGAGTTAGACGTTTGTTGAATGTACTGGTATTAACAAAACGTGTACAAAAAGGGGATGCTCAGTTTCCAACTTAAGGGAGAAAAACATTCTGAAGATCGTTTAACGCTTTCTGCTCACATATCAAGGTTCAAACCTAGCCTAAAACAGGCAAGAACACTTTCCCCATTTAAGATAACAATTTCACAGTTTCGCATTTACTGAATACCTTAAATATAGCAATTTGGTCATGTTGGTAATTTAAAGGCAATTTCGAGCCATGGAAATACACTGTACTGTAATTCGTTGGGAAGAGGCAATGGACTTCCGATATTTTTTATCGGTAAAAAACACAGAACAGTAAACAGTTGAGGAAATACACATACTTTCCCTGGGTAAATAATGCCATGGTAAATCCTACTTGGGTTTTAGTTTGCCTGGCTGAAATTCGTTTTCTCGTGAAATTGGTCCCAAAGTAAATTAGCAGTAATTCGGCTTCACTTACAATCACACCGACAAGAAGAACATTACTTTATTTTTTTGAAAAGATGGTTTACCCCCGTAAAAGTGTCACCGCTTCTTTACAAGTAGCCATTTTACTCGTTATATAAGCAAGACACACAAGGAATATGGGAGGATGCGCAAGCAGATCCAACAGTTTATTACATCATGTAGGAGATAAAACTATTACAATATTGCATACAGAACAAAGCTTTTTTTACAATTCTCAATAAACTAAATAAACTAAGGAAAAAATACTTGCTGATACAAGTGATGGATAGTATTACAACCCTAATTATTTAGTTACTTGCAACCTATTCTCGAGGCTTTCTTCAAAATACACATCCTTGGCGGAGTCAGATTTCCACCTTCCGTGTTTTTTAAGTAGTCTTTCGGAAATCGAGTTACTGCTTTGATGCACCGCAGATGTAATGTCACCGGCTCTTAGACTATGAAGGAAATAATCGTTAGGGTTATAGTCTAACCCACTCAAGGTTTCCCTCAAGATATCCCTACACGTAGTATAGGAAAGCTTGCCACCTTTTAACGAATAACTAAAAGAACTACGCTGAAAAACAAGAGGTCTGAATAATGGAAGGGTACTCTGCAAATCAGTACCAGACAAATTTAAATATCTACGTAGAACGCCAACAGGGCAAAACTTAGATCCAGAAGCGTAATGAAATGTATACGTCATTTCCTTGTCTATATGCGTCTTACTTCGAGGGGTGAAAATCTTTAAATAACTGCCACAAAACTCAATATGCCTAACTTCGGCACTCTCCTTGCTATGAACATCCAGGATATTTTTAATGATCTCTGAAGTAATCGGCTTCTTCTTCTTAACAGGCTAAGACTTCTTTCGTTTGGCGGATTTAACAATATTAGCACAAAAATCACTATCCAACGGATTACTGTCAAGACTAGTCCCGATCGTCCAGTGTAACATCACCTTAAAGTCCTTTTTGTGGAAAGTTGGGAAGAGGGAAAAAGGAAACCGTTAGCCGTAATTAGGGTAAAAAGAGTTAACCGTAAAAGAAATTCTTCCCTAGATTTGTTGATATGACCTGTTGCGTTTCTTATTTCACGATAAAAGGCTCCTCTCCTCATCGCGATGGTTTGCTTCTTCTTCAAATCTATCATCCTCTTCACAATTTTCAGTACTTGAATTTTCATTGGCATTACCAGGGACCCTAATTCCGCTAACGAGACGATACAAGATGCCACCTAACAAACCGATCAGGACACAGGTGTTGACGACCATCACAAACCAAACAAAAAAGTTAGTATCATTGACATCTAAAGTTGAAAATCGTAACACCATGATTGACATCGATAAGACAAACAACATAAGAGGCTCAAAGACATTCTCACTGAAAATGCCACTGAGCTTTAATCTTTCGTGTTGACAGTCGGTTTGTCCTTCTCTCCTACCCGGTGGTGTTTCGTATGGCCTTAAAATAAGATGAATAATCGCTGAAACCATAAGTACAAGCCACACTACAAACGTTTGCAAAGAATATGACGATGGGATCATGGACAGGGCGATGGCGAGAATCAGGCGGCGTAAGAGCATGACAACTTCGAAGAACGCCTGGTACTTAGGTTTGTAGGGTAAGTAGATCGGTCCAAGCCATACATCAAGTTTCTTTCGATCTTCAGGACTCATAGAGCTTCTCTTGGGGAAAAAGAGCAACATCAAGGAGATGACCATCAAGGGAAATCCAATTACGTAGACCACAATGGAGAAAATTCCTAGTGTTGTCAGTTTGAGGTGTGTATCAGATGAGCACTCTATAAAAGGAGAAGATGGCATGTAGAGCACATTCAGGTCCTTGTGACATGGACGTACGATGGAGAGCGTTTGTTTTACAATGGGAAAGTAGCTGAAGCTTAGGCAGAAGAAGGCGGTTTGCTGGCATTTGAAGTGAACCTGTTCCATACGCCTTGTGTTCGGGCGGAACCTCTGCAAAGTCAGCATGATGATAAAATACGCACCCACGGTAGACAGGCACACCACCGGTAGAAGAAGAAGAAACACAAACTTACCAACAGGGGTAAAAAGAGAAGGCAAATCACAAGAAAGAGAGGGAAAATATAGGTTCCAGTAGCTGCTCAAGTAGCTTTGAGCTGCAATCACTTCCTTAGGCCAAACATTGACACTTGATACCATGAAGTCCATAGTCTGGATGTAAAACACCGCCATGCTGATAAGAGAACGAGCAGCTTTCCCTCTACTAGTCATACACAGCACGAAAACAACCAGGTTTAATTTGAAAAACCATGCTGGTAGGAATTCTAAAAGCATCATCATTAACATCAAAAGGAAATGAACAGCAGTCACAGCAAACCATTTCGCTGGACGCATGTTATAATAAAAATACGACCAGATTAAAACAAGGAAGGATGCTGCAAACATAGGGATAAACAAGTAATAGTAAAATGAATCGCCATTTCTACATTGAAAGCATAGTCCACTTAGTTTATAGAACCCATATTTACACCGAGAACAAAATCTGTCCGCGTTTCCTTGATGACATATGCAGGAATTGTCGCATTTTGTGGTCAGAGATGACACTGCAGGTCTTTTGAAGGGCGCACTAGTATCTTTTGGCGATGTGACTAGTCTACAGCTACATAAACCTGTTGGATTGCAGGCAGATTTAACAGGACATTTGACAAGATGGGTAGCGTTAGCAGGATCAGGGGATGGCCAGTAACCGCTGCTTATGTTCATGATGCTGGGACGAAGATCTTCTGCCGAACCGGGTGCAAGTCTGTGACATGTCCCATCCTTCATGCACTGTTTGCACAATCCTTTGTCTCCGTAGAAACCTTCATCGCAGACGCAGTATTTGTACTCATAAAAGGTCGGATCTACGCGAATGAGACCATTGTTGAAGGTGAGTCTTCCTTCTGGGCAGGTGAAATTGTTTGCTTTGTGTGGTTTAATCATTCTTAAAAAATCAGGTTGAAAGGTATTAGACGTTGCCCCATTTCCTTCTCGCATAAAAGGGTTTCCAGAAATATCCAAATTTTTGAGGGATACCAAGTTTTGAATTCCAGCAGGGAAACCTCCAGTCAGGTTATTTGATGAAATATCAAAAGTGGTTAGAAAAGAAAAGTCTCCGATGAAAGTTGGTATAGGTCCAAAAAAGTTATTACCATGTAAGTCACAAACAGACAATCTCTCCATGTAAAGCACATTGTCTGGTATTGGACTACTGATACCACAGAAGCTCACATTCAAAGTCGCAGGGCTGTAATTCCCTTGTTCCATAAATTTGCGGAAAAGGTCAATGAAGCTTGTAAAATTTATTGACAGATTCCTATTGTCCGCTAAAGAGATGGATAAACTTTCATTTACTGTGGTATCACCTGGCCAGGCCTTTCCTTGGTTAAATGAAGAAAAACGATTCTCTGACACGTCAAGCATATATAACTGTGGCAGAGAAAGCAGATCGCCTGGTATATCCCCTGTAAGTCGGTTGTTGGCGACATTTAATACCCGGAGGTTGGTGTTATTTTTGAACGTTTTCGGAAGCGTACCTGAAATGTTGTTTCCGGGTAGAACAAGGTACCAAAACCCTTTTGGCAACACACGAGGCATCCTTCCCGTTAGATGAATCCCAGATACGAACAACTGTCTCAACGAAGAAAGCGAAAGTAAGTCACTCAGCCTCCCAAACATCGTACCAGGGTTATTCCTTAGATCGAGATACCAAAGCTTGTTTAATCGAGAAATACTTCTTGGTATTTCTCCACTTATGTTATTTCCGCCAAGACCCAATAATCGTAGCTCCCTCATATTTCCTATGTCGTGGGGTAAACGACCTGAGATACCGTTACCATTCATGGGGCAAGCCATGAAATTCTGCAGTTTTCTAAGTTTGGTGAAGTCCTCTGGGATATATCCACCAACAGAAGAGGCAGTCAACCCGACGGAAAGCAGGTTAGTCATATTTCCAAAGAGAAAGTCGTCAAGACGTCCATGTAGATTTGGATTTCCCACAACGCATAGAGAAAACAAGTTTCTGATCTTCCAAATGGTGGAAGGAAGGGAGCCGTCCAAGTTATTGTAAGCCAACACAATTGTTTTTACGTATGAAGTGTTTCCGTGACAGGTAATACCATACCAGGAACAGTGAGATTTTTCATTTGCAAGGCTGGTCCATCCCCGTCTGTCGAACCACTTTTGGCCGTTGGTGGATTCATATATGTCTAGTAAAACCTTTCTTTCTTGCTCTGGTGCAAAAGAAGTGTCCAACGTGAAAAGTGGAAACATCGCCACGCGGTTTAGACATTCTTTGCCATTATTAATCAGAAACATATTGAGGCCTGGAACAAAAATAGATGTTCATTTATTAAAACGGTGTTTAAGATTTGACAACAATAGTAGTTTTCACTTAATTATATCACTTTGAGTTGAACATTCATTGGTGCAAGGAGACTTTCAGAACCTTTGTTTTAGAAAACGGATTTAAAATGATTATTTTAGTCAAAAAGCATATGTAGACTTTTGTTCCATCAGGCTTCAAAGTCAAAGTCAAGCCTCTGAAGAGGCCCTCTGTTAAGTACTCAACCTCTATTAATATCTGAATTTTAAATTGAGTGTGACAAAATGAATACGTATTCATCCCAGGACCCCCGCCCCCCCAGCTACGCCCCTGAATGTAGCACTTCGCACTCAGGTGAAGTAAAAAATAATACAGTTTAAGGGAACCTAGCTCTCAAAATCTGATCATCGATGAAATGAACAACGTCCACTGCACGCCCTGTTTTCTCCGAAACAGAAAAACGTATTTTTATTCAAAACCCATTTGTTTATCCTTCCAAGAACTTCGCGTAACACTTAACTGGATTGTGGATCCGTTCACGCAAGTAAAATCGACTAAGCACATGGTTACTAATCCAAAACAATCTCGAATCTGGGTGCATTTTCCAAATAATTTTCTCAAAATTTCCGCATGAAATTGAAGCAGCAGCTATTTGTTTTGTTATGGAGCGTGGGCTCAGAGAAAGAGTCAGCAAAACTCCAGAATATGCGTGCATGCTCAGATAAAACTGGTTTATCCAGTATAAAACTTGTCTGACTCATCCAAGAAGCTGGATGATCGGCAGATCAAACGATTTAGAAGACGGTCGGCAGAGTCGCTTCCTCTTTCCCGACTTATCTAGGAAAGATCGAAGCGACTCTGCTAGCAGGGTATTGGACACTTAGACAGTACTGAATGTAATATTTCTCTTTTCAGGCCACAGGGACAAAAGATTAGTTATGAGGGAGCTGGTTATTAAGTGAATTGCTTGCACTTCCGTTCTCTTAATGGTTGTTAGGTTGTCCGCCTAACACACAGGTTTCAAAATTATTTCTTTATGAGCCTTATACATGTACTTACCGTAAGTATCTCTTGGCGGTAAGGCGAAAGCATTTTCAGCATCACGAGTCATGTGCAGCCACCAAAAAGTTACACCTAGAAAAATTGTGTTCCACATTGCTATAGATTCTCGGGTGGAATGAGAGTCTTTTACATCTTCACAGTTATGTCTAACAAAAACGCTTGCAATCATTATGTTAATGTTTATCGTCTTGTCCAATTGGCGCAGGTTTGTGGCATTGTTTACTCCATGCTTCTACTTTTAGAACAGTAAGCGAAACGCAATCGAGGTCTGAACTAAGCCGGATGTTGCAAGTGAAATGATAATAATAATAATAATAATAATAACAATAATACTACTAATAATAATAATAATAATATTCCGATTAAGCCTTCATATAAAGAGCTGTGACATCAAATGTTTTGAGAGTCAAAGTGCGTAGGTAGGAAAAGCTATGCTGTCGTTGAGAAATATTTTGAAGAAAAAATGAAAGCGGGAGAGAACACGACCTTCTAAAACATCTTTTTCTCAATGGCTGTCTCGACAGTGTGCTGTAGACTTCGTAAAGCAACTGTTCGTGGCAACGGCGTGCTCACATAGCTTCTGGCATTGTTTGCTAGGTTCTTTCGTTTGCACATTATTTTGTGACCCGGATTTATAGGAAATAAAGCTTAACTCATGGTAGCCCGATTAAAAAACCGTCAAGCAGCAGAAACAATACTTAGCAGAGAAGACGTTTAATCCAAGTTATGTTAATAAATAAATAATGGAATGAGTGAGTTGACTGCCTTCTAAATTCCATGGAATGTCATCCATGATCTAAAAACGAGATAGAAAGATCCTACAATTATAACTAATTTAACCTTTGTAAGACTACTTGTCTGGAACGTCTATTCGCCATCTTTTCACTGTTTCTATTTTAAAACAAATACAGTTGTGGCTGTATTTGGTGATAATTCGTCTCAACGGGACTTTACCTATCTGACCTAATGCGCGGCTAGACGACGTAGCTGTCCTTATGATTGGTGCTGATTCAGTAAAAAGTTAACGTTTAGTCTCCCAAAATACCTTTACGATCAGCCCAAAGTCCAATCTAACTTTCCTATTTTCTTACTTTCAAGGATCTCTCAGGTCTTAAAGGGACAAATTGAATCTTGCTCCTGGCGCTTTCGAAGGGAAACGAAGCGTCAATCAGTTCATAAAGAGGGACGTCAAACTAACGTTTAATAAAGTTTGAATAATCAAATTTCCTGTTCTAAATAACTGATTGAATGACTAAGAATAGGCAACTTCTCAATGGCAAAGAGAGTTTTCTTTTTTTGTTTATCGTCTTGTCCAATTGGCGCAGGTTTGTGGCATTGTTTACTCCATGCTTCTACTTTTAGAATAGTAAGCGAAACTTGCAACGCAATCGAGGTCTGAACTAAGGCGGATGTTACAAGTGAAATAATAATAATAATAATAATAATAATAATAGTAATAATTTTTTATAATAATAATAAGATTCCGATTAAGCCTTCATATAAAGAGCTGTGTCCGTCTTTAAGAATGATAAAACATCATTCACGTTACGATATAAGTTTACCGGGTACGATACAATATCAGTCAGGTTACGATATCAGGTTACTGCGTTCGAAACAACGATGTATGGCTACCGGGTACGATACATCAGCACTGGAGTACGATACAATACTATTCTGGTTACGATATAAGGTTACCAAGTACGATAATACATTGTTCCGGTTACAATACAACATCACCGAGTACGACATAACAGCATACCGGGTACGATAAGACAGTATACAGGCAAATTCGATATAATGCACCTTTTGGTATGATCCAATAACATCTTTGGCCAGTATTTCCCTCCATAAAATTCTTTTTCTTTCGTTGGCACTTAGCGAAAGCTACAACTAGTTAATATTTACAAAAAGATCCTTCATTACATATTGTATCTTCTGCGTAGAAACGAGGATACTATTGGCAAACCACAGGTCTCCCAAGCTCGAAATATGAGCATCGGCGGAGCATCGGCATTGTTGCGTAACATTCAAAATAAAAGGATTTGTATGGGAAAAAAGCCTATCGTTTCTGTAACCCACGAAAATGAAAGGATTTCAATAAAAAAAACAGCTTACCTTACATAAAATGTGTGTTACGTCTCTCCTGTGTGGTCCACGGGCCGATTTATGGCCGTTTCATGGGTTTTTATGTAAACGGTTTTCTCTCTATATAAACCTTTATATAGAGAGACAAATCCTTATATTTTGAATGCTACGCAACAATGCCGATGCTCATATTTCGCGCTTGGGCTACCTGTGGGCAAACAAGCCTTTCATACCTTGCTTCACTATAATGGTAAAAATAGCCTTTACCAAAATCTTATCAAAAAATCTGAACCTGAATGAACCTGCCTGATTTCATCCTAGACTAATACTTTAAGTAAAGCTAAGATCAAACACTATATAGATATACTAGGGTATCCAAAAGATAGTAATGCTGCGGCACATTCTGTTGATACTGGCATTAGTTAAAAGAATCAAAAATGACATTGAATGTCCTATTTACATGTTGGAAAGTACTAGAATAATTACTATCAGTCTATAGAAAGAACTCGTGGGAAGGTTGTTTAGAAAATGATCAAGTGGTTATCAACTCTGGTTTTCCCACAGTAAATTGTAGGAAATAATAGAAATTCAGATCGTTTATCCATATATTTAATATACGGGCGCGATATTTTCTCTGGAAACACAATACTTTTCTTGCTCTTTATAAAGTGACAGTTATTTAGCTATATATTTATAGAAAACAACAACACAAAAAACGGAAAAAAAAAGAAAGAAGGAATATATAATTCAGTAGGACTTGAACCCGGTACCTTTAACTCGACGCGACTACTCCTAATCACTACACCACAGAGGCTGATTACGTAGTCCTTAGGAAAAGTCTTTCATTTTATTCCTTTTCCATGAAAATTCCGCCGGCAAGATGATCGCCAGCCGCATTAACCGAGCTATATTCCATGGCAATAAATGAATGAAAGAACATAATTATGCTTTTCAAAACGCCGATAAACGTCCTCGTCTGCAAAGTAGGACCCAAAACATATGTTTTGTTATCTCGATTTCCGCTGTTATTTTGAAGCGAATGGTCAAAATCACATCCATTTTCGGCTCATACAGTTTCTTAAGAATAGCATTGCATGTCACTTTCTCACTTTCACATCACGTTCTAGCAAGCTGGAATTTGTATATTCTATTCCCCGTGTTGCGGAGTCGAAGAGCAAATGCTCATCTTCTCGTCAGGTTTAACACCTGGACGAGTCAAAGGCTCTTGAATTGACATCCAATCCCCAGGTTAACCATCGTGCTCATCCGGAAAGACTCCTGCGTGTTTTTATTTGAGTTGTTCGTGGCGCAATGCACTCTGGTTAAATGCAATGCATTGTGGTAAAAAGTGTGGTTAAATGCAATGCATTGTGGTAAAAAGTGATGAATTCGAGAATTCGTCGCCCCTTATATATTTCCTTTAAATCCTGATTATGTTGCTGCTCGCTCCCTTCGGTCGTTCCGCAGCAATTAAAACAAAAATATATTACATATTGGCAACATGCAATCCATCCAAGAAACTACAATTTTACTGCTTATTTAAAGATCGGATTATAAAAGTTCAAGTTATCTAGACTTAACTAGAAATTCAACCATGAGGGTCTTAATGGGGTTAACCCATAGCCGTAAAACGTCCCAAAATTTAGTCGATAGCCGTAAAAATTTGAAAAATCTTAACCGTTAATCGTAAATAGGGTAAAAAAAGTTAACCGTAAAAGAAGCTGTTCCCTAGATTTTTAAAAGTAACCGTTGACATTTCTATGGGTAAAATAATATTAGAAGTGAAATACTTAAAAGTATGATCTATCAAAAGTTAAAATGTTTCAAAAGAATAACTTATTTCAACGCGAGATGATCCAAAGACCTTTATTTTTCTCAACCTCGTTCCCAGGGTTCTCTCCTACCCGCCCTTCGGAGCAACGTTACTGCCATGGTTTTGTCACGCCGAACCGCTAAGACCGCAAATGGTGTAGGTTTATTTGGCCCGATTACCAGCCGCTTTCAGACAAACATTGAAACTTTTAATATAGAAGTTCAACATACAGGGATTTTTTACCTTCAAAATTTAACTCGCTTATGTATAACTCAAGACCGTAGATTTTTAGCGACTGGTGTCATCGGTTAAACCGGCGACAACGCTAGTTTTTGATGCCTTCTCTGGTAATTCACTTGTTTATCTGATAGTTTTGTTTAGGCAGAAATTTCCTTTAGTTTCAGTTATAGTTGTAGTAGGGTTAGCAAATCTATCTTGCTGTTGCGATCACTACGTGGCGAATAAACGAGACAAAAAAAATGTGAGACAAAGGACTCCTCCCTCAGAAATAATTTTGTTCTGGAGCCATGTGACCAGCGTTTTCCAGGGTGTCTCTCTCTCTCGCTCCGTAGGGCGGGTAGGAGAGAACCCTGAAAACGAGGTTCTATTTTTCCTAAAGATACAAAAAATACCGGTTTATTAATATTTAACTCTTTAAAACAAAACAAAGTAATTTTTAACTTTTTTGTTAACCGCAACTGAAATGAATTAACCGATAGCCGTAAAAGAGCCAAAATTTTAGCCGATAACCGTAAAAGCCACCGCCCCATTGAGACCCTCAACCATCAATAGGAAAGACTTCGTGAAACTTCGTATAAGCAACCACAAACTTATGATTGAAACTGGAAGATATGATTAAACTCCCCACAACGATAGATTCTGTCCTGCTTGTAACTCTGGTATAACTGAAGACGAATTTCATTTTCTCTTGCACTATCCAAAGTATTCAATGCCAAGGGGAAAATTTTACAATCAAATCAAACATAATTTTGTCAATTTTAATCAGCTATCTTGCACAGAATCAATAATTAAACTGATGAATACACAGAATTTTTCTCCTAATTCACATTTGTTAAAATATACCCCATGATGTTGTGTGTTACAGCTGACACTCCTATATATTGTTTCCATATTTATTTAAAGGTCAAATGAACCAAAAAATTGACATATTTTCTTTTATCGCTTTACCTTCACCAAACGCTAAAAAGAACCATCCTAAGTGAGATTTGGGTAAAGATTATTCTTCTCACGCCTTTATAGAAAGATAAAAGATCAAAATCCGAG